>CM071631.1:4953619-5291119 GCA_036419045.1 Scirpophaga incertulas | reverse complement strand
ATGGGTGGAAACTTGGATGGCGGTGTACGTCATGGCAAACGAGAAAACTTTGATTGGGGGAAAGCTTCTGAAATTCATTAGCACACGCAGCGGCTGCAAACGAAATTACTCCGACACGGAGCGCTAATAAAAAGTTTTGGCAACTTTGGAACATGGCCAAGCTAGTGTTGGGACAAGGTGTATTATGGCCTGGCCTTAGGCTCGCATTCAAAAACCAATCATCACACATTTTCACGAAAAGTCTTCGTCGCGTACGATGTGTTCATATCTCGAAGTCTCAAAAGTATCTCGAAAAAGTAATTTAGTCTCAACAAGATTATTTACTATGTGTTCATATCTCATATTCATATCATTTGCCGACGTCTGTGTTTCCGGAACAATATAATCTTACGGTCTTCAAGTCACGAGTGAATAGGCATTTGCTAGGTAAGCGTGTTCCATCCTAGTCCTCATCGTCACTTACCATCAGGTGAGATTGTGGACAAACGCAAACCTATTTTAAAAAAAAAACTCAGAGTCTCACATGAGCTAATATTAATTCCTTGATTATATAATTAGATTACCGTCAATTTTTGTTTGATTTAAGGAAAACAACAATTATCATTAAGTATAATTCTAATTAATACTATCATGAATCCATGACAAAAGCCTGATTCGTATGAGTTGCCAGTGATAATATATGGAAACGAAATCCGGTCACTTACAATGCTTTATAAGACACGCGACGCGCACCGGCTATTAAATAGTAACGACATCTGTCTCTTAACAATCTCTCTGTGGATTAGATTTTCTATAAAAAAAAATTGATATTATAATTTGAAATTATTCTGGACTATTTTTACAATTCTACATTGAAGTACTTCTCTTGGATTTTCTGAACTCCATATTAGCTGTTATCTGTTTGCTATAACAGAAGCACGCAGAATTCGATATTCAAATCTTTGATTTGACCCTTAAATACCACCATTTGTTGTTATAATTATCCTAAGATATATTACAATAAAATTATTGTTGTTTCAAATTAAAACATGAAAATTTATATGATTTTTGAAATATTATTGTTACAATATGATAATGTAAAGGTATGTGTGGGTCCCATCACTAAAATTAACGTACGGGATAACTTACACCGAGCAGAATTAAGTATACCACGTTTCGTAATTAATTCCTTAACGAGTCGTTTAATTTTTCGTAGTGAAAACATTTTGATAATTATAAAATTTTAAAATCAAGTCTTTAGCCTTTGGGTCTTTGGTGGAGTAGCCTCATCTAACCAGGAGAAACTAGAGTTCGAGCCAAATGATAATGTGAAATTCAATTATCCGACGTCCTTATAATAAAAGAAAACATAGCAACAAATGGTTTATGAGCTTAGAATATATAATAATCGAGTGGTTAGAACCGGTTTCTAGGTGTCGCCATCTCTGAGGGCTCGGGTTCGAATCGAAGGGAAAAGGAGGGCAGATGTGTACGTGATAAATGCGAACATTAGTACCTTGATCTTGGTTGTTAATATATATTTTTATCAGAAATATTTATTCGACGGTCCCTACGTATAAAAAGGTCATGTCGAAAATTACCAATTTTTTTTATTACACATATGGCTTTAGATTGTCCATACGCTCATATCAATACATTATTTTTGTAAATATTGTATGTATTTTACTACATACACAAACAAGTATTATCATCATCATCATCATCATCATCAGCCCCTCTTCGTCCACTGCTGGACATAGGCCTCTTCGAGTGTACGCCACTGAGATCTATTTTCGGCTTCTCGCATCCAGCTCCTGCCAGCCGTCCTGCGCAAATCATCACTCCACCTTGCCTGAGGACGTCCTACACTACGTTTGCCGTTTCGCGGTATCCACTCTAGAACACATTTGCCCCAACGGCCATCGGTTCTACGGCTAACATGGCCAGCTCACTGCCACTTTAGTTTGCTAATCCTGTGGACTATGTCGATGACTTTGGTTCTCTGACGTATCACCTCATTTCTGATGCGATCCCTCATAGAAACGCCGAGCATAGCCCTTTCCATAGCCCGCTGAGCGACTCTGAACTTGTGGACTAGTCGTGCCATCAGTGTCCACGTTTCGGCTACGTAAGTCATTACGGGTAGGACGCACTGATTGAAGACTTTCGTCTTTAGGCACTGTGGGATCAACGACGTAAAGACTTGACGTAGTTTCCCAAATGCCGCCCAACCCAACTGAATCCTTCTATTCACCTCGTTGTACAACAAGTATTATAGTTTTACGGAATTGGTGCCGTAGACGCGGATATGTATGCTTGTCATTTTGTACTACGTTTTAAAATGCGCGCCACTCGGTGCAAACGCGGTCTTGTCAAACTTAACGTCATTCATAGTCTTCATTAATTTATTTTTTATATTATTGCTTAAAGATCTAGAGATGTTTAAGGTACCATTGTAAACAAATAATTATATTTTTCTTTTTATACAGGTAATACTAGCATTTTATCATATCATAAAAAATGCATTATTTCTTCCTACGTACAAACGGTTATCTAAGATTTGTCTGTTGTGGCTTTATTTCAATAACGGTGTAAAAATGGTCATCTGTCTGTTTTTTATAGAAAATGTACATAAATTAAATATTTTTAAAAACATTTAAAAATATCTAACTATAATAACACATTACGCAAACAATATATTCAAACCTGAAAATATTTTTATTTCTAGAGCGATTTTAACTTTCATTTCACTCTCCTGTAAACCTTTGTTTTAGACTTATCCTCTTATGCGTAGGGACCGTCGATTATATGTGTAATATATGTAAGTCTATCCGTTATCCTAGATCCCAAATAACAAGCCTTACAGAGCTTACTTTGGGCTAGGCTAGTGGTGTAAGTATAAGGAATATTTATTTATTTAATATTAATATGAATCATAAGTTCCATGGTATAGAATTTAAAATCAATTGAATTATTCATTGAAATAGTTTCAGAAACTTTGACGCTACGGAGGAATGTACAAACATACATA
Source organism: Scirpophaga incertulas (assembly GCA_036419045.1). Classification (NCBI taxonomy): domain Eukaryota; kingdom Metazoa; phylum Arthropoda; class Insecta; order Lepidoptera; family Crambidae; genus Scirpophaga; species Scirpophaga incertulas. Next base: position 5,288,109 of record CM071631.1, on the reverse strand, counting down.
TATGGACTGCCAAAATCACTTCCCTTTGGTTTCGCCATGATCGGATGAAAATTTCGAGTTTCATAATTAATGACAGGTATTTTCTATTCACTTTTATGGAAATCTATTTAACATATTCGGTATTTTCCTTGAGGAAACAAACGTCATAGTTATTTACTTTACCAATCAATACGAATCCTTGACTTCTTTGTACTAACAAAAAAATCATCAAGATACTGTTTCAATTTTGCACCAAAATTATACTTCAATTCGAAAGTAGGCTTCGGGATGACAACATTAATTTTCCAAGCCAACGGTGGCATAGCAATTTTTGCTCTCCGAGAAAAATACGCAGCCCCTACCTCATTAGGGATAAAGTCTAAGTTTCTTTGAAGGCGAAAATTTGAGCCGCAAAATTATATGTGCATCGCGTTGGTGTTCACGGTTCGTTCTTCCCTGTGAGAAACAGCAAGAATTTGCGACGACATGTGAACATCTGGCTTGATATAAGAAAGTGTATCGTTTCCGCAGTCGGTCTCATTAAAAGGAAACAAATTCCTGTCAACACAGATGATTCGACATTATTATGTTCAGTTCGTTATTGCGAATAATCATAAAAATGTGCTGTGTATTTTTAAGAACAAGTAACGAAAGCCCCATTTTTGATTATCGCATAATAATATACACAATAATGAAATGTCTTAAAATACTGTTTTTGACGAATACTACACATGTCAATAGTCAAGATCATAGATTTATTATGACACTTTTTAAGGCTTATTGCCAGACATTTTACACGTGCAGCTTTTTTTTTTTTCCCTGAGGAAAATGCATTAAATTGCATACCCCGGCTGTGGCGAGCCGGCCGTTATGTGGGGCTCTCCTCCCCAGAAGGGGGAGGCCTACCCACTAAAAACCTCAGGGATGGCCTTCCTCAGGCATGAAGGGAGCCCCCGGGAACTTACCAAGCTACTTCCGGGAACCCCCAGCCCCGCTCCCCCGTCGATACAGGGGAGCCCTCCTCGGGGGTGGCTACACTACCTCCCCCGGTCCCCTCCACTCCACGGAAGGGGCGTGGTCCATCCCGGGTCGCCGTAGCGGTCGCGACTTCCTCGCGCCCGCCGGCGACCCACGCGGCGCCGCAGCTGTGCTACCGAGCCCGGCGCCGCCTCCTTCGAGCGGGATCGGCCATCTCCCGACCCCGCTCGGCGGCCTCCTTCTGGAGCATTACTGCTTCACAGAAGGAGGCACGTGCAGCCTATGGGTTCACTTCACGCAGCAGGCTTACAGTACACTAAGGGTTCAGTATAATAATGCGTTCAGGATGCTGCTTGGTCATCCGCGATTTTGCAGTGCGTCGAATATGTTCACCGGGGCACATGTAGATGGCTTTCACGCGCTTATCCGAAAACGATGCGCTTCACTTATGGGTCGTTTTCGCAACAGCACAAACAGCATTTTGAACGCATTAGCCACCAGGTGGGACTCTCCCATGATGAGGCGCTGGGTTCGTCTGCACACCAGTATCGGCGTGTAGATGAGCACAGTTAGGTTATTATTAATAATTTTTCTTTAATTTTGTTATTAATTTACTACTAACATAGGTTAAGAGAATTGTTACTAACAAAGATATTACAAAGGATATTGGTTACGTTTGCTGATTCCGCGCAGTTGATGATGACTTGTCCAACAAGCAGACAAGGTCGACACGTGTTTCGTCTCTCAGCGAGACATCTTCAGGATCTGTTGCCCGCTCGGTGTCTCACGAGCGACTGCAAAAAAAATGCGTAGCTGAACTAAAAAAAAAAAATAAAAGCAGCATAAAGTAAATAAGAGAAAAGTTAGTATATATATTGTCTCTTCTCAGGACGTGTAGTTTATAAGCTCAATTTTAATTAATTATAAGTTTACAATGTACGAATGTACGAATTATAAGTTAAAACGGTGACAGAATAAAAATGAGGTTACATTATAACTGAACCATCGATTAGACATTACCAACGCAATTTGTCAACATAGCTAATAAATAAATTGCAGGCGCAGATATTTTTAAATTATAAGATATGATATTAAAACAATGCCACTAGAGAAATACATAATTTAATCGAACTTGGATGTGCAATAAATAATAATGTGGCATTTTTTCCTAAATAAAATAAAACTAGCACTGCATTCGAAATCATAATTCTATAAAATACCAAATACACATATTAAACGCCTGATGCAATAAAATATTATGTATGATTTGTTAAATTATATGTTTCGTTCACAAATAACGTAAAAAAGTAAATAAAATTGAGAGAGCTTTTTGATCTTTTCTTCTATCTTTTATTGACAGGTAAAAACTCTTCAGGTATATTTTTATCGGTTCGGCAAGTTCAAACACAACACAGTAACTTAAACATAAAACTATATACAGCTCAAAAATAAGCTGCGCTTAGAGCTTATAGAGCTCCGGAGCCAGTGTAAATCCACACTCGGCAAATGCAACACAATACGTAGTCCCAATTTAGTATGTAAAACCTTAAAAACTCAGCTGCAACATTCAAATGGGGGAGAAGTTTTATGGGAAAATTTTAAGTTTCCGCTTTGCACGTATTCCGGCGTTAACGTCTCAGTTGAGCAAAACTTTGAGTTTAGCTTCAAGAGTTGATCGATAGCTGACTTCCATTCACCATCAATTTTTTATATGCTACAGTTATCCGAGTGTATAGTTATTTTACAGTCTCTACAATATTAAATAGATGCAGCTGTAAGGGTGAGTTAGGACCGTATATTAAATGTTCTTATCCAGTATTACTTAATGTGTCGGTGTGTCGTGTAAGTGATCGGCTACCACGCAATGGGCGTTATCGCAAATATAGATTCATACATGCACATACGACATGTGCATGTATGAATCTATATTTGCGACAACGCCCATGATACATGATAAAAATCCTAATCTATGACGTTTTTTCATCGCTCCGATTCTACGAGTATGTTTGGCTAACCATATTTTTCCGTCGCATATTATCTATATGATATCGTGAACCTAATCGATAGAAGTATGAATATGCGTCGTCATAGTTTAACATCATTGGTTGTGTTTTTATTCCTCTAATGAGGAAAGGTTGAGTATCCTCATGGATACAAGTATCACTGCAACTAAGAACCGCTTTGATTATGTCGGACTCCAAAACCAGCTTGACCAAAATCAAATCAAGAATTTTATTCTTCAAATAGGGTTTTACAATCACTTTTGAATGTCAAAGATGCTACGCCATTGGTTCACAAGTCTACAGCGAGAGACCTTGTACTGGAAACTACATTTTTTTTCTCCCTGTATCATTACAGGGTCGTCAGTTGGAAGCCGGCTTCAGATACATAGTCTGAAATGATCTACAGACTAAACTCAGCCCGATTCTTGGTGATAAAGAACCTACAGCTTGTATGGAAAGGTGTAGGTTGTATACTAATATTTACAAGACAAGAAGAACACAAGAATGGCTGAATCGCTTTAAACGATCCTCTGTTTGTTGTATTAAAAAGAAACAGTGAAAACAAATCATTACAATCTGAAGGTGTATTGTAATTTTAAGGTATTTTTAATAATTCAGCTTACTTGTATCTTACTTACATTTACGTAAAGAGATTTATGTACGACGAATAACGCACAAAGTATTTGCGAGCAACTGGTTTACACGCTTTACTGTTTTACACAATTACTGAGTTAAATACTAACCAATTTTAAAAGTTTGAAAGAAGAATTGATTGTAAAATTAGATTTCATATATTTTCCTTTGTACCAATCGAATCAGAGTTGGTACAGCATATGAGCAGCTTCATTTAACAGCCTATTCAGACGCGAAGCTCGTATTGAATTTGAATGATTGGATCTTTGTTAATAAAACCCGAACAAGCGGCTAAAATGATTTGTAATATATGCCAGTTACATAAATTATACAGAATAGAATATCGAATTTCTGCTAGTATACTACATATTTGACTTAGAAGTTTTTATTTATTTGATACAAATGTTAATATAGTATTCTTTCTTTTTTCAGAGAGGTGGATTACTGTTAAGCACAATCCTCTGATATCTATTCGATAGGCATATGTAGAACTTTCACCACTTAGTGAAGGGTACACCTCCTAAACCATCTCGATCGAGGTGATCAAGGGACTGGAAAACCCAATTACTACAGATCACCTAGGGACGGCTAAGCCAGATACGGACCGGGTCTTGCGTGAGATTATCCTGGTCAAAATCGTAAGTTGTAAGTTGCAAGTAGATAGAAGGCCCTATGTAACGTGCATCAGGAGTCACCTTAGCGCGTATGGCACATTGAACGATAACGATAATAGAAGACGGGTTGCATAGGACAGAATTCCCAACCGTCTGCCTCGGAAGGGAGCGACGCGGCAGGAACCGTTTTCCCGCTCCTCAGCTCCGCGAGATTACATTTTCACAAAAGAGAGGCAGTAGCCTTCCATTCTCACTTACTGGTCAGCATCTTCACGATATTACACATTTCTTGATTGCCATAACATGTAGGTTTGCGCTTCCAGGTCGCATCACCTCCAAAACATTTATCTTGAAATTTATGTTTTTAATTTATATAGAAGGTAGTGTTTCAAAGTTGCTCCCTTCTTCTTAATAAAAAAAACAAATGAATCTTAGTAATAGTAAACATCTATTATGGGCTTAAAATCCGCCAGACTAAAACAGTGGTTCGCTGTAATGACGTCATTATCGTCCCTGCACCTGCAATTATAACTCGGCTGCAATTAAATTTAATGCGGCACTCCGTCTTGGCGCGTTTGAAATCGCTTTCATGTTTTTCACAGCATGAAAAGAGCAAAGCCTCTTAGTAACTTGATACAGAATTACTGATTAAAATGGCGAAAATTATCACAATATAAAAACTGTTTGAGTCAGATATTATTGAACAATCAAAACTACTAGGACTGGAAATTTGAAGCTTTGCACTATTCTTCATTTGTTAGTGTTGGTGTTGGAGCACTAATAAAGGCGTAAAAGGCTTGTCAAGTTTAAACTAATTCGGCTATAGAGCACAATCCGCCCCAATCAAATAATTCGTCAGTTTTCTTCAACGTTTTATCTATGTATTTTCAATATCCAACACTAACATATAACTTAAAAAACTTTACAGACTTTTTAAATTGTTGAAATATAACCCCATCTAAATTGAAGGGCGTGGTGGCTTTGTTTGGACCGTTGTATCGTTTACAATGACTGTAATGTATGTCGATGTGTTATAATATTATAATGCAGACAGCGTCTCACTGGGTACTGAAGACACACTTACCAACTCTGCTCACACAATGTTGCCTTCTTCCACTTAATATTGGTCAGCAATTTTTTCTTTAGACAAGTGACGTGGAAAAGGTAGATGACCAGAACCTATTTCTATAGTTTAATTTTTATATCCATCGAAATCACATAGCTTTTTTTCCTCAGGAGAGGAAGGCTGAGAATTCATCACAAGCAAGGAACGTGCCCAGGCAATGGCAAGCGTTATGGAGGTTATGTCGGATCCACGCGGCCAGAGCGGTCTGACCACATATTAACCGACTAAACTCAGCCTGTGCTTAAGTTCTAAGAACCATATAGGCAAATCGTCAGGGCGACCGCCTCTCAGAACAGGGGCGATGCAGAATAGCATCTGCTTGTTAGATTTATATCCTCACGATTGCCTTATGAAATCCAAGATATGAGCCGAACATACAATATGTAACAGGCAAGAATGTTAAGCGTCGCAGAAGAATAACAATTACCATTTACCATCAAAGCCAATAATATCAATAATCATCCACATCCCATTGGAGACATTTAAAACCCGGTATCGCCGATTCATAACATTATCGTAATAACGTCATTATCGCTTCGTAGCAGCGGTTTCGCAGTCAAAACCCATGTAACACATTTTCTAGTATTTACTTCCCGATCTCAGTGAAAGAGTTCACCAGAAACTAGTCGCGCTGATGAAATTATTTTGCCGGCAGAATTTATTACTTTTAGTTCGGTGAGATATTTGCTAACTTTGACGTGGTTTTTCCTGTGAGATCCAATAACGTACTTTCTAGTTTGCAGCCGCTAGTAATGCACATCGTTTGAGTGAAATAAAAACTTATTCGTTTTCTTTCAAGTGACACAGTAATAGTAATTTTCAAATTATTGCGGCTTGAGCGCACCGTAACTTTTTCACTGTAATATTACTCGTATTAAAAAATCGATTAGGATTTATGAATTAAGAATGTCTGAATGACAATTCGAAACATTCGAGAATAGTAGCTCTGGAAAGCAATCCGAAATGAGAACTGCATACAATGGAATATTAAATAGCCATGAAACGAAGGTTCGATTTGAGGTTCGCTAGATATTTCTGAATTTGAATTAATATTTAGAACCCGAGATGGTGTGTAGTTTAGAATTGAATTAGTGTTCAGTATTTGTTCAGATACCAGTGCATTCCACACAGATATCACTGCATAGTAACACTTCTGATACAGACTTTGGTCTTTTTGAGATGAGTTGGAGAGAGTCTTCTTTGTACATTGGTGTCCCAACCAATACTACAAAATACAGGTCACGGCAGCATGTTTTCCTTCTTCGTAGTCAAGTGCCAGAGTCCCTAGAGCGGTAATAGTAGTTTTGTTATTGGGCACATTAAATTTGTACTGACAAACAAGGGGAGACCCTTACAGTGCCTTACAGCATACAAGAATACAGCTATTACAGTTTCATTCCAAATATGCGACTATAAAATTTAATTTTCTTCTACATTTTTCGGAAGAAGACCGTGGCTGTATGCTTGTTATTTCTGGCGTGATGTGACCGACTCATTTTACTGTGAACTGGTTGAAGGGTAAATATGTTGGTGTTAAACTATTAGGTAATTTATAATGTTATAGTTTACAACATACATTGTGGTTTTCCTGAGGACAGCAGATTCGCTGCTCACAGGAACGTTGTAACTTTTTGTTATCATGTGAGCAGTCGAATTGTTTGTCAAAATAGAGCAATCAAAAGAAAAATATAGTTTTCTACCAAAGTTTGAAGCAGAGAAAATATTGTTTATCGTCTCACCACATTTTTTTTCAGCAACGGAGGTTTGTATATTCAAATTTCAAATTCAAATTCAAATATGCAAAACAACGACGAGCTGATCAATTGCAGAGTAATGCATGCAAGGACTTGACACTCATCTTAACTTAGTGTGGTCATTAACATTAACTCTTCTGAAATTATTGGCCGTGAAATAATTCTGAAATTATTTATTCGCGTTGGGAAGAATGTAGCGCAATTAGTCTTTTCCTATGCATGTTAAAAAGTTAATTGTCATATTAAGATAAGCTTATACAGAAAATAGAAAAATAATCTAATTCTTTTTTATAAGATTGTATAATAAGTTTAAACATGTTAATATTATTTTAACATGACTTAATATGAAGTTACTACAAACTATGGTACTGAGAATGTTACAACTAAATTTTAATATGTAAAATTGTTTATTAGCTGAATTAATTACTATACAAATTAATCGTAAGTAATTACTATCAAATTCTATTTTTTTATCAATTACAGAATAGAGAATTAATTACCGACCAAAAATAGTTCTAGAATTAGGTGATACTCTACTTTAGAAAAGTACAGGATATAACAATATTATAGTGACGATTATTTTGACTGTGGCTTTTGATATCCACCTTGCAGAGATACTACAAGAAACATTTTTGCTTACGTCTTTTTATATAGAGGTCCATTTCATGCTACAGTACTATAAGATATCCCGTGTAAAAGTGTTATATATAATATATGTGGGATCGCTAAATATTCTCATCTAGCGATTGGTAAAACCTGACAGTTGATTTTTTTTACAATACCTTAAGATATTACAATAATAATAATAACAGTCTGTAGGTAGGGAAGGGAAGACGACCCCATTAGTGCAGTCAATCCCCTTGAGGGCAACTTGTGGCGAGTTGTCTGTGAGTTGCGTCACCTCTGGTCTTAGCCGGCCGGACAGAGTGGAGTCGCAACAGCAGATGCTCGAAGGGTGGAACTGTTATAATGTCATAAGACCGACGGCGTCTCGATCGCTGTCGCAGACACATCTATCTACACCTTTAGTCGTTCACAACAATATTGCTTCCTTCGTAGCAATATTGATCTGGTTTTTGGGGGACCCATTTAGCGAGCAGCGAGTCACCACCTGCCATATGTAAATCAATTAGAGACTTTGAGTTCTCATTCTCATTACCACGAAAATGCAATAGTCCATAAACGCTTAGTAATGACAATAGTTTCTATGCATATTACTGGGTATAGGCTATAGCTGCTTTTTCAATGGTGCAGATCTCTATCTGATCTAGGTCTAATAGAGATTCGACCAACTGGATTTAATCTCTATTACAACCAAGTTGGTACGCTAAACGCACACTTTTATTAAATGTCGCTTATAAATTATCTCTACACGGATCTGTATCCTCGCACAAGCCTTGTAAAGGACCGTGTCTTAAAAAGACACGTGATATAAGCGACAAACAAAATAATCTTAAGGTTAGTACTGTCCATCAATACATCTAAATCCTTCTGCAAAATAGCAGAATAGTACCAATCTTATAATCTGCAGAAATTCTTGTACCTTCTGCATTTCTATGTTATTTAATATTAAAAGAAAACACGATGCTGTTGTTGCAGCCGCTTAAGTTGTAGACAGTTCTTATTCAAGTTTTCCTAAGCTTACGTCCGGGACAAGTTAAATCCGGGAAACTTATACGTCAGGTCCGCGTACGCTATCCTGTTTACAAGGATTACCGTGCAGACTACGTACAAATCTTTCTGCAAATAGAATATTTGTCCCGGCATGTGTTTACGAAGCAATATACAAAATGCTTGCTGATTTTGATTTATGGTTGCGTTAGCTGATTTGAGTACCTGTGTAAAGATTAAATGTTGATAAGATCTCTTTTCCATAGTTGTTAAAAATATATTGTAGTCAATAACATTTTTGGACTGAAAATTGTTACAAGTGCTTACGAAACAATATACAAAATTCTTGCTTATTTAGATAAGATAGATAGATAGATAAAACTTTATTTACACTTGACTTCATCACACACAAATACAAAAAACTTAAAATTATACAAACTTAACAATTACACAAAACAAACTGAATTGTGTGCGCTGCAGAAGTGCAAAAGGGTCGTAGCTCAGTGACTGAAATTTACTCACATCAGGATGTGAGCAAAGCACTGGTATTCTGCTACCACCCGTAATAAATGATGCATTTTGTGGATAAACTGATGATATGGAACAGTGATTCACATCTAGCAAGATGTACCAGAACTGTTATAACTGTACAATTATACCTGTTTTACCTGTTTCAACCACAGAACAGCGATGGTGGCATTGGTGTATGCTAGTGTGAAGGGCAAATAGATTAGCAAATGAGAAATGAAAAGAAGAAGATATGATACAATAAACCTTTAAAGTTCTAGCTTGTTCTTCGCGAGAAGGTTTCTAATATGTGAATACATGTAGAGTCGTATACTGTTGAGTAGTTGTTTATATTGTCTTATTTGAATTTGGCTTATTTTGATTTCATGATTGGAGTTTTGAAGAAGCTATAACTTGGTCTCCTGCGAGTGCTTTATACGCTATCGCTTAAACATCGTCAAGTAACACAGGAAGTATTCCAAGTCGTGATAAAATTATACTTGCCATGGCAATAATTTAGAAACATAGCCTTCGTGAATTTCACGGCCGAAAAAGAGTTGTCGTCAATCTGCTAATCAAACATTGATCAATTGTTATTAATCAATCTATCAATGGAATCAATCATTGATCAATTATTATTAAAGAGTCGTAAGAAGGCTGGTTGGTCTTTGGATTCAAATTAGAACTCATTCATCAAGTTGTCAGGTTCATTTAATCTTTAGAGTATGTCCCAGTTTTGCACCTTACACTATAATGGATTGAATTATTTGTACATTTGATGTTATACTAAAGCAGAAACATAGCTGTTTGATTAGCCTCCTTATTGAGGAATTTCGATTACCAACTTCAAGCTGTATCTGTCACACTTTATATACATTGCCGTTTCAATACATACATATATATATATAATATATATATATATATATATATATATATATATATATATATATATATATATATATATATATATAGGTTACTTAATAGAACTAAATTGAATAAAAATTTATTGCTTGTTCGGTCTAGTACAAGATAGATCATCAAGGATTAGAGTAAGATAAATATTTTTCTTATCTTTAAATGAAATTAAGCAAAAATGCAAGTTGATATTGGACCACTTGAAATGTCAATAATTCGAAATATGCGATATCTACGCCCTTCAATAAAACTTTACGAATCTCAAGGGTTTGAATCTCATATATTTGAAGAGATTCGGATATAAATTCTTTACATGTATATATTCGTTAAAAGACTGGTTGACCTCCACTCGGCCCATTTAAAATCCTTAGGGTACATTCATCAGCGTTCAGACAGGCTCAAGCCTTCCGGTATTGTCCCAAGTCTCGCTAAACTCGAGGCCGGATTGTAAACTTTCGAACGGTTGATATATTGTGCACTACCAATACAGAAACACGCGAATTAATAAGTCAACCGAATAACTCGTTAATTCGTATATTCTTTTACAAAAAATAATAGAATTAAATAAAATTAAACAAACCTGATCTCTTTTCAGCGTCATTCTACTACTATTATATAGGCGAAAGTTTGTAAGTATGGATGTATGGATGTTTGTTACTCTTTCACGTAAAAATTACTAAATGGGTTTGAATGAAACTTTACCACAATATAGCTTATACATCAGAATAACACATAGGCTACAATTTTTGAGGTTTCTAATGTGAGGTCGTAAAAAAAACACATTTTTTGCGCTTACATTGCAAACGCTGACTGAATCCTACAAGATAGATCAAAACAATTTACTACAGTATTGTACAACTTAAAAAGGTCTACAAAAAAGTCCGTGATGGTATATGTTTATCTCTTAGGAATAACCCACAATAACCATTTTTTATCCTTTACTTTGTACGAGAAATAATGGCTTATTTACGAAGTGATTTTAAGCAATACAGTATTAATCCTTATCCAATTAAGTATCTTCTCACGGTCAGCTCTATGTGGCTTGCTCACGTGTTTCCAAATCGAAGAATCTGCATGTTTATGCTGAAGGAAAAAGATCGTTAAATGTAGTTTATAGGAGCATACTGCAGTAGCTACCTATAGGCCTATGATTAGGGCTCTGCAGTGCTTAGTTACCGTATTTCTTACTTATTACTAGACTAGACGGGACGAACCTGAAGTCCACGCGAACGAAGACGCGGGCAAAAGCTAGTAATTTATAAATATGTGCAGTAGTGTAATGATCAGAAGACAAATAACGACCTGACTTTTGGATTGTCTTTTGAAAAAAGGCGCTAAATAAGTGCAAATATCTCCTCATTTCCAGAACCTAGAAACGTTTCGATTCCATATATCATCACTCGTAATAATGAATCAAAGACTTTAATCTTGAGGCACTGTAGTGGATATGCCAAGAATATACCGTATAACTTCAGTTGTATATAGTTGGACTAAATCACAAATAGGAAGATCAAATGAGAAGGAAAAATGAAAGGAAAGGTTTTATGATGAATGACAGCTTAACGAAATTAACGAAGGTGAAACGAAATTCACGAGCAAAAGTTAGCCTATCGATAAAACCGTTAGAAGATGGTTGTCCTCCAATTTGCCGATTTTAAATCGTTAAGGCTCATCCATCAAACTGTCAGGTGAGCTCAACCCTTCCAGTATTGTCGGGAGTCTTGTAAGCTGCGTGCCGGATTGAAAACTTTGGATCGCTTGATGTATTGTGCACTAAGATTGTGGATTTAGAGGCGCTGATTATAGATTGTATAATGAAAATAAATATCTAGAGAAGATCAAAAGAGTCAAAGAGTATGTATATTATTTATACAAAGTACGAAATTGATGTAAATTTTCCATCTACTACTAAATTCTGTGCGCTCTAAAACACAAATAATTTGCAAAACTTTCTTCTGATACTCAAACAAACAAACAAAGTCACTATCCGCCGTCTGTCTGTCCCTATATATGCTTAGATCTTTAAAACTATGCAAAGAATTTTATTGCGTTGCGTTTTTAAAAAGGTAGAGTGATACTTAAGGAAGGTTTATATGTATAATACATGCATAATATAGTAGAGAAACACTGATAAATTTAGAGGTTTTTAATGTGATGTCGTAAATAAGCACGTTTTTTGCGCTCTAAGCAAAACATGTTTGTATTGTCTAATGACAAAAAGCTGTGAACGTTCTGTATAAGGACAGTTTGTAGTAGGTATATTTACATAAGTATTACACCCTTGCGAAGCCGGGGCGAGTCGCTCGTAAATACTATGAAAAACTTAAACCTAGTATGCTGCTGCGGCAGTGGGGTAGCGCCCAAGATGCCAGTGGTCAGGGCTGCAGAGTGAAATCTCCGGACTATACGTGCCTTGTCAAGAATCACTGCTTTCTGTATCTCGACCTCGACTGACTTACCGATTAATCTCAGCCTGCGCCTTGGCCATAAGGGCGTGGATGGATGGGAGGCTCTTCGCTATTAGGCTATTCGCCATCGAAACAATGATCGTCGAATCAATGAATGTTTATTATTATTATATAAAAAATACATGAGAATTGTGAATTGTGTACATAGAGGATCATACTAATTCAAGATAAGTTACACTAACTTGTAACATAATTATATGATTCTTATTTATTTTGGAAGGCGGGATCTTCTTTCTTAGAAAACATCTCAGTATTTATTTTTACCTCTTTACCATCTGAATAACGTCCTATATTTAGATTTGATATTATATCGACATAACAAGTATTAGAACCGAAACTTAAGCCGAACATTAATAAAAAATTTGTTCGTCGAGTGCTTCGCCAAAAAACATATTTTTCCAAAACTCTGTGCACACGGAAACGCTTAAAGTATTCTAAGCAATATGTTATCAAGACGTATACAAGCGCGTTCGAGAAAAATGTTAACGAGTGTACGTAAACACGGGGGGTGTACTTAATGGCTGAAACTTAGGCAGTTTGTCGTTGAGAAAATTCATATATTTTCTGTTATAACAAACAACGGTGATGGACAAACATCCTTCATATTTAATCAGACTTATATATATATAAGTCTGAGAGAGATATAGGGTGCCCCGCGTGGGCCTCCGGGCGCCGAGTCTTGGTCGCAGAGATCGGGCGAGATCTGTCTCCGCCGGCATTGATTGCGGCAAAGCTGGCGGACGAGGGAAGTTGGAGGGCTGTGGCCTCCTTCTGTGAAGCAGTGATGCTCCAGAAGGAGGCCGCCGAGCGGGGTCGGGAGATGGCCGATCCCGTTTGAAGGAGGCGGCGCCGGGCTCGAGCTGTGGCGCTGCCGCGGGTCGCTGGCGGGCGCGAGGAAGTCGCGACCGCTACGACGACCCGGGATGGACCACGCCCCTTCCATGGCCGGGGGGCGTCGTCGGTGCAGGACACCGGGGGAGATAGTAGCCTGCCCCGAGGAGGGCTGCCCTCTAGGCAGGGGAGCGGAGGGGGGGGGGGGCTCCCGGAAGTAGCTTGATGTTCCCCGGGGCTACCTACATACCTGAGGAAGGCCATCCCTGAGGTTTTTGGTGGGTAGGCCTCCCCCTTCTGGGGAGGAGAGCCCCACATAACCGCCGGCTCGCCACAGCCGGGGTATGCAATTTAATGCATTTTCATCAGGGGAAAAAAAAAGGGAGCCAGGGTAACGGATAGACATACACTACCGCTCAAAAGTATAAGTATAATACATATATAAATATTTTTGATAGAAATGTATATTTTAACAACCATGACTAAGATACAAATGCTCGCATGCATCACACAAATATTCCCGCCACCGGGATTTGAACCCGGGACCTCAGAGATGGCGACCCTTCATATATATTTATATTGTATATGATAAGTTGACCAACAGGCTAGTTACCTGATGGTAAGATTATACTTGCCTATGGTACAAGAGCTTCCCATAAAATTCTCATCTACAACCTCAAAAAAACTGCAGTTGCCAACATGTGGCATAAGATGTAGTAGACGAGGTCGTGGAAGTATTCTCACGAGTTCCTATGACTTTGTCACGCCGTGATGCAGCTCTGCTTGGCGTGTCCCCCCCTCATCTAATGGGGGGAGAACCCGCCGACGATCGAAGCTCTCGCGGCAAGGCGTCAGTGCATGCAGTCAGGCATTGTTAGGTTTTAGTCGGTAGGCAGAGATTAGTCAGGAGAGTCCAACATAACCCCGCGGTTTTCCCGAGCCGCGGGATATGCGCAACGCATTTTCCTAACAAAAATAAAAATAAAAAGTTACATACGTCTGTCCTCCAAAGAAAACATTTTGTACTTCTTAAGAAGCTGCGAATAGGGTAAAGTAAAAATAATGAGTTAATATGTATGTATTTTAGAAAATTGGATATCTACTGTATAACACGCGTATTTTTATTACTTTTATGTTATATTTGTTGTACTGTTTACCTTTTTTATTTTCTTTATGATTAATCTTTGTTTGCTTGAAGCGTAGTGGCATGTTATATTCCTTTTTATTTTTTTGTTTCCCTGAGGAAAATGCATTAAATTGCATACACCGGCTGTGGCGAGCCGGTGGTTATGTGGGGCTCTCCTCCCCAGAAAGGGGAGGCCTACCCATTAAAAACCTCAGGGATGGCCTTCCTCAGGCATGTAGGGAGCCCCTGGGAACGCGAAGCGACTTCTGGCAACCCCCAGCCTCCGCTTCCCTACCTACAGGGGAGCCCTCCTCGGGGGAGGCTACATCTACCTACCTACCTCCTCGATCTCCTCCACCGACGACGGCCCACGGCCACCGACCGGAAGGGGCGTGGTCAATCATGGGTCGCCGTATCCGCGGGCGCGACTTCCTCGCGCCCGCCGGCAACCCGCGGCGGCACCGCAGCTGTGCTACCGAGCCCGGCGCCGCCTTCTTCAAGCGGGATCGGCCATCTTCCATCCCCGCTCGGCGGCCTCCTTCTGGAGCATCACTGTAGGCTACATCCCTCCAACCTCCCTCGTCCGCCAGCATTGCCGCAATCAATGCCGGCGGAGACAGATCTCGCCCGATCTCTGCGACCAAGACTCGGCGCTCGTAGGCCCACGCGGGGCACTCCGCCAGCGTGTGCTGGGCCGAGTCGAGGTCGGATGCGCAGTGGTGACAATGTGTCGATCCCTCCCGTCCTATTCGACACAGATACTCACCGAAGCGACCGTGCCCGATGAGTATCTGAGTCAATCGGTAGGTGACCGCCTCCTTCCCGTGGAGCCAAACTTCGAGGTGCGGGGTACGGCACCGACGGCCCGCTGGCGCGCGCAGATCCGTAATCCGCGCTGCGCACGCCACGCCACTCCCGTCTAGACACTTCGTGCGCGGGTTTCGGGGCGCTCCCCCGGTCGACACGCCGCGATGCATACGTCGCCGCATCGACATCCTGTCCGACATGTAGTCGGCCAGGATGTCGAATGGGGGCGATTCATCATTTATTAAATATTCCTGGGCTTAAGAGTGTGTTTTGTTTTAGGGATAGGTTGAACAAGAACAGTTATTGTCAGCTAATGTCAGCCATTTATTACTGGTGGGGAATTACGACGAGTATGTTAAGACATTGACAAGTTAGCCTATCACTGTTAGTTAAGTATACAAATAAATATCTTTCTTTGTTCCTTCTTACTTTCTATTAGGTTATGATTTTCATGCGAATTGTTGGTTAGACTCAAATTAGCTTACATATTTTTAGATTGCATTCATTTAGAAGCTTGCTTTATACATCTTTAAGGGACATATTAACATACTCGTAGATATTAATTTCAAATGAATACTTCCACGCTTCCTCGAGAAAAAGGATCTTAACAGACTGACGGACACACAATGATCCTATAAGGATTCCGTTTTTTCTTTTGTGGCACGGAAACCTAAAAAGTACATCGTTTTATTAGTTGACCGAAAGAGGCTAATAAATTCATGCTACAAGAAGACAAATACACATGTGGATATTATGACATGAGATCACGATAGTCTATTAGATATTTGTTTGCCATTATTAATTAAAAACAATAAAGAATGGCGGCCACGATAGAAGACAAGACAGAATATTAAGCTGTGCAAACCTCACTCACCGAATTAGTAGTATCAGCCTAGGCAATAACCTTATTAAGCGAACTGAAATGACATGAAATTGCTATACCTGTCGTAAAAATATTAGAGTTGATAGTTAGTTAGATTTTGCACGTCGCGAGAAGGCCTATTTTCTTTAAAAAAATATTTTTAGTTTTTTATCCAATTGAAATAGAAGGAGTTTTGAATCTACCAAACTAATCTCACTTGCTCGTAGTGGAAGACGGTCAAAATATCTCTCATATGATGTTTGAGTGAGACCAGGAGACCTATTTTTGAATTACGAATGCGACTTCGAAATCACCGATGTGACTAATAATCACCGATTTTCAATAATTCTTATTTTTGAATATCACTGATGTGACTACCTTAGTCATAGGTGTGATTTCATTACCTACGAGTGCCCTCACCCACTCGTAATCAAGTCATACTTGTGGAAATGTTATCTGTGTTTTGTTTGATTTTTCAGTCTAGATGTATATACAATATATATGAATGTAGCATATATATATTATATATATATATACATATATATAATATATATATATATATATATATATATATATATATATATATATATATATATATATATATATATATATATATATATATATATATATATATATATATAATAACCATAATTGTTAAGCCGGCAATAACCGGCAGCGGCTGCATTCTGCGTGGAACCGAACTCTAACATTTATGTGTGTACTTTATTTATGTTGGCAGCTCTGCGATCGACTTTCAAAAATTGGATATTGGATGTTTAGGAATCCGTGACCTCAAAGTCACCGCTGACTATTTAGTCAGCGGTGATTTCGAAATCGCATTCGTAATTCAAAAATAGGTCTCCTGTTCTCTTTCCTCGGCTGAAATAATATTATTTCAGCTGGGGCAAGAGAAATACATAAAATTATATATATATATTATATATATATATATTATATAACAATATATATATATATATATATATATGTATATATATATATATACAATATATATATATATATACAATAAAGAACTTACTTACTTACTTACTTACTATATATATATATATAATATATATTTACTCATTGTAAATATAGGAACAGTAAAATATTAAAAGTAAGAACAGTTTTTTTATTCATATAATGTAACATACCAACTACTTTATTCATACTAAAAAAAGGGACAAAGAAAAGGTCATGCGAAGATGGTCATTAAGACGGCTCTAATGATCTTTTTCGGGCGAATACGCAGAAAAAAAACCAAATGTAATTATGAACAAAAGTTGTACGAACAAATGTTTTGTTTCCAACCAATTTCGACGCAATTTCTCTTTGGAATTCAACGATGCGACCTCATCCCTATCGTATTTGCATGTTTGTAGCAAAAAGAAATTCGAGTGGCACTTGATTTAAAAAAGTACCCAACGAAAAAACTTAAGTGAAGGATAAATTACAATATTTCAAATGAATATTTTCTTTCACAAAAGAATCTTGAAAGTTATCTTCACAACTTTTTTTGTGCGTGCAAAATCTTTATTTGAATTCCATTTCAAATTAAAATGAAAGATGTCAAAAAATGTTGTCTGAATGAACATTCACTAAATGCGTTTTTATAGAGTTTGTGTACGACAATCAGCAATATACAGATTACTGCTCGGGACAGCAAATATTTTATATAATATTGTAAAAGATACGAAAAAAATATGCCTACGGAGGGTATAAAAGCGAGTGCAAACTATTGACCCGGGCAATGCTGTCTCACAGTTTTGCGTGTTATCGCTGACGAAAAACAGATGGCGCTACGTGTGCTATGTAGCGTTCGAGCGACAGCAACCGAATTTATGCGAGCGCTCTTGAGCTCGGCGGCTTCGTGGCGACTTCACTACTCATTTACTTAGTCGACGAGTGAACACATGTTTTTCAAATTACCCTCTATAAAATATTAGTTAGCCTTCTATTAAATATTAGTTGAGTTTCTTTTGCATAAATTAAGCCTTTAGCATCTAGTGTTTTGTATAATAATATATATAATATAATAAAATCTACAACGTTAAAATTGTTGCTAATGATTACATATCATTTCAAAGTAGGTAAATGAAAAGTCTAATGAGTGTTATAAGGAGCCGCAGAGTCGCTCATAGGTAAAATGCTACGCTAGAAGATATTCTGCTGATGAAATCAGAATTGGAAGGAAGAAATCAGTAAAAGAGTCAAAATCATTGATATCTATAGCCAAAAAAATTTCGATTTTTTTGTGACATGATGGGGCGAAAATATCCTCAAGAGACAAGCATATGTCGGGAAACTCATAAGTCGCAAATCGCTGGATGGTGGTAGCTAGCAGCACATGTCCGATCGATATAGAGATACTCGAGAACAGATTGACGGTTTTACACTAGGTGTCGTCAGCGAGTATGTTTATCTAAAACAAATAGTCTTAACTCCTTCACAAATATGCCTCTAGAAAATTCCCCACTCATCTAACGCAATGCAGCAAGATGAAAGACTATGATTCCTACAACAAAACCTTACTTCAACCATTTACTATCATCACTTTATAGAGATTCAGTCACCCAAAGGGCAACAGAGAGCTATGGTCGGAGTTTCTCTGCACAATCGTATGATGAAATCTGCAAAAGGGACCGAATCATCGTTAGGTACACACCTATACTTTAATACCTATGTAAACGTAAGTAATTTATGACTAAATCTATTACATACAATTTCTATTAAAAAATGATAGCTATTAATTTCCTGTAGCAAGACCCAGAAGAGTAGAAGTTCGTGCACCTTCCACAAATACACTCACGGTAAAGCTGAACATAGGCATCTGAGGTTTCAGCATAGGTCCTTAAAAAAATAGTTTTTTTCTAATTACTTAAAACAAACATACTATGTAATTAATATTATATAATATTTAATATTTCTTAGAACTGATGACATTTAAACAATTAAAAATTAATGTCACTTAACAAAGGTGCAATTCATACTGCCATTTCTTGTATTCAATTTTACGATTTAAATGAGTCGAATACTTTATTACTCAACCTTAACAGAATATATATAGAATGTTCTAATACAATACAATTATAGATATATAATTATCATAATCCCTTCATACAAAAAATAACCATATGTAGATTTAAACATAAGTTAACGCAAACAGATACGAATTGAAATAGTTCCCGGGAAGTCCCGCTTGCTCCCTCGTAAATAAGGATTGCGTGGGAGTGGCCTCGGGCTGCGGACGGCAGTAAACTTTTTATGGGCCTCGAACTTTCGAGCCCTCATAATGGTTCGACGCCAACAGATTTTATATTTCTGACCAATTATTTTTGCGATTTTTCCTCATGTGTACCGGTTAGGATATGTATCTATATGTTGCAGTTTCTATATCTATATGTATACAGCTGTATTTGTATTACTGTTTCGATATGAAAGGTTAGTAAGACAGACTCTGAAATTTACAAAGTGCGTAAAAATTTACAACGAGTTTAAAAGTTTTACAAAGTGCGACAAGTGCCACAGATTTAAATCAATTGTCAAATATGTATATACATAGTATATATATAGTAAAAGGCTTGCCTCTATAGTTACGTTGCCAAATATTTTGATTATAGTAAATAACATAATGAAACTATAGTTTTTTATACATGTGATGTGAACTTGTTTAAACTTGTAAAGGATATTCTGTAAAAATACAGGGAGAAAAAAAACAGCCCTTGCTGGTTCCAGTTCAAGTTCTTCCGCCGTAGACTCAATGACCTAGCATCCAATGGTGTAGCGTCTTTGACGTTTCAAAGTGATTGTAAAAATCTTATTTGAGGAATACATTTTCGATTTTGATTTTGATTGTCTGAAGATTAATTTAAGTAAGCGAAGTTTACAAATACAGACACAGAACTGTAAAGAGAGAATTGTTTGATGGAAAAAAGCCTACTAACTCTGTAGCCAGCTCACCAATAATCCTAGGATCTGGTAATTAGCAGCTTATCCTTGAACCCAACAAACTACGATCAAGAACATAGAGATTACGGCTACAAATAAATACGTAGTCAGTTGGTTTTATATTGCCTGATATGATATTTATGAAAAACGACTTTAGTTACTTGTAGAGAAATAACATTTTCATGACCCGGCTCGAAGGACCAAACATATTATTAAGATTAATTTAATCTGTTACTAAATATTAATTAACCGCATTTACGTCTAATATGTCACTAAATTTAACACTATATTCAAAATGAGTAAAACACGCTAGGACTGGCTAAGGATGCCAGCCAACTCTGCTAAGGGACCGTTTACACCTGACATGAGGTTGTCGAGGGAGAGGTCATAATGCTGAGGAAGATTGAGGGTCTTATTTCATTGGTCGAGTTTGAAGTGTATCGTATTCAAGAGGTAACACGGGGTAAAGGGTTCCAGAAATTGTTTTACGTGATGCGTGTTATAAGATACAGAGTGTAGTGAGGTTTAGAATTTCAAACGTTTCCTTTGGTGCGGCGTCATTTTAAGATTACTCGTACTAGAGTACTTTCTGTTAATATGATTGTCTAATAATCTTATATAGGTAAAATTTAACCGTTAGAGTGCTAAGCAGCGATTTTGCGCTGCGGCGATTTGTATCGAAAAGTGCGATGCCCTTTTTTCTGTATAACCCAAAAAAAAAAATATTAAAATTGATTAATATTTGTCTAAATGAAAGTGTTTTATTTGACATTATATTTTTTTCCTTTAGAGTAATCAAAATACGCATAGCATTTTCCAATAGATTTTTACAAAAATTGCTTAGCACTCAAACGGTTAAATAAAAATTGGTATATTTGTAAAATAAACTTTGCAAATCCAATTTCTTGTCTATCGAACATTATTTAAATCGATTTAGTAGTTTTGGCGTGAAATTACGACGGACAGACAGAGTTACTTTCGCATTTATAAGTAACAAGCTTCCGCCCGCGGCTTCGCCCGCGTGAAATTAGTTTTTGTCAATCCTGGTATACTAACTTACTACGCCCCTAGCTGGTCGAAATTTCAAGAATGCTAGAACAAATGTTTAATGATTTCTTGTCAAGTGCTTAAATATAAATTTCGTGGTTTTATCTTTTAAAATTAAGAAATCCCATACAAACTTTCAACCTCTATTTTAACCCCTTAATCCATTTTTCGAAATAAAAAGTAGCATATGTTCTTTCTCAGGGCCTAAAGATTGTCTGTACCAAATTTCATCAAAATCGGGTGCGAGGTTTAAGCGGAAAAGCGTAACAGACAGACAGAGTTACTTTCGCATTTATAATATTAGTTGTGATATCAGTAAGGAGTCGTCAAACAAAAAAGTTTTTACTAACGCTAGCACACAACAGATATTGATACTGATTGATATTAAGTATATGATAATATACACGATAAAAATTTACAATAACAATATTTCAAACTATACATTAGCTTAGCACCAAAGCTATTTATGGATTTGGTCGAATCCGGTCACATTTCACAGTATTACTATTCAAAGCCATTCAAAACAAAATTCAGTGGTGCGCGTTTTGGCGTATCGTAAATCGTTGCAGCATAATAGGAACATATCCGCAGTGGTCGAGCAGTCATTTAGTTTAAACAATTAAGTGTCCTTAATTATCTGGCTTAATGAGACCGTAATGGCGGGCAGTTTCAATTTCATTATTAGCGGTCAGTATACAATTGGCTGGATGAAATTGTGTTCGATGTACATGAAATTGCCAAAAATAAAACTAGCATATTCGATATTTTTATAGCTACATACAAATCACATTACAGTTCTGCAATTAACAACACAATATAACTTTACAGTTTTATAATTAACAACATAACTACAGCCGAAAACTGTTTTTTTCTTTTTAGAGCTTGTATTTTTAACGTTGACATAGATTTCTAACAATCATTTTGATATTGACACACACTTGTTTCACGGAAACATGCTTAACATCAAAAGAGCTCTGTTGGGGCAGCAATGTCCGTGAATGTGTATGAACTGTGTATTGAAGTGTGATATAAGTGTGTATATAATAGAGTATGTATGTGTTTATATTTGATAGCTTTTAATTGACGTTTACCTGATTAGACATCAATTATATTGTTAATATGCTGTTAGCTATCTGATACTATAAAATAAAGTAGAATAACAACATTACATATGTGTATATGTTGTAGTGTATAAGCGATTTTTTAAGGGTCTGTATCATTTCCCGGAAGTCGCTTGGCTTTCCCGGGGGCTCTCTACATGCCTGAGGAAGGCCATCCCTGAGGTTTTTAGTGGGTAGGCCTCCCCCTTCTGGCGAGGAGAGCCCCACATAACCGCCGGGGTATGCAATTTAATGCATTTTTCTAAGGTGAACAAAAAGAAAAGGGTCTGTATCATTGCTCTAAAGTAATTTAATGGTAGTTTAAATACATATGTACACTCACGCCTCTTTCTCATGGTTGTAGGCAGGAATCATAGTTTTCAACTGGCTACGATCCAAACTCACATCCCTAGTCCCCTCGACTATCATTAATACCTTCATACACGCCTATATTTTGCCAATCTACTTTCAGACCGGAGCGCAAGAATGAGGCCTGCTACCTAAGCACACGACCCTATATCGATTGTCCAGTATTTATTATTTTCTGCTATATTTAATTAGTCGCTTCTGACTTTTTACACCATTTTTAGGGTTCCGTAGTCAAATTGGAAAAAAACGGAACCCTTATAGATTCGTCATGTCTGTCTGTCCGTCTGTCCGTCCGTATGTCACAGCCATTTTTTTCCGAAACTATAAGAGCTATACTATTGAAACTTGATAGGTAGATGTATTCTGTGAACCGCATTAAAATTTTGATGTAAAAGTACAAAAATAATAATAAATATTGGGGGCTCTCAAAAAATTTTTTCATCAAACCGTATGTGTTTGATGAAAAAAATTTTTTGAGTGTATAAAACTCAAAAAATTTTTTTCATCAAACACATACGTGTATCTATGGATAGGTTTTCAAAAATGATATCGAGGTTTCTAAAATATTTTTTTTTTCTAAACCGAATAGTTTACGTGACAGACGCTTCCAAAGTGGAAAAAAGTTAATCCTTCCCCTCTCTAACTTCTAAAATAAGAAATGAAAAATCAAAAAAGAACATATGATGTACATTACTATAAAAAACTACCAACGAAAATTGTTTTGAACGATATCTAGTAAATCGTAAATCGCTTCCTTTAATTTCATAAATCAATGGTACGGAACCCTTTGTGCATGAGTCCGACACGCACTTGGCCGGTTTTTTCACTAGGTTTTAATTATTTTTCGCTACGTATCTGATGAGTAGAACATGTACACATTTTAATCATTAATATCAGCAAATAAAATATTAAATTGATTGTCTGTTCTCCAAAAACATTGGTATTACACTCGCCCGCTGCATTTCTATAACTAATCTAGTAGTTCAAAGCTAAAGACAATCAGCGGAGAACGGAACTACTAAGTTATTAATATTTCCATTACGTGTAGTCGTAGAGGAGGTATCAAACAGAAACTTTAACAAGATGTCTGCCAGCCGGACAGTTGTTAATTGCGTTAGAACAGTCGCACTGCACTGTATCGGAACAGTCGCGATTCTGTGTACGGTCGGCCAAGAAAGTGGTCTACCACCCTAAGGTTGAAAATCATTCGCGCGCTATAAAGTAACAGAGTTGATTTTCCCGTGCAAAAATATTCTGACAAAATTGACAGATTAATAGCTGTCAGATTATTTTAGGTTTAAATGTCATCACTCTGCATAATCTTAAAAAGGTAATAAGTACAGGAGTTCAACCTTATCGCTATTTTACTCACATATGAAATTTTGTAGACCACTTTCTTGGCCGACCGTACCTCTACACTAATGATTAAAGGCGAAACACAATATTTTGTAGAGAACAAAATAACAATCTTGATTATTATTTCGATTTTGATAGTAATTGTCATTTAACAACAATACAATATTAGTTCCGACACTGCGATCTAACGTACAGGCTACAAAAAAACTAGAGGCTCTTTTATGGACAAAATGAAAATTTTATGCCTTTTATACCGAAGTTCCACAAAGTGTTATCGATTTACCTTTTTACAGATTTGAATCATTTGTCAAAGATGAAATGAAATGAAATGATTTATTTGCCAATATCAATGCCTAGGCTGTTACAAGTACGTACTTACTAAATTATAATATATTTATAAGTTGTGGGTACATTGCAACGTTCGTACTAATACCGATAACAGCAGAAGTGACTACTACCTCCGCACTAGTAAAAACTGTATTGCGGCAGCATAGTATCACCGTCCCCTGTCTCCAGTACAGCTTGACATTTAACAACATAAGTAAAATATGTTAACGTAGGTCAACAATATTTGGTTATTACTCAAGTTAGCACAGTACAAGCAAAAAATTTAGATTATTCGAAGTTATAGTAATTGCTTATTGCTTACTATATTTCTATTAATTTTCCATGCAACTATAAATGAATCCATGTTCACAGCTTTGCAACTCTCATGAAAAAATGTTATTTAGTGTTAAGGATTACTTAATGAAAATATAGCTTTTATACTTATAATTTGGACTTGTTTAAACTTATAAATGAAGTTGGGTTCAGACTATTTATCTGAGGCCAGCCTCTAATTAAAAAATATTACCCTTGCTGGTTTTCTTGCGGATCTTTCCAGTACAAGGTCTCAAGCCGTAGATTTGTTAACTAATAGCGTAGCATCATTAATATGCAAAAGTGATTGCAAAAATCTCATTTGAATTGACTGGTGATGATTTTCATATATACTCTTTTTTATTAAAGTAGGCCGAGATCGCAACTTTCAACTTGCTGCTTAAGCATATTTCTCTAGCTTCCTCAACTGTTACTGACACTTTTATGTACGCTTGTGAGTTACGAGTAATCTTGATCTGGCATTTCTTCAAAAAACCTCTTCTTTGATTTTTTTTTTTGTTTATTTGGTTCACAACTTGAAACATACACAAGATTATTACTAATTATAACTACAAAACAAATAAAGACACGCACGGTGTAGTTTCTAATCTTAGTGAACACGGCATGCACGAAGTTTTCACAGCAAGACTATCACATAAACTAACAGTATAAACGCTATATATCTAATTCATACGTATCTAACTCATCGAGGGCTCTAAAAACGGCAAATTTTACTGTGGCTAGAGAACACGAGAAAATGTCTACCTTTGATTGAATCTCATTGTAGTACGAGAAGTATCTGTATAATTTATTTATTGGGGAGTGATGACCAATATTTGTCCTACAGAGTCGAAGATAGAAATTTCTACGGTTAGATATCCGGCTACTCGGACGAGGAACCTCCAGTTTAATTCACCTCCAGTAATATTATGTATCAGATGGTTCAAATAAGTTCGTCTACGTCTCTCTTTACCAACATATTCATTCGCCTTATATATGTTGTCTTACAAAACACCTAGCTTTTGTTTTTCGTATTTTAAATGTACGGTGATCACTTCAAGCAAAATAGCAAAAAAAAATTTGGTCAGCGTGTTTCACTAAGGCCTATTCGTTCAAACGTAATTGAGGAACGTGTTTCTTCTGGAGACATATAAATTCAAATTTTCAAATACCAAAATCTATTTGCACAGTCACACTATATGCTTATAATATTTCAAATAAATGCGTTTTATAAATAAGTGTCCTCATCTATTAAATTATAAAATTCGAGCAATATAATATCGAGTTTTGTTCTGAAAATGACAATAAAACACTTCTCATTTAAATTTGTAATTTTAATTTTATAATATCTAAACAGCGCACAATTCTCAAAGCGTACAATTATTGCTATCTGATCTTTGCTACTTACCTCGTACAAACTTATGCTGCATATTCACATTTGACTTGGAAGTTACTGATTATGTGTCACAAAATTATTCCATATCCAACAATATAAGATTAAACCTCTGAGACACTAGTGTTCTGCTACGATTGTTTGTATGATAGACTAGTGACTCTAGTAAATACGGGCCAGCCATTTCGTGCCCAATATCCCTGAATCCGATGACACAGCTTCTGAACATGGAATGTGCATCTTCAAATGACACGCTAGGCGGTAATTGATTCCTGGGGTAAGCTTCATAGACGAATTTGTTCGGAAAAGTCACCATGCATAGTTGTAATGTATCCTCAAAGGATTTCGCGATCCCCATTGATGTTCCCAAGATGCTGTTCGGTGTGTGTGTCACGTTTGTGTCCGGTAGTGCTAGGAGTGATATGGTTTGTCCTAGAATGAAAATTGTATGTGATTTATATGAATTTTAGACGTAAACAACCATAACAAAAGGAGATAGAATTGAATTTTTTCAGACCAGGGCCCTATGCCGGCCATTCGAAGACATTTGGTGGGGGTTTTCTACAAGATGGGCTGACGATCTGGTGAAGATTGCAGGAAGGCGCATATCCGATCGGTGTGGAGATCATCAAAAAGTAAATACAGTAGTGGACATATTCGTTGAAATCATGATTTCCAGATGTGTTTGGCATTCGATATACGTATATAGAGAACAGCATAGAAAAAAATATTTTTAACCCGGCGTGGGTGAGGTTGGGTATGTCATACCCGAAAAGTTTCTAAACGCAGATATTTTAATGTTACTGTTGCCATGCAAGTCCTGATGTTTCAGTAGCTGGAGGTAAAGATGCAAAAGGTGCGGTACAGTATAGAGTTTAGTGTTGCGCCGGCGGCGACGGTAGATACACATGCGTACACGCGGCTGGGGATTTGTAGATGTGATTTTGGTGCTCTATTACATGATCTCACAAGACTTTTCAGTTCCTTTTTTATTTATAATAATTAGAAGACACTATTGTTATGTTGATTTACCAATGTTGGAATTTTGTTAGATTTTTATGCCAAAAGAAGTTAAATGCCTAAATTTGTATTTTTCGAAAAAACTTACATATTTTATTATTTCAATAAAAAATGTCAACTTAATGTTGGTATTTTATTTATTAATAAGCAGAAATGCCAATTACACAATCTTAGTATCAAAAAGTTAACATCAAAATTTTGGGTATTTCATACCCACCTCATAGCTGGTGTAACAATTTCTCACCTCATTCACGCCGGGTTAATAAAAGAGAGTTGGCAAAAAGTTTGATATCTTTTTTTTGTGAGGGGAAATGCTCCTTATGCACCGTAACACCGCGCTGGCAAGGCACGGCCGTGTGTGGGGCTCTCCGGTCTGAGAGGACCGGCCTACTCTAAAACCCCCCGGTGTTCCATATCGGGGCGCATGTGGCGGGGTGCGTTTCCGCGATTCTACCACCACAAAAAAAAAACCTTATTGATGTTTGATGCTAATCTTATAATATGTTCCAATTTATATACCAACTGCCCCGGTAAATTTTGAACTACCTAGTTATTAGTTATTGAAAAGCTCTGGCGCATTCTACCAACCTGTACTGCACCAAAGAGGTGTATACAGAAAGTCTGCTGCCAACATCAACTTACTTACCTGCCTACAACGATCTTAGTACAAGCATATTTTCTCACTATACGTAGTCCAGCAATAGTTGGTCCACCAATGCTGGACAACTTCAAATTAAGGAGGTATATAGGTTCATTCAATTACAATGCTGTACATATCGAGTCCCAAAATTTTGTAATGACATTGTCTTTTATGTTTATTGTTTTATAATCCTACTAATGTTACAAACTCGAAAGTTTGTATGGATTAATGTTTGTAACTCTTTCACGTTACAGTTTTTGAATGGATTTCATCAGAATAACACATAGGCTACAATTTGTAAAGATATATACCACGACAATATAAGTCCCTCGAAATCACAACCCCCTGTATCGAGTGTGTCGGGACTATAATGAACTGTGTTGCAAATGCAGCGAGTTAGACATTTTTTATAAGTACACAGTGTTTAAGGCACAGTTTCGGCGGATGGTGTTGGGTGATGCTTCGTAATTTTTCGAAATATTAATGACGATGGGTCTTGCTGCGGTCCTTCGCGGCTGTGCCTTGTCCTGTTTTTGTTTTGGTCTTGGTATGTATATTTGTATATATTGTTGTATATTACTTTTATATAGTGTGTATAGTAGTACTGTTTTGATAATTGTGTGAACTCTTGTTAAGAGTTTGTTAGTAAGCTGTGTTTCTTTTGTCGTGCTGTAAACACTACTTTGGGATGGTATCTTGTACAAAACTGCTGTATATCTTATTTTATATGTATGGATAACCATATGTTTGTGTTTCTAATAAATAAATAAATAAATAAATACTCAAATTACTCAAATAGTCGAACATACGCAGGCCATGTCGTGGGCTTGAGCTCGTAGTCTCATTATATAGTAGCTAGTGTCCACGACTTCGACTTTGACACATATCGTCATATTTTTGACAATTCACACAGTACGTTTATAAATTGTAGGCCATGTGTTCGCTTATACATTGGAAGATGTATAAGCTATATTATTGAAAAGTTTCGTTAAAATCCATTCAGTAATTTTTATGTGAAAGAGTAACAAACATTCGTCCATACTTACAAATTATCGCGTTTTTAATATTAGTAGCAATATTTCAAATTTAAATATGTTTGGTGTTTCCTGTAAAATTCCTATTATCTCCGATAATTATTCAAATAAACTTGTTATTTTCACGATTTAATAATTGTCATAAATTTAATTGTGGAAATGTAAAACCCTATTCGAAAACTGAAGATTAATCAAGCAATAATGTTTGTAAAAAGGACGATGCTTGACATTTCCAATATTCTGATTGGTTGAGTTATGACTATATTCGAGAAAGAATCCAAATTTATTCTCGATCTTTTCCAAATCGGATTTGGGATCATTGTTTAATGCTGACTGTGGACTATTCTTCACTGGATTTTTAGTTGTCATAATGCAGAAGTAATATATGCCGTTGGTTTTGAGGGTTACTACAACTTTAGTACTACTTCGAAGCGTAGATCAACGATCTCGTCAATATGAATGACAGATGCAGCCGACCTTCTGTATCTATTTTTATTTCTTGCCAGTATGGTAGAAGGCTTTTAGGATTTTTAATGTCCAGTAATAAGCGTATTTTACGTAGCCCACTACTGGACTATCTCCCCCGATATATAGGATATCCGTTTGACGCTGCGTACATCGCACCTCTCCTTTGATCGTCATCAAATTGTCGTCTAACTTGTATAAGGCCTGTCAACTTTTCTAGCTCATTTTCCACGCACACACCAGCCACTCAAACAACTCAAAGCTCTCACAGTTATGACACAGATAAATTTTAACGGGAAGTGTTATTTGATCATGAATATTTTACACTCGCTTAGTCATCTACAACGACTTTATTATGAGTAACTACAGTTATCTCTAAAAAACACAGTCAAAGTACCTTTCATCGCACACGCGGTAAGAAGCAAAAACAAAATAGTTTTGCGAATCATTTTTGCCACCGAATCGACTGAAGCAAGGAGATTCGCATTTGCCTTATATAGTTAGTTTAATCGTACACGGAAGATAACAAATATAATTGGTAATAACTCTTATTGCCTTCGATTTAAAGTTGGAAACAATTACATGATCGGACTATGATATTATGAAAATAAAATCACAGCTATCGTTCCTAAATCTGTTTTAATTTATCAGTTAACCAAAATATTAATAAATATGTATAATAATTTTTGTAATTATTTCCATAAATCTAAATATTGTAAGTTTAGGTCAAATATCATATAAAATATATATAAATCGTTAGTATGTTTCAAACTATAGAATGCGTTCGATTTAATATTAAATTAATGTACTGAAAAAGTTAAAGTTGAAAGTAGATAATCAATAATCAGATCATAATAACGTAATATTAATGACATTTTTCAAAATACTACTGTAATAAGATACCCACTTTCCTGTACATTTTTATACATATAGATGTACCGCTAACTTATTACTATCAAATGTAACCTATGGAGGCAATAAATTTGATTTGAATTGAGATTAGACAGGTTATGAAAGGACTCTGTATGATTCAATGAACATTTCCAGTAAAAATAAAGTTTCAGTCAACTTCATTGAAACTAGATTAAAACTAGAAGTAAATCCGCATAAAACAAATAATTCAGCTATCAATCATATTAAAGCGTATACATTATCAATATACGTGAGTTGGTTTATAAAAGATAAATTTTCGATTAATATTTGCTAATCTTCTGACAACATAGTGACCGAACGCTCACGCATTCTGCACCTATGAGTATACTCGTATATGGCATAGGGACATCTTACTTACAGTTTCAATTTAAAGTATATTGAACTCTTTAGAAAGTATACATAATATTACATACTAAACATTTATGTTTTCCAGTTGCGCAAACTAGTAATATATTAAAACCATAATTTGATAACTGGAACTGAAAACAGTAATGGAAAATTATACTAAATATTATAAATATCCCATATATTAAAATGATAAACGCATCAATCCATAAGTCTATAAGGGTTAGGTTATAATAAAATAGCGTAATCATCTTCAGAAAACTTCAAATCTTCTACAATTGTCTGTGTAAATTTGTTAAAACACTGCTTAATTCTTCTTCCTTCTCTTTTCCTGTTCACAATTTTATTTTTGGGTCGGCAATATGTCATCCTCTTTCACGTCATGATCACGTCATGATCATTCCATCATAACATTGAAACACTCATTAATATCATACACAAAACGTTAAACGGTGCCAAGTGCGATCTTTGCGAGACGCCAGAAGTTGGGGATCAATTTGATGTATGCATTGACTAAGAAGTTCTGTAAGTTTAATAGAAGCAACAACAATCCATCAATGGTTGCCTATACTAAAGATTACCAAGTAATAAACAATAGTTTACTTGGTCGAATGCCTTATTGAAATCAATGTAAAATGTATCTACTGGTGAGTGATAGTAAATTTATCACTTATTAAAGTTTATTTTAGCTCAAAGTATAAATAGATATCTATACATATAAAATAAATTGGAGTGTCGTCGAACAAACAGACGTAAAATAATAGATAGATATACTCGTACATACATATATAAATATTCTATATAGAAATATATGATATAATATAACAAACATGACTAAGGCATGCTCGCACCACTTCGTTACAGAAACATCTGACCCCACCGGGACTCGACTCGAGGCTTCAGAGATGGCGACACCATGAAACCGGTGTATTAACTACTCAGCCACCTCCGTACCTGGGTGGTTAATAATTGGAATTAGCGAACTCCGATCACCAAACTTCTATTTATGTAGTGAAGATGATTATTAACTCTTAGGATTCTATACTCTTTAAAAAAAACCAATACGAATGTAGTTAGTAAATTAACATTGAACCCTTGATCATATTATCGTATTCGATGTGATCCATATGCAACCTTAAAAAAATAATATAACAGATTTAGTAAAATTTTGTAAACTAATAATATTGGACGAAAGTCCCGGACGCAGGTGACGGGAGCACGGGATTGCAGGCAACGGCCCAAACTAGAGCCGTGACACCTGGGTGCTTGGCTATTGTCGCCGGGTGCTCATTACCTATGCAACGGAATTTCGTTCAGTGTATGTACAAGCAACAAAACATCAAGCATAACAAATGCATTACTAAGCAAGAATACTGTATCAATATAGTACTACGATTTAGTTAATAAATCAGATCATATAAATGACTTATCAATTGATAAAGAACTTTCTTAAATCGGTTGTCGCAGGATATTTTCTGATTGTTTTCTATTGACTTAAAACCTATGACTCGTAAATGATTTCAGTTTTGAGGAAAAATGGAAACCGTGATATAGTTGTTTGCAAATTTTGTGAAAAATACATAGTACATTAGAAGAACAATATACTGTAGTATCCATTGCAAATATTATAAATAATATCATTCAAATGACATCTTGCTTCTCAACTCTTCTTCAAATGGTTTAATGAAAATTTATTTTCCGTAATTTCTTAATAGTGTCGTAGTGTCCGCTTTTCTTTAATCATTATTGTCTCAATTATACATTTCGTTGTTAATGTTTATATATTACATAATTAGTATAGATTAAATTAGTTAAATTAATTAACTTATAATAAACTAAGAACTAAACTAAGAACATAGCTAGTTGCTACATTTATATTACGAAAGAAAGAAATACATTTATTATGGGCAACACAACGATACCAACAACAAAATAAAACAATACATAACATATACCATAACTCCATGACACCAAAACTGTGGCTAGGTCAGTATAAGCAACAAGCATAGCCTTTTTTTTATGCCAGGAAAATGCTTTTCGCATACCCCGCGGCTCGGGAAAACCGCGGGGTTATGTCGGAGTGTTCGTGCGCCTGGGGGACGAGTCCAAGCGCACGGCCTACTGACTAAGAACCTGACAATGCCTCTTAGTGACGCCTTGCCGCGAGAGCTTCGATCGTCGATGTGTCCTCCCCCCATCAGATGAGGGGGGGGGGGAGATACGCCGAAGAGAGCTGCATCGCGGCGTGACAAGGTCATGGGAACTCACGAGAATACTTCCACGACCTCGTCGGCGTTGGCCCGCGTCGTGCGGCCCCTCTCGCCCAACTGTTGTGTTGGGGGGGCGTCAATCCCCCGGGGCATCCGGGGGATCGATGATCGATCGATCGGTGACCTTTGAATAGCAGGGCCTTCCCGGCCCTTCTGGGCCGGGCCCCCGTTGCTGGTCCCCAACAGGAGGAATGAAGCGCGCGTACGCCTACGGCGGCAAGCCTGCGCGCCAGGGTCGTCTTCCCTGGCGCGCCCCGCCGCCTCCTTCTGCGTCATGACGTCGACGCAGAAAGAACAAGCATAGCCTGCTGGACTGTTATTCTGCTTGACGCAGTAGTGATATCAGGCAGGAGAAACAGCACGAAACGAAACAAAAACACAGTAATGAAAAGAGGTTCTATCTATGGAGCTACGTAAATAAAATATTTATGCTTTAATAATAATATGAGTATGGTTGAATTATCTCAATTTGTTTGGATTTGACATGACGCTCGTATGGCGATTTTAATCTTCTGCGCCGTCTCTTAAAGCAGCTTGATACGAAATAGCTTCATGGTTTGTCAGTCGTCGTCAATCCCTACTCTGTTGCAGATATCAGTTCTGTTATTTTAAGTTACTCTGACAGTTTTTTCATACCACAATGGTGGCGGTTATGGATCTCTACTATTACTCGCGCGTTTATTCATTTTATTATTAATTACCAAAATGTATTCCACAATCACAAAATATTTTATGAAACCTTAAATATTATTTTGTATATAATCTTACAACGCAGCAAGACTAATACAAAATGACCAAAACACTATACAATACAATAACCTTGGTTATTATTTAATATTTCAAATTTATAGTTTCAATGTGTGTATTGGAATTGACTTTACCACAATTCTATTACGAATTTCTTTGATGCTTCCATTCCAAAACAGTAGTACAATGAAGTAGACCAAACAAAATTTATTCGTTCGAACGTAAAATACAAATATTCGAAACTGTCCGTCGACTCAGGAACACGGTCGCTAGTTTTCTAAGCTTTGAACGAACGGGAATATTGTTAGTGTATTGTTACCGAACCGCGAACTGTAGCTTTGTGTAGGGATGAAGACAGAAGGCAGCTAGTTCTGCTATTCAGTTACGTACGACTTCTATTATTCTGTCAAAAGCCCGTAAGCTGAATCAATTTGTTACATGAAGCAAGATTGAATTTGTATTCTATTGTTATTATCAATTCAGTTATCAGACATTTATAATTAGATTTGTCTGAAAACTTCACTTTGGTGAAGGCATTGATTTATAATTCATTATATAATATATGTTTATTGTACATCGAGCAAATCAAAATAAAAAAATATAAATTAGCCGTAACCAATTACTTAGACTCCTACGTTGACCTTGAGACCATCTTTGTTTCCTACATAATAAAAGCGATTTTCCTACTTTATATGCTTACCTTGACGTGCCGCTAACTGTACACTTAGCAACATAATACGTAAGAAATTTTACCGTTTTACCGTGGGAGAGTCATGCTTCGGCACGAATTGGGCCGGCTCGACCGGAGTAATACCACGGCCTCACAGAAAACCGGCGTAAAATAGCGCTTGCGCTATGTGAGTGAGGGTACCGGAGGCCCAACCCCCCCCCCCTTCCCCTCTTATTCCCTTTTAAAAGGCCGGCAATGTATCTGTGACTCCTCTGGTGCAGCAGGTGTCCCTGGGCAACGGTTATCGCTTACCATCAGGTGATCCGTTCGCTCGTTTGCTGCCCTATCCTAAAAAAAATCTAAACATTTGACTCTGAAAATTCTATGCAAGAGAACCCATAGCCTACAAACTAGGGGAGACATATGAAAATTACTCCATTATGACAGCGAAATCCTGTCCTATTGAATGCAGTGAGGTTTTGCAATAATCCGCATAAGTTATAGGGCTGGATCCCGGCCATTGAGAAGGGTCGACTGTATATCGTGCCCAAAGACGGTTACCCGCAGCTAGAGCGCCCTGCACAAAATTAATGCTTTTCCCTTTAACTCTAGTGGTTCCATGACTTTGTTCTTATGTATTCACTGGTTGTTGATTCGTTTTTGCGAATAATATTTGTTTCTCATTACCACCAAAATCAAAATCAAAATTAACTTTATCAAATATAACTTTATAGAAAGCTCTTTTGAATCGTCAATTTGAAGAATGGGCGCAAGAAACTTATCAGTTTTATCAAAAGTAATAACAAAATTAACAATAAATTATGTCGTTATCATACAATGTACATATGTGTTTACAATTTATACGGGAAAACAAATATTTACACTTTAGAATGTATCCTCAAATCAACACCAAGCATTGGCATCATTTAAATAAACATTGACTTTGTAATAGCTCTTACTCATTAGCGTCTTTTTAACATGTACCTTGAACTTATGAATAGAAATGCAATAGTCCGCAAACGTTTTGACCCCAGTAATGACAATAGTTTTTGTGCAACTAACTGAGCATAGTCTTTAGCTGCATTTTTCATGGTGCAGATACAGATTAAACAAAGTTGGTACTCCATGCATACTTTCATTAAACGCTTAAATGGCGTCTACACGTTGAATCTATATCCCCGCGCTAGCCTTATAAAGGACCGTGTCTTTTAAAGACGCGTGATATAATTGATGATAATATTGATTAATCACTTATTCACTGTAGATAAGTTAACAACCACTGCGCATCCGACCTCGACTCGGCCCAGCACACGCTGGCGGAGTGCCCCGCGTGGGCCTCCGAGCGCCGAGTCTTGGTCGCAGAGATCGGGCGAGATCTGTCTCCGCCTGCATTGATTGCGGCAATGCTGGCGGACGAGGGAGGTTGGAGGGCTGTGGCCTCCTTCTGTGAAGCAGTGATGCTCTAGAAGGAGGCAGCGCCGGGCTCGGTAGCACAGCTGTGGTGCCGCCGCGGGTCGCCGCAGCTGTGGTACCGATACGGCGACCCGGGAGGGACCACGCCCCGAGCGGAGGCTGGGAGTTCCCGGAAGTAGCTTGGTGTTCCCGGGGTCTCCCTACATGCCTGAGGAAGGCCATCCCTGAGGTTTTTAGTGGGTAGGCCTCCCCCTTCTGGGGAGGAGAGCCCCACATAACCGCCAGCTCGCCACAGCCGGGGTATGCAACTTAATGCATTTTCCTCAGGGGGAACAAAAAAAAAAAGGTAAGTTAACATATTTTTTTTATGTTGGAGAATTGATAGACTGACAATAAATCATGTCTATACCATTACAATGTACACATGTGCTTACAATTTATACGGGAATATAAATATCTACACTTTAGAACTTCTTCAACTTAACACATTGGCATCATTTAAATAATCATTGACTTTGTAATAGCTCTTACTCATTAGCGTCTTTTTAATATGTACCTTGAACTTGTGGAAAGGCAATTCAGCTACACTATGTGGAATCTTGTTATAAAAATGTATATATACATTTGCCAATAAACGAACCTCTACTATTTATTAGTCTGTACGGTGAAATGGCAAGTTTATTTTTATTTCTTGTGTATTTGAAAATTACAATGAAATACGTTACAATTTTTATATACATAAATCAAAATTTCATAAATATACTGGCCCGCTAAAGTCATTATATTAATCCTTACTAATATTATAAATCGGAAAGTGAGTTTGTTTGTTTGTTTGTTCCGCTTTCACGCCGTAACTACTGAACCGATTGCTTTAAATTTTGCAGATTTAAAGATTAAAGTCCGGATTGAATAATAGGCTACATTTTATCTCGGAAAAATCGACAGATCCCACGGGATGCGCAATAAAGGCTTCGCTCAAATACTACTGCACAGATTTTCATGCGGTTTTCATCAATAGATAGAGTGATTCTTGAGCAAGAGTTTGCGGTATTTTTTTATCTCTTGTATGACACGGCATTCCTAATATAGGCATGTTTTCAAAATAAATTTTTATTAATTATGTAATGGAAAGTGACTTCATGAATTATCAATATTGAAGTCATTTTCCAAATTGACGACTCTGTATCTATTTAATACAGGGAAAAAAAAAACAGCCCTTGCTGAGTTTCTTGCCGGTTCTTCTCAGTACAAGGTCTCCCGCCGTAGATTTGCGAACCGATGGCGTAGCTTTTCGACATTCACAAGTGCTTGTAACAGCCCAGACTGAATAAATGATTTTGAATTTTGAATTTTGAATTTGAATCTCGGAATAACGGATAGTCTTACGGGAAGCGCCATAAAACCTTCGCGCCATAAACCGACTTCCGCGCATATGTAGCCGTGGGCCCTTAACCCTCTATAGACCTTTTTTTTCCCGAAATCCACGCGGTCGTAGCCGCGGGCAGAAAGCTAGTTTCTAAATAAATCTCTAAGAGAATTCCTTGCTCGTAAATTATAAATTAGCATTAATAATAAATCAACACTGAAAATCATTTTATTTCAAAATTATCCAAAATAACGCGCTATTGTAAATATGAACAGCCGTAATGAAGAACGATAAATAACATATATTATTTGAGTGTAGGCTTCAGAGACATTAGTGCTGGGCCTCCAACAGAAATGTCATAATGAGGACCCATATTTTCTTGTTGAAGGCGGTCCGACCGCAAGTAACTGGCACGGCGGCGTATGAGCCTACCTTTTGTTACTTGTTCCCAGTAAATTTGCTAAGATCTGTTTGTCACGAGTGTGGGTAACACCTTAATATTCTTGCTACCTAGATTTAAACGTTTAATTTTACTGTACCTTAAGGTTGTATAACATTTTGTGCTATTATGTCTACATCACTGTTGACTGGTTAGAACACCAGTTTCAAGGTTTTTTTTTTACATTTATGGGCTTACTCTTGGTCTCAGGCTAGCCCGAGGGCATAGACGAGGCCTACGATGGAGCGAGCTTGCCCAGATAATGCCTGTGCACTCGTTTCTTAAATAGTTCCGGGTTGTATGAGCTCGGAAATACAGACGCCGGCAGGGAATTCCACTCTTTTGCGGTGCGCATAATAAAGGATTTAGAGAAGCGCTGCGTACGGATATGTGGAATATCCACCAAGTAAGGGTGGTATCCTGCCGTACGTCTGGATGTCCGATGGTAAAAGGGAGATGGGGGAATGAGCTCATGCAGCTCATGAGCACACTCACCGAAGTGCAATCTGTAGAATACCGCCAGACTGGCAACCTTCCGCCGATGAGCTAGGGGTTGTAGTTGAGCTACCAGCCTCTTGTCGCCAATTAACCTTTTGGCTCTACGCTCCACCGAATCTAATGCGGCGAGTTGGTATTTGGCTGAGCCATCCCACAGGTGACTGCAATATTCCATACACGATCGGACTTGTGCTTTGTAAAGTGTTAAGAGCTGTCCCGGTGAGAAATATCGCTTAACTTTGTTGAGGATGCCCAGCTTTTTGGCCGCAGTTAGTGCCTTAGACTCGATGGAGGCGCCAAAATTGAGGTCAGAACTCAACTCCATGCCGAGGAGTTCTAGGCTGGCGGTTACAGGTACAGATGCACCCCGGAAAGTAGGAGCCAGGTCAAATGGGCTCCGTTTTGGTGTTGCCATCTCTAAGGTCCCGGGTTTGAATCCCGGTAGGGCAGCTGTTTAAGTGATTGATGCAAGTATTTCTACCTTAATCATGGCTGCTTAATATCCTAATTGGTGTAACTGTAAGGAATATTTATTTATTTATATATGTTTTTATAGCTATCAGGGTCATATGTACATTTGTGGATATTCCCTTATGGACATTTGTAATGTCAAAGGCACAGTTTATTCATTATCTGTGAAACGAAAATGTTAACTTTAAGTCTTGTTTGAAGTCTTACATATCTAAGTAGGCGTATTATGTTACTGAATTGTTAAGTGAAAATGATTCCAAACGCAAGTGATTCAAAATACATTGCTGGTTTATGCCAATATTTTGCCATTTTTCCAAAATATAATCAAGCAATGAATTTTAAACGCTTACGATGATTATTATTTTAACTTGTCTTTTTGTAAAACGAATTTGTAACAAACACCAACCACACTAGATTAAATTAAAAAAAAACGAATCTGGCAACTATCAAAGGTTATCAGCTTATTAACAGCGAATAATTCTTGAATTCAAACAATGTAGCGTCATCGTACATTTAATCATACATTGATATGAAGATCACGTACGTAGATTATGAAGATAATTGTGTGTGTTACGCAGATTAATGTGTAGATAAAGATAATAGTTATTACCCTGGTATAGAGACTATTAATAGTCACAGAATACATATAACTGAAATTGTAAAAAAGTAAATGTTTGCAATAATAGCAGATATTAAATTTTTTTTTATTCATATGTATAATAAGATAGTTATATAATATGTTTTAATCAATGATGAGTTTACCGACTTTATGTTAGCTTTAACCGCACTAATAGTTTCCTTAATTATTTATATTATCGGGAAAAATAATTATGAAACTATAACACACAACTCAACAGATATTAAAGTAACTAAAATTCGAATTTAAAGGCAAAAAAAATTGTTTTCAATGTTATAGATAGAAAATTACAAAATCGACACTACGATAACTTGACATTACTTTCAAGATTTGTTGTTTTTTTTTTAACCAAAGATAAAAACAACGGGTAATAAATAAATAAAAACAAACTAACTACAACAATATTTAGCAAGTGATAACACGCTACACAAATTCCAAATTCCACAAATTACTCGAACTTGCCAAAACGATATCTGAATGCTGGTAGGTCTAGAAGAGAAGCTCTGTCTTTAATGTAAGTCCCGCCTGGTGAAGAGTTACATATCAAGTGAAGTAAAGGTTGAAACTATTATGAATTCTGGCAAAGGAGCTGTTGAGTGAGGGTACAGGGAGTCGGAAGGTGCGCTTTTCCTGAAGGGTCTAGTATATGCTGACATTATCTCTTTGTAAGCCTCCAGACAGATCTTCAGATGATATAGATTGTGATTCCTGAAATTGTAAAAAAGGAAATGTTTGCAATAATAGCAGATATTGAAGAATTTTTAGTTCATATGTATAATATAATAGTTGTTAAATATAATAAGTTGTTAATATTCAGTGGTGGGAAAACGCTGAGCTCGATCAACAAGTGACTCGCAGCAGCACTACCCCACGCTGAAAGACAGTACGTTAAAGTTGATTCGCTGATAGCAATATAGTGGATCAATTTAAATAGATTCCAGGGTGGCTATCTCATCACGTGGATGAACTTTATAACTCTGCGAGAGAGGGTCGTATTCAGTTCCCTGAAATATAATTTTAAGTAAGTTAGGACCAATTTTTTAGGTTTAGATTTTTATCTACTACTCACTTTAAAACGGAGCGTTGGAAATACTACTATAGTTCACTTATAGTGCTAATTCATTAAATTAACAATAGGAAATGTTATATACGTTAAACAAAACAATCGGGTCTGCAGGAAGAAATTACTTAGGGAAATATGCAGTACCTTTTGTTCAATGTTATAAATCTATTTTACCTTTAATGTATGTGTGTGCAAAAATAAATAAATAAAAACATAATAACACGTCAAATTCATGTATTCTGTAAATCTTAAAACAAACACGTTGCCATAGTAACGACCATAAATTAGTACTTTTTTATATTTTTAACGTAGAACACGCATATTTTCTTTAAAAATATATCTGCAATAAACATAAAAACACATAATACAATGAAACATAAACAATAGTAACAATTCAATCCAAAAACTGGGAATGAACGTGTACAATTTATTTTTACAAAACTGTCTTTAAAGCTGGGTCTGTTCGTAATAGTTACTAACTGCAGTCACTTATTTGCATATCAGTGCCGGAGTTATGGCTGCATAATGTTTTTCCGAGAGCATAAAATTTTCTCTCATGTTACATAATATTTGCTTTTCGTACATGTAAACTTACAACATTTGCTCGCTAGCGTTGCTTCGGAAATGCTATGGAGTATCTTAAAATTATTACTCGCTTATTATGTAAGCATTGAAATTTAAAGCAATATTAAGTTTCAATCGCTTTAAGAGGTCGGTTGTTTTGATCTGATTAGTCTGGTTAGTGGTTGATTTTTTAAGCCCATCTTGTTTGATGTCTCGTGGATCGAGGATATATAGGTTTTCTTGCAATAATTCATGACATTATAAAATAAGTAAAAAAAAACTAATACATCTGTTACTTTTCATAATTACTAGTCACTCAAGGCCCATTTCATAAGTATTGAAGAGTTTTGTCAGGACTTATTACGATAGAAGTATGAATATACCACTTAATCTCTTGACGCAGTTCAGAAATGGATGAACAATCTACTATGATCGCTTAAACAATAATAAAATCGCAAAGCACGTGAGATGGCTCTAGACGCTGCAAGGGCGGTGTTTTAATATTATTTTAACACTATTCTAAACAGTCTTGAGGCCTCAGTGCTTGGAAGCTTTTATTTATCTTAGGTAAACATACTGTCTAGGCTTTAGAGCCTCAAACAAAAAAACTCTTACTAGATTTTTACTGTTTTCATTAGTGCAAAATAGATATAATAATTGATAAATTACAATCCTCTCGTAGTATGTACGTCTGCGACGCGGGAAATCCCGTCAGTCCCGAAAAATAGTTTGGTAACTCGTCCAAGTCTCCACAGAAGCGGTGGGGAGTCATCTTCCTGAATGACTTATCAATAACCTTCAATCACATTTTTTTTTCAACGTAAAATCCACTCACGCCCTGTACTCGTTGATTGTTGGTAAGCACACATTAAATAAAACTCGATTCTCGCGAAATTTCGAGGTTATACGATGATTACGGAGGATGTTTTAGTGTGTTGTTTTTAGTTAAGGTGATTTATGATAGGAGATAGGAGTTGAAAATGCAGGGAATATGTGTGAATTCATTTTAATGGTAACATGTCAAATGGAATGTGGTGGTATTAAATATAACCCTTCTATATCCCTTCAACGCTCCATGCGAATTTCCCATTATTGGAATCAGTGTTGGAATTTATTCTGTGCCAACTCCTTCGGGATTTCTCTTTTACGGCGTCCACGGACTGAACTCTCATTATACAATCACCTCATAATGTATTGAAAACTGATTAAGTAGCCAAAGAAAGGTTTTAAACTTAAAATGTAACAGTATGTGTGTAGGCGTTTACACAGTAAAGTCCTGTACTCATGATTTTAAATCAAATCAAAAATTATTTATTTGTAAACATAGGTGCTAAACAGGTGATAGAAACAATTTTTAGTATCATTATGCTCGGATATTAAAGGCGTACAATAATTAGACGTAGTCGCGCGAAATTTAATCTATACATATAATAAGACAGTAAAAATATTTTGTCTGTACATTTAGTATTTTTGACTGAAATGGATAGAGGGGCACTTAAATAGATTATTAGAAAGCAAAAAAATTTTTTTGGAATTTTTTGTCTGTCTGTCTGTCTGTATGTATGTTCACGTTTATCTCCGAAAGTACTGAACCGATTTGCTTGAAACTTTCACTATTTGCTTTGTTTTAACTCAGAATAATATCTAAACTTAGTTTCATCAAAATCGGTTCATTAAAAAAAAAGTTATCGTCATTTTAATGAACTCAATTAAATAAAACTGGAGTGTCATCTGTGAAAATTGAAGACGGTGATGAAATTTTAATCAAAAGTACTGTGAAAATAGTATTTGTGGAAAAGCTCATTGTTTTGTGCCATACTATACATACATACATACTAATATTATAAATGCGAAAGTAACTCTGTCTGTCTGTCTGTCTGTTCCGCTTTCACACCAAAACTACTGAACCGATTTAAATGAAATTTGGTACACAGATAGTCTGGAGCCTGAGAAAGGACATAGGCTACTTTTTCATGCAAAAAAGGTTGTAAAGGGTTGTAAAAGGTTGAAAGGAGGGATTATTGGTTGTATGGAAATATTGTTAAAACTACTGAACCGATTTAAATGAAATTTGGTACACAGATAGTCTGGAGCCTGAGAAAGGACAGAGGCTACCTTTTAAAGCAGAAAAGGGTTGTAAAAGGTTGAAAGGAGGGGGTGAAAGGTTGTATGGCAGTATTGTTAAAACATATCCTTCCTGTGGGAAATTCGAATATAACGCGGGCGAAGCCGCGGGCGGAAAGCTAGTATATAATAAAAAGTATATCATTCATTCGTTCATTATACAAACATTCAATTATTAAATCGAGTATTAATCGAACTTTCTTGACTTCCTATAGTTGAAGCGTAGGAAGAATAGGAGCGCGCTCATAAATTTTAAAAGCCAATTGTATCATATGGAAAACAGTAAATAAAACTGATCCGATGCAAAACAACGAATATCAAAGGTAGGGCGATAAAAGCCTTCTCCAGCCTATTTTACAGCAATCTTTATTGTCCAATACATTGTAAATGTTCGGACCAACAATAAAACATATAATAAATATCGCAAAACGTCGCCGTACACATTATAACTTGTAACGAGTGTGTATTGCAATCCTCGGTTTTTTATTACCGCCATATCTAACGAGGAGCTGGGTTACGCAAACAGTAAAAATCACCGAAATCGAATGATAGAGATTCAAATTAATATACATTTTGATGCTTTTTATTTCAAGCGTGTTATTTAATAAGTAATTTTTAAATAGCATATAAATCTGGATAATAAATTGAAATGAGAACCCGTTCTCCCTATTAATATTACTATTCATAGAGCCACGTTTGGTAACAACATTATTTATAATATTGTATTATTTTTAT
This sequence comes from Scirpophaga incertulas, assembly GCA_036419045.1. Taxonomy (NCBI): domain Eukaryota; kingdom Metazoa; phylum Arthropoda; class Insecta; order Lepidoptera; family Crambidae; genus Scirpophaga; species Scirpophaga incertulas. Next base: position 5,244,612 of record CM071631.1, on the reverse strand, counting down.
ATGTGTATGTAAACATACATACGACTGTAATCGTATTAGGTATGATTGTATCTTATACTATATTGTATTTTTATATTATATTATTATAATTATATATATTGAAAAGAGGAGATAAAAAATAGACCTTCAGAGTTTCTTGCCTGTTAGGTGTCGAGTCAATATTTTTTTTTCCTTATTCGTACGTACGGACAAGGTTTTTGGTTTTTTTTTGTATTGTTTGTTGACGTCAATAAGTGCCTGTAAAGGTCTATGTTGAATAAAGATTATTTTGATTTTGATTTGATTATTTTGATTACAAACGCGAAAATTTATAAGAAAAGATTAATATTTGTTACTCTTTCACGTAAAAACTACTAAGTAAATGGATTTAAAAGAAACTTTACAATAATATAGCTTATATATCAAAATGGAACATGGCAAATTATACAGATATCGTGTTAATTGGCGAAAATATAATAATAAGTGTCAGGACACTTATAATTTTTTTACGAGTGAAATCGCACGCACAGCTAGTTAGAACTAAACACAAGTAGGTTTATATATGATGCAGACTACGATGTATTAAATAAGCCGAAAGACACTCATTTTAGCCTAGAAAAAGCCTGTCCACTTTTTTTAAGACTGATAGGTCTTGAGCTGCAGGCATTCAGCCCTTTTCTGCCTTCATCAATTTGTTTTTCAACCTCCTGAAAGGGTTACCGATGCTGCGTATGTATGTAGAGGAGATCCCGTTCCATCAGCTGTCAGTGCTGCGATTCACATGACCTGCTAATCACCACTTAAAGTATTATTTATTCTTCGGCCAATTTCCTAACGCTAATGCAAATTTTATAGTTTACGAGTACTAGGTGGTGACCTAGATACGTCTGCGCAGGATTACTATTTCGAGTTATCTTTATATCTTTATAAAATATAGCAAATATGTTATTCTGATATATAATCTATATTATTGTAAAAACATTCATCCATACCAACTTTTGCGTTTATAATATTACTAGGGTTTATTCGATCATACAGAGAAACTAATGGTACCGTTATTTTTTGAGTGAATTAAAGTATTGTCTTAAGTCGTGGTTAGGTACCCAGATTATTTCCCGGGATGGACCACGCCCCTTCCATGGCCGGGGGGCGTCGTCGGTGGAGGAAACCGGGGGAGGTAGTGTAGCCTCCCCCGAGGAGGGCTCCCCTCTAGGAAGGGGAGCGGAGGCTGGGGGTTCCCGGAAGTGGCTTGATGTTCCCGGGGGCTCCCTACATGCCTGAGGAAGGCCATCCCTGAGGTTTTTAGTGGGTAGGCCTCCCCCTTCTCGGGAGGAGAGCCCCACATAACCGCCGGCTCGCCACAGCCGGGGTATGCAATTTAAAGCATTTTCCTCAGGGGAACAAAAAAAAAAAAAGGTACCCAGATTACATCATATTAGTTTTGTGTTTTGGTCCTGCCAAGTAGATATATCCTAGGTCTTATATAAGTCGGCTCCACGGGAAGGAGGAGGTCACTTACCGATTGACTCAGATTAGTGTTGCCCAAATTCAGTCTTGGTCTTGCAGTCTTGGTCTTGTTCTTGCGTTTTTGCAAGACCAAGACCAAGAACAAGACCGCGTATTTTTAGCAAGACCAAGACCAAGACTGACCGTGCAAGACTTGAGCAAGAACAAGACATAGCCTGCAAGACTCTTGCGTCTTGCAGCTAGGACTTAGCGCTATTTCACTGAGTAGTTAGGTGTAACAGTTCGGTGTATAGGTAGGTACGCTTAGGAATTCTATGAGACGCAAAAAACTGTATCAAAGAATATGAAAAACTGGACCTATGCGCATTACGACTAATACCATAAACATAGCGAATAAAAATTTTAGACCCAAGGCATAAGGCTCAGACTTTTGACCTGACAATAGCAACTTAAAACAGAAAGTCTGCGCAAGTTCAATGAACTTTATGAAGAATATAAAAGTCTACACTCACTGAACAAATCTCTGGAATTACCAGAAAAAGAAAATAAAGTATGTGATGAAGATGAAGACGTAATAAACTTTGATAAACTCTATGAATGTCCCTCGACGTCATCTGGATCTTGTCTTCAAGGCTTAGTGATAGACGAGTTGGAGGAGTACCTGAGAAAACCAAGAACATCAGAAACCAAGAACAACAGAACAACAGAAGAAGCTCGGAAGACATTTTAGATTGGTGGAGGACGCATGAGACAGAGTATCCGATTTTATCGAAAATGGCCAATGATTTTCTCTCAGTACCTGCAACTTCAGTACCTGCTGAGAGGTTATTTTCTAAAGCATCATTAGTAATTAGAAAACATAGAAATAGGTTAAGTGATGAGTCAGCCAGATGGTTACTTTGTATTAATTCTTGGTCAAAAAAAATATATAAAGTTTCATAACCTAATGATAAAGCTGTTGATTTGTGTTGTATTTTATTTTTTATTCAAATAAATGATAAATCGTAAAACTCTTTTATTAAATTTCTTATAAGTTGAGGGTTCAATCTCTTTCTAGACAGATAAGTATTGTTCTTTAAAATACAGTCAAGTTATTGTAATTAATTTGTTTTTTTACATGTTTTAGCAAATGTAAGCTTATAAATCATAAATGTTTATTAAGAAACAGTTACTTCCATGGAAAACGACATATAGGTCGGCAGTTGATTTTTCGAATTTCTTATCAAATCTTCAGTTATTTATTAATCTGCTTGATCTTTACTATGGCTATGTTAATTCAAGCTCACAATGTTCCAATTCTAATACGTTTTTCTAAGATTTTAAGTAAACTTTAATAAATAGTAATAGACTAATAGGTAATAGCAAGACTTGCAAGACTCTTGCTGCAAGACCAAGACCAAGACCAAGACTGGGAGCGCAAGACCAAGACCAAGACCAAAACCAGGTGTATTGGCGCAAGACCAAGACCAAGACTGGCTAAGTCTCGTCTTGTTCTTGCATTTGGGCAACACTAACTCAGATACTCACCGGGCACGGCTGCTTCGGTGAGTATCTGTGTCTAATAGGACGGGAGGGATCGACACATTGCCACCACTGCGCATCCGACCTCGACTCGGCCCAGCACACGCTGGCGGAGTGCCCCGCGTGGGCCTCCGAGCGCCGAGTCTTGGTCGCAGAGATCGGGCGAGATCTGTCTCCGGCATTGATTGCGGCAATGCTGGCGGACGAGGGAGGTTGGAGGGCTGTGGCCTCCTTCTGTGAAGCAGTGATGCTCCAGAAGGAGGCCCCCGAGCGGGGTCGGATCATGGCCGATCCCGCTCGAAGGAGGCGGCGCCAGGCTCGGTAGCACAGCTGCGGCGCCGCCGCGGGTCGCTGGCGGGCGCGAGGAAATCGCGGCCGCGGATACGGCGACCCGGGAGGGACCATGGCCGGGGGGCGTCGTCGGTGGTGGAGATCGGGGGAGGTATTGTAGCCTCCCCCGAGGAGGGCTCCCTTGTATCGGCGGGGGAGCGGAGGCTGGGGGTTCCCGGAAGTAGCTTGGCGTTCCCGGGAGCTCCCTACATGCCTGAGGAAAGCCATCCCTGAGAGAGGTCTTATATACGAGTAAGTCATACCTCGCCATGTGCCCCGTATGGGCCTAGAGAACTCGGGGGGGTTTTAGTCGGTAGGCCGGTCCTCTATGACCGGAGAGCCCCACACACGGCCGAGCCTTGCTAGCGCGGTGTCGTGGTGCATAAGTTCGCATTTCCCCCCCCTCCCCCCCAAAAAAATGTCTTATATAAGTCATAAAACACTACTTATGTATTATGCCACATTACATTGTATGTTACTAATATATATTTATGGTAAGTTTTCCATTCGCTTCATTCTCAGCTCACCACTCCCTTACTACCACTACGATGGGTTGATTAGAAGAACCAATCAAAGTCCAACATTTGAATGTTTAATTTAAACTACAATATTATAAATTAATGAAAACTATTATAAAAAAATATCCACTCCTAGTTAAAATAAATACCTAGTTATATTTTTAATTGAATTTAAATAGTCCACATTGCATGCAGTAAGAAGTAAGGAGGTATTTACCTTAAGTACCTTTAAGGTACATTTAAGTTTATATATCTCTTTGTTATAGTAGTTTCTTAATAATAGTAATAAAAATATATAATAATATTTGTAACATATATGAAATTTGTTATTATGTTGACAGATGGGAAATAAGTCTTGCCTAGAAACCGACTTCTTAACAGCTGATGAGATACCAGTCAACATAAATTTTATTTATTGCGTTTGTCATAAGCTTTAATAGAAAGCTTCCCAGCGCTTTTCAGAAGAATTTACTTGAAAATCTGTTTGTGGAGGTACCCCCTCTTGTGTATGAGGTTTCACTGAATAATTTCCCTAATGAACAAAATCTAAGAACACAGACATACTCATTGTTCAAATAATGACCCAAAAAGAAAAGATAAACAGTTTTTCCTCAATGAAGAAAGCAACCTACAAAATAAGATTGAGCTTCTGAATGTAATTGTGTTTGCGCTTTACGCTTCATTTGCTGATAACGTACGGATTTTCGTATTTTTGTTCGTCCTATTGGACAAACAACTGAAGTTCATGGATACGGCTAGATTAAATTGATAAAAGCGCAAAGACAGATTCGAGAATTCTTAGTCTTAAGTATTTTTCGTAAGAATTTTTCATTTCATCGATATTAAAAATAACTTACATTTCCTACGGACTGGATAGACTGGAGAGCTACCTCCAGTTGTTATTGCTTCAGAACATTTTGTGTTTTCAGTTTTCAAAATGAAATGTTGATTCGTCTTTTGTTGTTATGTTAATTTTAGATATAATAAAGTTTCATGTTAATCGGAATGTTAACAACTTCGAAATACGCAAAGGTATTTTTTAATTGTAAGTTGTTCATAATAGATGGAATATTTTTTGAATAGTTTTTTTTTATTTTATTACTAGCTTTCCATTCGTTGTTTCAGCCACGTTATATCGAAGGTTCTAAAAGTACTGATATATTTCCAATCATCCTCATACAAAATGCATCAAAACAGATTTATTTTTCCCGTGGTAAAAATGGTCCTATGTTCTTCTCTGGATCGCAAGTTATCCGCATATCAACTTTTATTAAATTTAGCTTATCAAACAATTTTTTAATTTGTAATGTTATATACGAAATACAAGAGATAGGTTTTACACCTGTGATACCTGCTTAGATGCCTCCATCTTATTTACGACTATTACTGCCACATTGTAGTGTTACATTGCAGTGCTCCAGTTTAAGGAATGAAATTAATACTCTGAAATTAATGGGTACTAGTGACTTATGTCAACGTACACTCGGTTCTCGGGAGGTTGCAGATTTATTACGAATAACCATATGATTATTTTTTGGTTTCATTTAAAACGTCAGGCAAATGTTTCCTGGGTGAAATCATAGATGGCGTAACTAGAGAAAGTGATGTTTATTTATTTATCTATTTACAATTTATTGTAAACAACATGAAAACATAATTAGAAATAACACAAACAACATGAAAGAGCACAAAAGGTTAGGCTTATTTCTTACGAAATCTTTTCTAGCCAACCTGCAGTAGAAGAAATTAACAAAAATACAAAATTTCTGTGTACTGTTACATAAAAAAACATAAAAAAATATATATAACTAGACAACTACAACTATTTGAACGTGAATGGATAATATTCAACTTATAATGAGTGGAGGAGATTTGAAGAAGTATTCCTTCACTCTCCTTTTGTTGACATTGACATTTTATGTAGTGGGGAATTGAACAGATGTTGCGAAAGGTGGAGACATTATTGTGTGATTATTGTCACATTTCCTGAACGCATCGGACGTGACAAGTGAGCGCGTGTGTTTACGCCATCTTGAGATTGCCACGTTCTTAATCGATAAACATCTCTTAGATCATAATCAATTTCGCGTTTATTATTACGAATAGTCGTCAAGTATTTCGAAATTCAACAGCTGTGCTCATTATTTTTGCATAAATAAGAAAATTCCAGATTTTCAAAACCTGATGATTTTTTTGTGAAATGTCTATATCTGGAACCAGTTATAGATTAGTAGCTTTAGATCAAGCCAACAAAGGTAAAAAACCCTTATTCATACTAGTATAACTTTGCTGGTATCAATATTCCGAACTGTTTTTTAAACTATAAAATGCAAATAGGCCGACAATCTTATTACGTGGTGCTACGTTGCAAATTTGAACTTTGCACTTGAAAAGCGATTCGATAGCGTCGTTTAATATTTATTACCCTATTTAAAGAAAAATCTGTGTGATTCCCTTAATGCACTACGGGCTCATCAGTTTGACACCAGAATTTATTGGCAATAAGGCGTGGAAATTTCACGCGGTTATTCTTCAAAATAGGGATGTTACGAATGTTCGCATTCGCCCTCGCAATACTTTCGCACGAATGTTTGTATTCGTCTATGTCTTCTTTTTCGTTACTTTAGCTTTTAAGAGAATTGAGTATTGACCGTCGATGTCGCTGTGATCTTGGCACTGATCTATGAATCCAATGATTCGCGGGACCCGGGGTCAATCCTGCGACAGAATGTATTTTTCGTTTTTGAATTTCATATGTACATTTAACTAAAGCTTTTACGGTGAAGGACAACATCGTGAAGATATATGTGATTGAATTCTAAAATTTTTTTTTAATTTTTTTTTATTTACTTTCTACAATATAGATTAACATTTCTAATATACCTATAATATTTTCGCCAAACATTACATTAAAAATATAACCTACAATCTGTAATGTAATAATACTCTTACTCACCAACTAGATTTATAAAGAAAACACAAATAATACAAAATAACAAAGTGACTGATTTAATTATCAACTTTAACAGGATAAATGTATATTTAAGTTTTCTTTTAACAATTAAATTAAAATAACCAATTAAAATAAATAACTTTATTATGTACTTAAAATAACAAATTTTAATGAGTAGACACAAGGGCAGGTTGGTTCTGGTGCTGTTTGACCAATCTCGGCAAGGATATTTAGCAACAATGGTTGATCAGGGTATTGAAATAAAATTATGATTAAATGGTAATTCTAAAATCTAAAACATGAATTCTTAAGCTAGATTCCCATCCCCCGGTGGTTAGTACTGAATACCTTCCTTGAAACTGGGTCCAGACACTCGATTTTAACTCTTCTTTTAATAGATTGCAGTTATTCTCCTTAAGGTTTATATAATTTTCTTCAAGGATATTGTATATTATATATTTTCCTTACATAAATTTGTAGGGCCGGGTATAACAACCTCCCGGTACCTTTTTGCCCTGTTATATATCATAAAAATGCTACATTATCATAGTCATGGACTCAATGTGGGTGGTCTATGCGGTTCAGAAGGAACCCATATACATTATTGTTCTTCATACAATTAAATCTGACAACTAGGTTACAAAGAAAAAAATATCAAACATGATCTATTGAACATTCATCAAATTATGGTACATTTACATTTTAAAAGAACAAGAATTTACATTATTTATATTATTATGATTAAATACAAACACCAATTACCTCAAATACATGAGATTAGCAACTGAGCAACTAATTTCAGCATGATTTGGTATGGGTGGTTAAGCCTACCCGCTCAAAACAAATATCAATAATTATTTGTGAAAATCATTACTATTGGGAACAAATTGAAATTAAAGAGATTAAAGAATTAAAGAGATAAATGCAACTATTACTGACCTTTTTATCGGGCTTTCAATATGTAAATATTTTAGTTTATTATTTTTCTTCCTAAGTGCCGGTGGCAACTAGGTTAAATTATGTGTTCCAACAGATATGGATAATTTTGTTAAGTAGAGTACTCCTGAAATCTGTGATCCTGACACCACTTTCAGTAACTTTTATACGATTTTTATATCACGAAATATGCGTGAGATTTTTACAATAGATCGATTCCCAATTCCCAGATTTCAGATCTCCAAGTCACAGATTAGTATACCATTACAGATTGCTTACCACCGATGAGGCAAAGACTATATAGACGATGTATAGTATGTGATGTTTGTTATTAAATGGAACTAGGATGGTGTGGAAACTATGTCGATCCGCCATAAATAAAGGAAAGGAAGAATTGATCTTCCTAAATTTAAGTTTAATTCTAAATGATATTTTTGTAACCGGCAGTGCAAATAGTTTGTTGTTAATTAGTATCCGGTATATAATCTGTGGGCAGTTAATAATCTACGACACTGTTTTTAATCTATGAATTCCGGAGTGATGTTTCAGTATTATTGATAAAGAACCTCAAAATCTTTGTAGACGACGCTTGGCTAGATTTGATTGCCTAATTTGCGCTATAGATAATGGTGTTAGGATCATGATAAGCGGTCCACACTATAGAACTGCCAATGTCGAAGTAACAATTCGACGAAAACATAACCAATGCAAGATACAATTGTAAAAGTGATTTTAATCAATATGAATAAAAAAGTGTCTTTAATAGTACTTAAAATCAGTGAAAAAAAAAGTGTTACAAATCTATCTATATATTTGACGCTTAAACTAACCTACCATCTCGAGCAAAGCAACCAGTAAACTTGATTTTACCTGTGCTTTGGTAAATTTTGGATCTTTTCTCAACATCTCGAACTTATTCTATAATTTAGGCACCAAGTATTTAGGCAGTCTTTGTCCATAATAATTTTTTGCATTAGTCAGTGGCAAAATCGACCATTGGAACAGATAAGACTATTAAAAAAATATATAACCAAATTAAAAATTCTACTAATTCCCCTACAAAATAATTGGTATTTTGATATTATTAAGTATTAAGCAATTCTTACACTAACAACAATTAGCCTAGCCCAAAAGTAAGCTCTATACGGCTTCTGCTATGGTATCTAGGGTAACGGATAGACATACATACATATATAAATATTTATAACAGAAATGTATATTTTAACAACCATGACTGAGGTACAAATACTCGCATTCGTCACACAAACATCTGCCTCCACTGGGATTCGAACTCGGGACCTCAGATGGTGACACCTTGAAACTGATGTACTATCCACTCGACTATGGAGGTCGTCAATATTCATTATTTTAAAGTCCAGGGGAAATAAAACAATTCGTTGAGAGAATAACTTTTATTAGCTACACACCGCACATGTACACTTTCGACAAATCTATTATATATAACTTTATATATATTTTTGAGTAGTTATCACTTCAACTGTTCCACGATAACTAACAAAACGATGTGCACTGCCCGAGTGCCAGTAAGCGAATGAATAACTGTGTTAGGCGCGCGCCTTTTATACGCTCGGTGCCCCCTATGGTGGGGGAACTCTAATTATATAATGAATCTAAACAGTATTTAAATATTGTACTAAATTTAAGTACATACAATAAATTACACATAATATGATCAACTTAAATAACTAAAACGATTATGAATCAATATCGGAAATCAGACTATCGAACAAAGAGTTTCTAACAGTCGGCCTTTCCTGATACAATTCCCGACCCGGGAAAATTAATTCTCAAAATTAACAACAACAGCAAAATAAACATGTAAACTTACTCGTATATCCAAATTTTATACTATAAATTGTGATATTTAAGATGTTAAGGCCTCATACATATCCTTAACACCTGTCCCAACTGAGACCTCATACATATTCTCAGTTAGGCCACTTAACGTAAGATGTTAAGGCCTCAGACATATCCTTAACACCTGTCCCAACTGAGACCTCATACATATTCTCAGCTAGGCCACTTAACGTAAGATGTTAAGGCCTCAGACATATCCTTAACACCTGTCCTAACTGAGACCTCATACATATTCTCAGCTAGACCACTTAACGTAAGATGTTAAGGCCTCAGACATATCCTTAACACCTGTCCCAACTGAGACCTCATACATATTCTCAGTTAGGCCACTTAACGTAAGATGTTAAGGCCTCAGACATATCCTTAACACCTGTCCCAACTGAGACCTCATACATATTCTCAGCTAGGCCACTTAATGTAAGGTGCTAAGGCCTCAGACATATCCTTAACACCTGTCCCAACTGAGACCTTATACATAGTCTCAGCTAGACCACTTAATCAAGGAATTACATTATTGTATTATCATTATCAACCTTATCATTTGATACCTTTGAAAATGAATGTCACTTAATCATTTAAAAAGTTTATTAATCTGTGTCGTCATTATCCAGCACCTCAGAATCAGAGCTAGATCTATTAAAGACTACCCAAGGGTAAATTTTGTCTACAGAAAAGACACCACTAAATTTTCTATTTCCTTTCCTAGATAGTGGTGTGTCTTCAACTACATATCGGTCATTGTCAAGAACTTCTGCAATACGATATGGTCCTCTAAGCTTCGGAACTAACTTTCTACTTTTTCCTATTGATGGAACTTCTCTTTCTACCCTTACAAGTTCCCCTATCTTATAATAGACTTCTTTCCTAGTTTTATCAAAACGTTTCTTTTGTGTATCTTGATTTTCTTTAATGTATTCTGAAATTTCTTGTCTAGTATTTTCTAAAGGAATAGTAACACTTTCTGTGTCGTTTGTAACGCTAAGCTGTAATAATGAATTTGATGTACTCACTAAATTGAGACCAAACAGTGCCTGAGCTGGGCTTTTCCCAGTACCTTTATTCAAGGTGTTATTAAGTCCCCACTGTATTTTTGAGACATGTTCATCCCATTCATTTTCAGATTTGCCATAATTGGTAGTTGTCAAGGCTGCTAAAACCGTTCGATTATATCGCTCGACTTGGCCATTTGCTCGTGGAGTTGCTACAGCATTCATGACATGTTTGATACCTAATGAACCTAAGTAGTTTTGGAAACTTTTAGAGGTGAATGACGTACCTCTATCTGAAATGACGCGTTTCGGGACACTAAATGTATGAAAATAGTTTTTCATTGCTCTAATGGAATGGACAGACTTTGTGCTTTTAACTGGGACAATAATCACGAACTTCGTAAAAGCGTCGATAATTAATAGCAGGTACGCGTTTTTACGCTTACTGCGAACAAATGGACCTAAATGATCAATATGGACAGTATGAAATGGCTTTTCAACTTTCTCAATGGGATGCAATTTACCAGACTTTTTCCCAGTTGGTGTTTTAGAGTGAGCGCACTCTAAACAAGACTGAACATACTTTTTAGTGAATCGCCTCATCTTAGCAAACCAGTAATTATTTTTAATTATTTCTAACGTTTTATCGAGACCAAAATGTCCGATTTCATCATGATGTGACTTCAGAATTTGCCATCTAACGCCTTTCGGTACAACCCAACGATCACCACAATCAGTTTTCCTGTACAAAAGACCTCTTTTAACAAGAAAATTATTTTTAATTTCTATAACATTATCATTTTCTTTATCATCTAAAATAGCAATAATTCTTTGCAACTCAGGATCGTTTTGTTGTACCGTGGCTATCCAATCTGTATCAATTTGTCTTACTTGAAACTCTATTACTTCTGATGAAATGGGGTTACGGCTTAGGGCATCTACATGAGCCATACCTGTGCCTGGCTTATAAATTATTTGGAAATCGAATTCTTGTATGATGCTCCACCATCTTGCAACTCTTGGTAATATGTCTCTCTTTTCAAAAGTGGCACGAAGGGAATTGCAATCGGTAACAATTGTAAAATGAATTCCTAACAAGTAAACTCTAAATCTCTGAAGCGATGTCACTACGGCTAGTGTTTCCAAGTCATAAGATGTGAATTTGGATTCTTCAGGAGATGTCTGTCTACTATAAAATGCTACAGCGCTATAAGGAACTTCCTTATTCCGTCTTTGCATCAAGATTCCGGCAACCCCAACTTTAGAGGCGTCTGTATGTAATTGAGTTTCAAATTCGGGATCATAAAATGAGAGAATGGGCCGTTTAACAAGTTCAGTTTTTAAATTTACAAACGCAGATTCTTCTGCGTCTCCCCAATGCCATTTAGCATCTTTTTTTAAAAGTTGTGTTAGTGGTTTCGCGATAATGGAAAAGCCCCGTATAAATTTCCGAAAGAAACTAGCAAGTCCCACAAACTGTCTAATCTTATGTTGATCTGTTGGTCTAGGAAATTGGTCTACAGCTTCGGTTTTCTTTTTACCCGGCTTAATTCCCGACTGACAAACTTCAAAACCTAAATAATCTATAGACTGTTTTAAAAAATTACATTTTGATAAATTTAGGGTAATACCGGAAGATCGGAAAAGGCTTAGTATGTCGTGTAATCTTTGCAAACCTTCTTCTATTGACCTTGATGGTATAATTACATCATCCATGTATGCGAATGCCTCTTTAAATCTCGCATTCCCCAAAACACCATTAATAACTCTTTGAAATGTTGACGGTGCATTAACTAATCCGAATGGCATGCGGTTAAATTCGTAATGGCCATCTGGTGTTACGAAAGCGGTCATGTGCTTTACCGATTCTGCTATCGGAATCTGGTAATAACCGGATGCGAGATCTAAGGAGGTAAAATATTTATGACCTGACAGGTTATCTAACTGATCCTCTATACGGGGTAAAGGATAGTGTTCTTTAATGGTTCTTTTGTTAAGTGCTCTAAAGTCAACGCAAAGACGATAATCACCTGTTTTTTTACGTACTAATACAATCGGGGATGCGTAATTTGATGATGACTGTCTAATTATTCCCGAGTCAGTCAAGTCTTTTATCATTTCGCGAACTACGTGTCTTTCCGAATAAGATAATCGATACGGTCTGTATACTACCGGCGTGGTATCACTAACATTTATATACATTTCTGTACCACTTATGCACCCTAACTCCTTAACTGAGAACGCAAAACAGTCCCTAAATTCATTTAGTAATTCAGTCAATTTGGTTTTATGGTTAGATCCAATGTCATCATCTGTCTGGATCATGTAATCTTCAATTTGGGGAGTTACTGTATTTTCTGGACAGTGTTCTATCCTACTAACATTCAGTGTCTGTACTTCACTTAAGGTATAGCCCGCAATAGTAGAGTGTCTTTTTGTAATTCAAACTCTGAGTTTGAGCCTTTGACAACAATCGTTCCCTGTCCATTATTTACCTGTACTACGCTCTGAATAATCTCATATTGTTTAAAAGTATCCTGACAAAAACTAGTTTCAATGAATAATTCACCTGTATAGATTGGTTTAGTATAAAAATCAACTGGGGTGTATCCATGGGATATGATAAGAGAGTTATCAACGTATACACATATGTTTTTAGCCGTGATCGTGGTTATTTTAAGTTGGTTATTAGTTTTAAGAACCATGACATGATCTAATTCTGTAAATGTCTGTCCTAGTAATAATGGGACTTTAAGAAATCTATCAGGTACAATAAGGGTTTCTACCGTTGCAACGACGGAGTCTACTTTTATCTGGAGACTGCATTTACCTATGCAATTGACAACGCTGTCACCGAAACCTCTCAATACAGGTAACTCTGATATTGACCATGACCTAGTTAATTTCTTAGCCGCCGATTCTTGTAGCATAGAACATTGGCTTCCGAAGTCAATGAAGCAATCAAAATTTAGACCATCTATTACAGCAGTTTAAAAATATTTAGAGTCAGTATCTGATTCTTTTGAAATTCGCAGAACTGTTTTATTGTGACTAGATTGTTTGGTGCCTGGACAACTATCAGCCAAATGTCCTACTCGTTGACATTTATCGCAACGCTTAATTCGTTGTTTACATTTGAAATATGGGTGTCCCTCTTCACCACAATTATAACATTTTGTGAGCTTATAGCTTCTATTGTTCCTACTATCAAGATCATTAGCTTTAGGCTCTTTGCCATCAACATTGCCTGCTCGCTGGGATGAATTTGGTTTGGTAAACTTTTTAGATATTCTTATATTTCTAAGATAGACTAATAATTTATCAGGTTCTGTGAACTGTGTGGCTTCCGCACTTGTTCTGACAGACCTGTCCTCAATCCCATATAAAATACAATCTATTGCATTTTTACCATGTATATTACAACGATTCAATAAAGCTACCTTTTGGTAAAAATATTCTTCTAAAGACTCTCCAAAATTAGCCCTACAAGCAAGCATTTCCGTTAACAACTGTCCGTAGTTCTGATCACTAGGAAATGCCAATTTTAATTTATTCTGCCATTCAGGCCATGAAAACAGAAGACTAGGTAGACCTTGATACCATTTTTGAGCCAATCCCGCTAATTTGGGAAGAGCATAGTGGACAGTCTGCCTTTCAGTCCAATTATAAATTTGAGCACATTCGTCAACCTTACTCAACCAAGTTTCAATTGTTTGAGTATGTTTACTGGGGTCAAACTCGGGTATCACATTCAAAACCGGAAAACGTTCACTACCCCCGTCTGCCCTCATGGTCTGCATGAATTCTTTAAAAACCGAAACTAAAACACTGGTATTAGCATCTGCATCTTTCATACAATTAAAGGAACTCACCGCTGTTGGGGCAACTGCTGGTGTTGTGCGCGATGTCTTCCGTACTTCTGGCGTGTCATGCATACTTGATTGACCACGTGTCCCCGAAGACCGTGACGCGTCACGCTCCCGCGACGCATCGCGCGGTATCGACGCACCACGCGGCCGTGAAGCACCACGCGGCCGTGAAGCACCACGCGGCCGTGAAGCACCACGTGCCCGCGAAGCACCATGCGGCCGTGAAGCACCATGCGGCCGTGAAGCACCACGTGCCCGCGAAGCACCATGCGGCCGTGAAGCACCATGCGGCCGTGAAGCACCACGTGCCCGCGACACTTCAAGCTTCCGCGCAGCATGGCGTGATTGCGACGTATTACGCTCGCACGATGCACCACTCGACCATGATGAATCACGTGATCGCGACATACAGTGCGCTCGCGACGCACAGTGTCCTCGCGATGCTCCACGTGCATCTTCACGTGTTGTATCACGCGTCGCGCCTCGGCGCCTTGCACGCCGAACACCGCGATTAACACTGTGATCAGTAGATTCTTTGTTGGTTCTTGACTCATTTGACTCTTCACGATTGTGACGAGTTTTGCGACGTCTCCGCACAGCCGGCTCAGAGCCACTTGATGAAGAGTCGTATGACTCTCTTGTGTGTCGTCCAGACTTTCTTTTGCGAGTCATACTTACTTTATAAGGGCGTTCAGTCCTTCACCGAGGGCGATTACTGATCGCTATCTCGATTATATCCCACTTCTGAACTTTTAAAGTCCAGGGGAAATAAAACAATTCGTTGAGAGAATAACTTTTATTAGCTACACACCGCACATGTACACTTTCGACAAATCTATTATATATAACTTTATATATATTTTTGAGTAGTTATCACTTCAACTGTTCCACGATAACTAACAAAACGATGTGCACTGCCCGAGTGCCAGTAAGCGAATGAATAACTGTGTTAGGCGCGCGCCTTTTATACGCTCGGTGCCCCCTATGGTGGGGGAACTCTAATTATATAATGAATCTAAACAGTATTTAAATATTGTACTAAATTTAAGTACATACAATAAATTACACATAATATGATCAACTTAAATAACTAAAACGATTATGAATCAATATCGGAAATCAGACTATCGAACAAAGAGTTTCTAACAATTATATATATCAATATCATTATCATCATCGTTTCAGCCAACAGGCATCCACTGCTATACATAGCCTCCTTAAGGATCTCCACCCAAATCGGACCTGCGCTGCTAGCGTTCACACTTCACCAAATCGTTTGCCCATCTTGTGTATACCAATGCTGCGGTGTTCTGCATATACCTGCCACTTAAAAACCTTACCACTCCAACTGCTGTCAGCCTTGCGGTAGTATACCTCTCCCACTGCCACATAAGGTACACAAGTCTTCGGACTATGTCAGTGAACCCTTCTGCGGATTTTGTAATTTATTATACTATCACTAGAAATTCCGAGTATGACCCGTTTAATTGCCCTTATGAGAGCCCTGCATGCATCAAAGACTTTAGTCTTGTAGTAGATTGATCGAGAATATGGCGTGCAATAATCGAACGCTGCCCAGGAGACAAATTTTTGAAACAATAGAAAACCAATTCGCATTCGAAATCGTGAGATTCGTATACGAATTCCCGAATTCACTATTTCTGAACTTTTATTTCGTGCGTTATGCGACGAGTGGTTCAACCCACTCGTTTTTGATTTCTACTAGTAGAATATCCAACGCTGAAGTAACGTTGACAGTGATTCGTTTCACGTGTGGGTCATCGTCGGATTTTTGTTTCTGCTGTTGTGTTGTATTTAATGACAGCACTGAATTCGAGTGAATCAAAATTTATAAAATTGAAAGCAGTAGAAAATAATTTCGCGCACGATTTGTATTTGTATTCGAATTCCAAATTCACATCTAATGATTCGAAAATACGTCTCCAGTCGTGTTACATTCGTCGATTAATTGAACTCTTTTAATACTTAAACGTAATCAAAACCAAAATATAGTAGTAGATATGCTTGCGTGACATATTCTGAGAACAAAATAGTAATACAATGAAAAAATGTTTTCAGCGCATGTATTCAGTAAAATTATATGGCGGACGGAATATTGGGAAACGCAAAATGTTTTGCTGTGTTAATTAAATCACGTAAGCGAAATAATGTCCACATGCACATGTGGACATTATTTCGCTTATCCGTATGATCAAAGTCCCTTTGAAGTGCCTAACGTGGCGGGATTGCTGAATAAATTCTTTATTATAGAATTAAACATAGCGATATTTTTTTTGTAAATTCCATTTTTACGTAGATAACTATGCGAAATGTAAATATTTTACAAATTAAGTCATTTTTCGTTGAAACACTATTAATATATCCATGGTATCCCTGAATGACCCAAAAATAGTTACTTGTTGATCAGACTATATGACGAGTGGCAATATGGTGTGTGGATTAGGATTATATTATACACCTATTTGAATGAAAACAAGGCAATATATAAAAATGTCATATTTTTAAGTTAAATTTTAATATGGTATAATTGTGCAAAGGATTTTTAATCGAATCATACGTCATTCGATTTTTTAAATCTGGTTCTACCAAAATTCTATTCATTTCCTTAGAGTCGAATAAGAATGAACGCGTTGTTATCGAACTTAATAGTATTGTATAAAGTAGAGACACTTCTAATCTGCCACTGACCCAAAATCCAGTCACCAAAGAGTACCCATGGTCATCTTTAGGACTTATACTTATATCTCTGTGTCATATTTCATTGCTATCGGATCAAGTTTTGACGTGACAAGGTATAAGAGTTCCTTCTATTGTTTTAATATATTCATTTAATCTAACAACTGAATAGTTATTTTGGTTCTCTAAGACCACATTTTCTTAAAGAATATTAAATTTCCTCTAATCTTATTTTGGGTCTAAGTGATATTATTATTTATGACCGCCTCTTCAGCGAAGGTTGTTATATCTTAAGTTTTGCCTTTGGATATTTTCTTTTATTTCTTACAGATGGTACTTCACCTTTGGATAATGGCCAATATTTTGTCTAACCTTTTAAAGGACAATTGTAGATCAAAGGCCTTTTTAGATCCCAAAAAGTACAAACAGGTTATTTTCACATCCCAAATTACTAACAACGCATTTCAAGTAACACATATTGAATCTTTTTTCTCTCAACTGTTTAGGTAGAGAATGAGAAAAAGTAATGAGTAGATCGTATTACGACTCTCATTTTTATTTATGGCCACCTCTGGCAGGTTTTATTGTAAATAAACAACAACATAGTATATAAAATTTAATATTTATTTAGGCCTCAGAAATAGCAAGGAATAATAGATATTCGTTCGGGACACCATAGTCATTGTACCTTATGAAGAACTTTATAACATCTTTATAAAATGTTGACGTTTTAATCAAACTCTACAATAGGCCTATAGATTGTCCAATGCTCTTAGTTTGTAGAGTAGACTTATGTTGGATTAATTTGAATAAAATATTCTTAGTGTTGTTTTTGGTCTTTAGACACAAGAAATTTTTAAAATTTAATAACAACTAGCGGACCCGACAGATTTCGTCCTGTCAAAAAGATTTGTAAAGTGGCAGTTTTTTGTTCCTACTTATTTTATAGTCAGGGCATAAAATTCTCCTGTACAACCGTCACCCTGGTGAGTTCCAAATGAACTATTATATTTTGTGACTATTCAATTTTGAAACATGACATTAATAAATAACATAAATCCTCCATCGATGTATTTTGTGCTCCAACGCATACACGCACACTGTTTTGATAGATATGATTGAATTTCAACTTTATATAGTGTTAATAACACCTACATTGCTTAGACAACAGTGAGTGCTTGCAATATGAACATGTTATACAATAACAATACAGCTCAAATTGACTGTACGTTTTAGTTAGAAAGCGTTTGTATGAGGAAAAAAGAGCTGTTTTTAATGGTTTTCCGATAATTTTTTTTCGCCGTAAAAACCATCCTTGAACTTTAACCAACATTTATAAAACAACATTTGTCCAAATTGGTCCAGGCGTTGTTGAGTTATGCGCTTACCAACACATTTTGCGATTCATTTTTATATATAAGATTATACAGACAACACACTCACTCAGCAATGTGTTGCAATTTGAGTTATTATTCGCTGTCTATATTGAACGTCTTGCAGAAGAACATCCTTGTTGTAAAACTCGAGGACTTAACAAAAGTACACACGTACCAATAATATTAAGTAATTATTATTAATATTTAATGCAAGTTTGAACTACAGTGTCTCAGCATGCAGTACTTGACACTCAATGTTCTCAATACATTTAACTTATGATATATATATATATATATAGCAAACATTGAAGTTGTTAGTGTTTAGGTTAGTTAGCGTTTTAATTTATTAGTACGGAGACATGACTCATTTCATCATTAGCTATTTTTTTCTAACGATTTCTGCATTAGGTTTCACATGACACTATTGCTTATTAGATTAAAGATATTACTAGTCTAATCCTTATTTAGACTTCGCCGGAGCAGGAGATAGTGTTCGCCTTAGTTATAGAGATGTTATTCATATCACCAAATAAGCTTGCGAACTTATTAGATAATCTGCAAAAAGTAACGAAATCGAAGAAAGGTTGCTTTCTCGTATAAACTTTACGCATCTTATTTTTTTTTTTTTTTTTTTTTCTCTTTATTTTGACACATACAGTCATTAAAAATACATGTATACGGTGAAATTACTTAAACAATAGACAGAGAGTGTCCAATTTTACAATAAAAAAAAAGAAATGTTAGACAGACAATGTTTTTGAAACTTACAGTTCTTTCACTTACACTACACTTAAGTTACATATGTATGTAACTGTGCACACACCTACATATACATATTTTATACATATTTATGACAGCATTTGAAACACCAAAAAAAAAAAAATATATAATATTATGTCTATAGAATTAACAATTAGTAACTATTATTATGAATTGATATGAGAATATAGTTCTTTTTTTAGTGATTTAAGAGAATTCCTAAAAAGGTCTATAGTGTGAAATTCTTTATTATACATATGAATGCATCGAGTAAAGTAACTGTTAGAGGTATATTTCTTCCCGGTTACAGGCGGTACGAAAGCATGAACAATACGTGAGGAGCGTGCTGGTAGTCGAGCTTTAGTTATAAAATTAATTTTTGATAGAAGTGCTGGCGAACTAATATAATTATTTAACAATTTAAAAAGAAAGGTGATATCAAATTGTTTGCGGCGATTCTCTAAACTAAGGATTTTGTATTTTTTTAAGGATTCATCATACGTTAAGTCGTTTATATTACTTCTGTGATTTAAAATTCTAATAAATTTCTTTTGAACTCGTTCGACTCTGTCAATATGTTTTTTATAATGAGGATTCCATACTACTGAGCCAAAGTCTAAAATCGATCTTACAAAGCTAAAATAGAGAATTTTTAAAGTTTGAGATCTTTTAAATGGTTTAGTAATTCTATTAATAAAGCCTAAATTTCGAAAAGCTTTATTAATTATTGTATCGAGATGTAAATTGAAGGACAGTTGACTATCAACAACAATACCAAGATCTCGGACATGTTCAACTCTTTCTAAAGTCACTTCGTTTAATTTATAATTAAACAATATTGGAGAGGATTTTCGAGTGAGTGTGATAACGTGACATTTCAAAGAATTTAAAAAGAGTTGGTTTTCAGAGCAATATTTACTAATTAAATCTAAATCTGCTTGTATTTTTTGACAATCCTCTACAGTAATTATTTTATTAAATATTTTTGTATCATCAGCATATTGCAGACAGTCACTATTCTTGAGGGCTTCACTGATATCGTTAATGTAAATAGAAAACAAAACAGGTCCTAGATGAGAACCCTGTGGAACTCCAGATGGTATAGGTAAAAAACTGGAGCAGTATCCTTTCAAAAAAACAGCCTTACTTCGATTCCGAATATAAGAGCTCAACCATCTTAATAAATTGCCATGCACACCAAACTTCTCCAATTTTTTCAATAGCAAATCATGGTTAATTTTGTCAAAGGCCTTTGAGAAATCGGTGTACACAACATCAACCTGATAATTTTGATTCATGGCACTAAGTACATAGTCAGTTAAGGCCACCATATTCGTGTCAACACTGCGAGACTTAATGAAACCGTGTTGCGTTTCCGCTATATGGTTCTTAATCATATAAGATAGCTGAACGGTGACGATCTTCTCGAGCAACTTACCCAGGACACTCAACTTAGAGATCGGTCGGTAATGCGTTATCAAGTCTCTTTCATTCGACTTGGGTATCGGAGTAATGAGCGCTTTTTTCCATAAATCAGGAAAAAGACCGGATTTCAGTGACATTGAAAATATCATAAATACTGGATGTAATAAGCTCTCGGCACATCTTGAAATAATAACAGGATGTATACCGTCGGCACCGGCGCCTTTGTGAATATTTACCGATTTTAAAAGTTTCAGTACCATATTTTTCTCCAAATTGATGTGTTCAATGTGAATTACAGGTGTTTCAGATTGCGGATTACTATTATCGATTAGGTTAGTATCAATGAAAGTCGAATGAAAATATTCGTTAAATGCGTCACCGATCTCATTGATATTCTTAAGTGTAGTGCCGTTAAATGTCATTATTTGTGGAAGATCACCTGATTCTCTTTTTGACTTGACGTATGACCAAAAGAAACGAGGGTTTTCCTTGATCCTGTCCTCCGAAAAATTAATATGTTTATTATAACTTTCAGTTTCCAATTTACGTAATCGAGAACGAAGCATGGAAAAGGTATGGTAATCACTTGCGCTTCCATACGCTTTCCATTTCCTATGATATTTTCGTTTTTCATTACTCAATTTTATAAGAGGTCGCGTATACCATGGTGGATATTTTTGGGTATTAATTTGTGAACAAGTTGGCACATATTCATCTATAAGGGTATTCAATATTTTATAAAAAATCGATATCATAGTATTCACATCATTACAAGCTGAGAAAATATCTTCCCAATCAATAGCATCAAGTTTAAGTTTAATAGCATCAAAATTAGCTTTAAAGAACATTTTTATTTTATATTTATTTGACTGTAATGATGTACTCAACCCAACCCCGAGGTCAATATCCAATGCCCTGTGGTGACAGTCCTCAGGTAAAAGTGGCGACTCACTGGCTGTGACTTTACATGATGAATTACAGAAGATTAAGTCCAGTATTCGATTATTTATATTGCGTTCACCATTATATTGATCTAACAATGATAAACTCATAAAATCAGATGTTAGGCAGCATAAGGGATCATTAGATGTTGCTAATATCATACCATTTGTGTTACTATTGACATGCCACAAGGCGTTCGATATATTAAAGTCGCCCAAAATTAGAAAAACATCATTAGGATTTGAATCAGATATTATATCAGCGGTCTTGTTATAAAATGTATTCAACAAAGATGCATGTTGGCTGCCATGTGGTATATAGGTGCATGCCAAATGAAGAAATTGTGGCTCCCTTCCACGACCGCAATGACTATTGTAATTGGCGCGGCTGCCCAGCTGGATGCTCACCCACAGCTCCTCTGCGGGCGGCGGGGAGCACCAGGCGAACCGCGCCAAAGGACATAGATCGCGACGTACGGCCACAATTACCCCACCGCCCCGTTGACACCCGGTTGAAAGCCCATGACGATCACATCTTATAACCTCATATCGATTATCAAAGAATTCTGAGTTATGAAAAGAATCATTAAGCCAAGATTCGGTTATACATATTATGTCGAAATTATTATGTAAAACTTTTTGCATAAACTCAATCGACTTAGTACGCAAAACATTGAAGTTGTTAGTGTTTAGGTTAGTTAGCGTTTTAACTTATTAGTAATACGGAGACACGATTCATTTCATCATTAGCTATTTTTTCTAACGATTTCTGCATTAGGTGTCACATGACACTATTGCTTATTAGATTAAAGATATTACTAGTCTAATCGTTATTTAGACTTCGCCGGAGCAGGAGATAGTGTTCGCCTTAGTTGTAGAGATACTACGAGTATTCATATCACCAAATAAGCTTGCGAACATTAGATAATCTGCAAAAAGTAACGAAATCGAAGAAAGGTTGCTTTCTAGTATAAACTATACGCATCTTATTAAGGTTTTATATGCATCTGTTATGTTAATATTGTAAAATATTGGTTTGTCTAAATAACATATGTCTAAGGACCATTTCAAACAAAAGTAATATATATATATATATATATATAAACTGTAATATACTTTGTGTTTATTTTCTTAAAGTATAAAGAAACTTGAAAAACACACCGTTTTTAGGTCACGGGCATCGTCGAACGTTTTTTTGCATGCATCTATAATCACGCTATTAGAAAGGAAGTTGAAAATGGAAAATTGCAGTATGACTTGGCCCTTAGTCAAGTTAATTTGATATTTGTTGTCTCACAGCCTTTGCAGTATTTGAATCAGGGACAACTGTAAATTCAAACTCAGCACCAAGTGTACTAAGCTCCATTAGAACTGATGAGGATAACTGTAGAACGACATACAATTCAATGTATCAACAAAACATCAAATTATATTTATTTATTTAACAGTAAACACAGTTACGAACCTATTAATGGAGCATAAATGAATAATAGCAATACATTCAGTGAAACGACCACAATTTGGATCCGCCCGATGCACATATTTGATCTGATTACATACATAATACGCGATGTGATTGGAAATCGGACGGGCCATGAGTTATCGCAATAGCTTTTATTTGGACTAATCTTACTCAGATTGATTACCAAATCTCGTTGAAGGTTTCCGTGTATCTAGTCTAGTATAAATAGGACGGTATAGCATTTATTGACAAATAAGTAGACTGTTTACCCGATAGTAAGTGGTAACAGCCCCCTACAGTACATGTTGTTTCTGTTGCTGGCAACATTAAATATTTTGTTAATTTTAATTTTTAAGTATAGCAACATTTTTTTCTTATATAAATGGCTTCGGATCGAACCAACGTGTTTTACTGTGCTCTTCCATCTTCTATCTACCTAAATTCGTGAGTAAATCCAGTCACTTCCATCAAATACAGTCCACTACCCGGAACGCCCCTAACAGTTTCTATAAGGCAAACGAATTACAATAGTCCAGCCATAAGAATACATTGCAACATCATCATTTTTTGCAGCAACTGGTATGATTGAGGTACTAAATATTGTTCGGGATAGAATAAGCATAGAATAGTTAAATAAATAAATAATTACGTAGGATATAATTAATTGATAGAAATGTATTACATATATAAGATAGTTAAGAATAGTACTAAGCGTAGATAAGAAATAAAGATAAACGTAGCTTAGGAAATGAATAAATAAACATAGAATAGGTTCCCTTAGTGATAAGACTACATATAGTATGTAAGATAGGTATATATATTGAATAATACTTCCTGAAATTCCTTAGATAAGGACAGTAGCGTAAGAATGTAAACAAATGAGTTTTGTGGAAAAAGTATGAGAGATATAGGGAAATTGTTATTGAATTAGGGCATACTATATGTAAACGCATTAAATGAACAATATTACAAGTAAATAGGGCACAATAATTTATAAAATTGTAAACGAGCGGCCACTGAGAAATCACAAAATGTATGGAAATGTCGAATTAATGTCCTATCGCACGCCGATTAAAGTGCATATATATGTATATCACAGAGCATTCTCAGTGGTAGCGAGTTAAGATATAGTATCGGATATACACTCCGAATGTTTGCCCCAAAGGGGAAGGACTTAAAGCTTATAGGTAATTTGTAGGGGGTAAATTAAGCCAAAAAAAGGGATGAAAATTCACCCTCTCCGACGTATTATCGAGTATATCTCGAGGACTATATAACATATAGTTGTACTTGAAACGGCAGAATAAAGAGAAAAAGAAGCCCCTGCAGATTACCTATGTATGAAAGGGATGAAAATAAGGGAACACATAAATAATAAGAATTTATTGTAAGAATAATAGTAAAATAAAGGGCAAAATGGGGTTCGACAGGTGCTTTCTGTACGGTAAGTCCTCGCCAGGGGGGTCTCGAAAATCCCATTTTTTGGTAGGGATTTTCTCTGGAATAAATTGCGGGACTCCCCCGGGTCGATACGGATTACGACGGGGACCACCTACTGAAGCGGACGACTGCCCATCACCGAACAGAAAGCTCCTGAAGACCCTGCTGGCCGACCGAACAAAGAAAACTGGCTTCTCATTTCTTCCTGCAACCACCACCGGGCCGCAACGCACCGTTCGAATCCTTCACCAACCCCAGCATTGAAGTGTGCCGACGTGCCTCCAACCCCGAAGAATAAGTGTGCGTCGTGCACAAATATGATTTGGAAAACCTTGGTTTGTCATTTTTAACAGTCTGGTTATTAAATGGACAAGAGGGAAGTATGACCCCGATGAAAAAAATAACTAGGTCAGAAGCACAAGCTAAATTGGAACGAAACAAATAATAGAAATAACACCCAGTTTGGGGTTTGAACAGATCAAATCAAAAGTAAGTCAGTTAAGAAATTATTTTTTTGCGTTTAATTTGCGAAACGATTTAATACTGTTGCCTTTGAGCTGAAAAAAAAACCGATACGTGCCCTTTGGACAAAGGGAAAATACTGAGCCTTTCAGAGAAGGTTTCAAAGAAAGAAAACTTAAAATATGACTCAGTGTTTTATCCTTTAATGCCTTTGCATCCAGTTTTCATATTAGGTGAGGAATTTCCCGCTTAGCGTCGCCTCTTAAAAATTATCCTCATACATCGTTTAATTAAAACGAATTAAGTCTCAAAGATTTTTCCCAATTATATATTTAAAAATTATGTAATAAAAATAATAAGTACGTATAAAAGTGTAAGCAGTTAGGCAAAAAAGTTCAGTACACTATATTCACCTTAAAGTGTTTTTTTTTGTGAAATAACAACAAATTTACGGTTTTCGGAGTTTTTCCTTTATTTGTGCTACATGACATTGCATCTTGCCAAATTTCATGATTCCAGATCAATGGAAAGATTTTGATTCCCTTGCAAATGCAAAATATTCAATAAAAATGGAACATTAATGTCCATATCTTTTTATTGCGTTGATTTAGAAATTTGATTTTTTCACTGCTTTAAAAGATAGGAGACCTGAGTATGTGATATTAATTTCAGCTCGATATTTTGACGCGTTTCTGAGAAAAAGTGTCTTGACAGACGGACGGGCGGACGGACGGACAACATAGTGATCCTATAAGATTCCGTTTTTACCTTTGGAGATACCCTAATAATCGCCATTTTCATATTAGGTAGGAATAGAGATTTTATTAGAATGGTTGTCAAAAATAAATGAAAAGATAAGCTTTTGCATATTGTTGTGTAAGTATACAACAACAAAAAGCACACAAGTTCAACAAATAGAAAAAAAAAACAAAACTTTGTATTAATAAATAAATAAATAAATAAAATAAATATTTGTTACACTTACACTTACACTTAATTAGCCTAGCCCAAACTAAGCTCTGTAAAGCTTGTGCTATGGGATCTAGGGTAACGGATAGACATACATATATTATACATATATAAATATTTTTATTGAAATATATTCAACAACCATGACTAAGGTACAAATACTGGCATTCATCACACAAACATCTGCCCGCACCGGGATTCGAACCCGGGACCTCAGAGATGGCGACACCTTGAAACCGGTGTACTATCCACTCGACTATGGAGGTCGTCATTTGATATTAATCTTATTTGTAATGACCGAAAATAGATCGAGTTTCATATTAAAACCCAAATCATATGCCTAATTTCCAACATAATCCTCTAATCGTTACACATCATTAAGCATCACGATTATTAAAAAATATCTGACTTCGACATCGCGCTGCGGAACTTTTAAATAGGAAAATTTCAAATGTATTTCCAGCTCATTTCGCCAAACTTATAATCACTTTATGGTTAAGTGAAAAACTGTGTTCTGTCTTCATACCTTATTTCAAAGGTAATTTGCGAAAAACGTAACCTGATTAGTGTAATTGGGCAGAACGTTGTTCAACTATAAGAAATTTTCTTATCCACGTGTAGAACAGTGAAGAAAGCGCGGTTAAAATTTTCCACCGAACGTTAGACAAATTAGTTTGTTATTCAGAACACGAGCCGGGGGATTTAGGGCCAATTCGCTTTTTGATCTCTCCTCTGCAAACAACAGAACTCTGTCACGACAACAGACGGCGCTCGTCTTTGCATAAAATATTAGGCGGTATTGTTCCCTGGAACATACGGGTGATTGTTGCTACCGGTTATTTTCTTTTACAATATCACCAATTATACGTACAGTAAAAGGATGATAAGTTATAGAATTGTCTGTTTGTCTTGTTTTTTTAAAGGTGACGTAATTTATTTTGGATACCTTTGGAATTCGATCATACTAGAGCCTGTTTATGGTGTGTCTACTAGTAGACTGGACCTCCGTTCGGATCCTCTCCCTTCGTTGTCGGTAAGTTGCGTCACCGAGGATACTGATGTACTTTAGGGGGGCGTATGGCACTGGTCTCTGTCTTGCCTTAACCAGCCGTACAGAGTGGAGTCGCAAGAGCAAATGCTCGAAGGGTGGAAGTGTGATAACGTCATAACGCCGACGGCGTTTCGATCGCTGTCGCAGACACACCTCTCTACACCCTTAGTCGTTCACACCAATGTTGCTCTCTTCGCACCAATATTGGTCTGCTTTTTTGGGGGGCCCATTTAGTGAGCGGCGAGTCACCACCTGCCATATTTAAATCAATTAGGAGGCTTTGAGAAGGCAGGTGACCGGAGTCTCTTCCAAAGCCCGATTTTCATTACCACCTAAATCGAAATGCAATAGGCCACAACACGTTTTGACCACTAATGACAATAGTTTCTGTGCATCTAACTGCATTTTTAATGGTGCAGATAGAGATTAGACCCAGTTGGTACACTCCATGCACGCTTTCATTGAATTTCGCTTAAATGTCCTCTACGCGTTGGATCTGTATCCCCGCGCACACCTTATAAAGGACCGTGTATTATAAAGACACGTTATGTAAGCTACAATAATAATAAAAATCTTAAATTTAAGATTATTAATTAATTATATGAATAATAATCCTTCGTTGTAATATGTAAGATAGAGTTAAGGTCGATTGGCGACGGTTGGTCCCCCGAGCCAAAAGGGTGACGGGCGCATTGCATCGCCTGCTGCCCAAACTCGGGGGACCGAGGGATGGAGTTCGTCGCCTGTACGAGGGCGTCGTGCGATCCGTGGCCATGTATGGGGCTCCCGTGTGGTGGAAAGATTGCGCGAGGTCCCCCCGCTGCAGAGCTCTGCTACGAAGCCTGCAGCGGATAATGGCCATACGGATCGTACGAGGCTACCGTACCATCTCGTACGAGGTGGCGACGGTTCTGGGACGCTCCCCCCCATTCGTGATCCAGGCCGACATGTACGCGGCGACGTATGCGTCGCGGCGTGTCAACCGGGGCAGCGATGGGGGGAGCACCCTGGAACCCGCGCACGAAGTGTCTAAGCGGGATTGGCACCGACGGATTGTAGCGGCCTGGCGCGCGCAGCTCGAATTACGGATCTGCGCGCGCCAGCGGGCCGTCGGTGCTGTACTCCCGCACCTCGAAGCTTGGCTCCACGCGAAGTAGGAGGTCACCTACCGATTGACTCAGATACTCACCGGGCACGGCTGCTTTGGTGAGTATCTGTGTCGAATAGGACGGGAGGGATCGACACATTGCCACCACTGCGCATCCGACCTCGACTCAGCCCAGCACACGCTGACGGAGTGCCCTGCGTGGACCTCCGAGCGCCGAGTCTTGGTCGCAGAGATTGGGCGAGATGTGTCTCCGCCGGCATTGATTGCGGCAATGCTGGCGGACGAGGGAGGTTGGAGGGAGTTGGCTTCTGTGAAGCAGTGATGCTCCAGAGGGAGACCACCGAGCGGGGTCGGGGGATGGCCGATCCCACTCGTAGGAGGCGGCGCCGGGCTCGGTAGCACAGCTGCGGCGCTGCCGCGGGTCGCCGGCGGGCGCGAGGATATCGCGCCCGCGGATCCGGCGACCCGGGCGGAGATCGGGGGAGGTATTGTAGCCTCTCCCGAGGAGAGCTCCCCTGTATCGGTGGGGGAGCGGAGGCTGGGGGTTCCCGGAAGTAGCTTGGTGTTCCGGGGGCTCCCTACATGCCTGAAGAAGGCCATCCCAAAGGTTTTTAGTGGGTAGGCTTCCCCTTTCTGGGGAGGAGAGCCCTACATAACCGCCGGCTCGTCACAGCCGGGGTATGCAACTTAATGCATTTTCCTCTGGGAGAACAAAAAAAAAAGAGTTAAGGTTGATTCGAGCGGCTGGCGCGAGGAAATCGCGCCCGTGGATACGGCGACCCGGGAGGGACCACGCCCCGAGCGGAGGCTGGGAGTTCCCGGTAGTAGCTTGGTGTTTCCGGGGGCTCCCTACATGCCTGAGGAAAGCCATCCCTGAGGTTTTTAGTGGGTAGGCCTCCCCCTTCTGGGGAGGAGAGCCCCACATAACTGCCGGCTCGCCACAGCCGGGGTATGCAACTTAATGCATTTTCCTCAGGGGGAACAAAAAAAAAAAAGGTCGATTCGCGAACACAATTAAACCTAGTAAAAAAGTTTAGTAAAAAAGAACTTGCCAGATTAGTTTTATTTGTAATCCCCTTCAATATATAGTAATCAACGGTTTTGATTAGTTGTAAGCTGTCTGTGACAGAGCGTCGATGGCGCTGTGGTCCCTGCACTGGTCTATGAATCTGATGATTCTGGGATCCCGGGGTCAATACTGCCATGTACCAATGTATTTTTGTTTATCAAAATGTATATGTTTATTTATCTAACGCTCCTACGGTGAAAGAAGCAATCGTGAGGAACCTGCGTACATCTGTGAAGAAAATTCTAATATGTATGTTTGTTTGAGGCATCGGTGAAGTACCTGCATTACTTTGTTCCTATATAAAGACTCCTGTATGGCAGTAAAATTTGATGAAATTTGAGCTTTAATAGTAATTGTAGATTGACGAATCTTACCACAGCAATTTAGTTTACGATCGAATATAATCGCTAATTTGTTCTATTAATTTAATTTAGTCTAGGACTAGATTCTAAAATTTAATCAATTTCAACAATAAAGTTCTTGATTCATTCTAAGAGATTCAAACGAAGTTACAATCTACCAACCTTTACAGTGAATTGTGTTTTGCTTAATAATATGACGAAATCTTTGGTATGTCAAATTCATTAAATATAGCTTTAATTTAGATAAGCATAGCATAGCTATTAATCAAAAGTAGAGTTCGAAATGTTAAATCGATAAAATCAATGAAAGTTATTTGAAGAGAATTAAGTTTTAATTGCTATTTAGATAAAGAAGATAGAGTTAACTCGTAGTTTAAAGGATATGAAATGACTTAAATGGATTATGATTTTCGCAACTCAATTTTTCTACGGTAAAAAGTTGTGAGATCTATACAATCATTCATCCAAGTCAAGCTATTTTTTTAATATATTGATCTCACAATTATTTCATTAGAAGGATTTAGTTGTATGATACGGTTTTTCGGAATTATGTTTCATGGTGTCACGTATCTTTTTTAGATATTCCAATGTTTTTCCTTTCCGGTTTATACATTTACATGATTATTGATTCATTCACTGGAAATGTAACTTTGTTGTCTTATATTTGCATATGCGATTACAAAATTATTTATATAATTGGCATATCTAGAAAACTGAACTGAAAACGCAAATAATTTTTGATTTTCCTTAGTTTATTCATTAATCACTAATTGTATTTTAAAGCTTCTAAATATCGGTTAGTCTATCAGTAAATGAGTTATTGAATTGAAGTGAGAGGAATTAAGAAATCGTGACTAGTTATAAAAGTTGAGTAGAAAATTACTTCAACTGTAGCTATACTGGTTGACTTAATCTTATGCCCAATAAACAATAACACAGGTTACCCACCGATATTATTGAGAGACACCACCCACCGAGCAGAAGTTTCAGCACTGCAGCGTCAGAACCTGAATATTCTTGCGATGAGCAATTTAATCTAATTGCAAGAAAATCTCATAATAACACTCGACGCGGCTGTGTATTGTAGTATACTACACTGAAGAATCGGAGATATATACGTAGCATTAATATTCATTGGGTGTCAATTAAATGGTTAGCATAGTATTGTTATTTCTGTGAGCAGAAAAATATAATCGGTGAGCAGAAATAGCTAATTGGTCAGCAACTCATGGTCAGCAAACATTTCAAAATCAATCAGCAATTTATGTCATTCTGGATGGCTGTAATTATTTTTGTACAGCATATTAATTATATAAGCTGCAATCAGCTGCTCATGTTTAATAAAATTTTGGTAAGCACTCAGAGTGTAAGCAAAAAAATGCATTTTGTGCTGCATATAAGAGTAGCAAAAATACTTTATTTGTCATGCCTAACCTAACCTAACCTAACCTAAAATGATCATAACTTCAATTGTAAAAAAAAAAAAAAAAACCTAACCTAACCTACCTAACCTAACCTAACCTAACATACCAATCAAATATACTGCTTATAGACATGTTTTTCTGCCGCTCAATCATGAAATCTTGCCGCCAAGTAGTTATTTTGCGGACTAAATGTTTATTATGCAGACTCATGTTATTTTGGCTGCCTATGTATGATTTAATTTTTGACCATTATCAAAATTAGTTGCGGAACAAGAATTGCTTCCTGTTTTTTTTTATTGCAAACAAAATCTTTGTATGCTGACCAAATTATTTAATGCTGCTTTTTGGGTGGCTCGCCAAATTTTATAATTGCTGACCAATGTAATTACTTCTCATATTCATTTACCAACGTTGTATGAGTTAAGGTGCGCGGGCGCAGTTTAGTACTCGCGAGGCATTACATTGGACAGGCGTTAAACAAGTTAGCGGTGTGCTGTTTATTTTCAGCTACCCATAAAATAGGCAAGAACGAAACAATAATTCTTAAGCTACTGGTTCAAATTTAGCGTGGTTGGTTACTAAAATTCAGGTTTCTGTTTTATGCATAATGAAGTTATACGGGGTTTGAAAATGGCCTGAACTGTTTCGAGAAAAGAAGGGCCACGACGCATTCTTACTCAAATCGAAAGGTAAATTAAACATGAATTTTACTTTATCATTAAACCACCCTTCCTTCCTGTAATAAATAGCGACTTAATACGAAACACTTGTTATGTTAGCGAGCCGTTTTATTAAAGTACCGTAATGAGCTACAGGAAATAAGAAGCCAACGTGATTTACACTCGGAGGATAATTGTAAACTCATTTACATTTCTTTTACCGTAACTCTGTGACACTGTTTCATATTTATGTATCTCACGGGGCTTTTTCTATTAACGGCGGCGTATTAAAACGAGTTTCGAGTTTTTTCACTTGTTTATTCTTCGCTTGTTAGTGCTTTCTTGAAGTTGAAAAGGACTACTCGCAAATAAATTATGTACGTAGTTTTTTTTTAGTATAGTATTGAATGACTCAGTAGGAATTACTGAAAGGACACCATTCACCTTTGGGCCCAACATGAACAGTAATCTTTTCACTTGTATTGTATTTAATATTGTATATTAAAGGTTATAAAAGCATTCTACAAGTGATTTTTAGTATCCAGATGCACCAAAAGAGAAAAAACCAATGTAGAACATACCCGTTTACGACGCTGTCAACACATTTTTATTGCTGTTATTATTGATCATTCATTAAATGAAGAGTATTATAGGTTATAATAAAAATAAGTTGTTTTTATTTATAGCATTTATTCAGATTCGTATGTTAATAAAACATTATCTAACTGGGCTGGGGCTTACATTCTCATACCTCGCCCAGCCCAGAAACCACGTAGTAATTGACATCACATTGGTACAACAACCTACTGTCCTCCAACCGACAATACAGTTACAGTAGTAATATTTAATGGATTCTATGTCGTGAATATTATTTTCAATTAAAATATATACGAAATATATTTTTCGACTAATATGTCTGCTATGTATTTTCCCCCTCAAAAGTGTGCAATTGTCAGGCGAAGGAAATCCTGGCAATAGGTTGTTGGCCCTATCTGCGCATACCTCTATTGTATTGGTACCATCATTTCGAATATGCTCACCAAAATATTATTTAGCGCGTTTTATCTGGTATTTTTCACATGCCATCAAAACCAATTCACTCATTGTCAATCTAGGAAATGAGACACTACCCTCAACTGCATTTATTTTTGTAAAATGTGTCTTCTATTTATATTACAGTTTTATTCGTCTCTTGTTAGTTCATTGTTTACGTAAAAATTGAATGGATTATTATTGAAACTTAACAATAATATAAGTTATACATCAGAATAACACAAAGACTAGCGCCACGCCCCGGCTTCGCACGGGTGCAATGCTTATGTAATTATACCTACTACAAAATGTCCTTATACACAAGGTTCACAGCTTTGGGACCATCCATAAATTACGTCACACGGTTAGGGGGAGGGAGGGGGTTGACGAAGTGTGACATTGTGTGACAAGGGGGTGGGAGGGATCTTAAATTTCGTGACGTCACATTTCAATATCTATTATAAGCTAACTGTTAAAATGCAAACTTTAAATTATTACTATTAGTATGAAAAGTGCTGTAAATATTAACTTTTATTGCAAAGTATGTATACTCTCATAAATAAATAAAGGAATAGTATCTTCTTCTATCTATTAATAGGGGTACTCCCGAAACGTACTATTTTTCTAATTGATTATATTAGGTGATTTTGAAAAATATAATAAGAAAATCATGAAATGACCATATACTTCTTTAATATAAGTAATCGTTTTTTGTTTTGTTAATTGATTTGATGTTAATGTTATTAAAATGAAAATAAAACTGATTCCGAAACCGCTTTTATCATTCAATAATTTCAAAATTTGTGACGTCACACTAGGGGGGGGGAATCTCACAAATGTGAGAGCTTTGACAAGGGCGGGGGGAGGGGCAAAAAATCACGAAATTCGTGTGACGTAATTTATGGATGACCCCTTTTTTGTCATTGGACAATACAAATATGTTTTGTTTAGAGTGCAAAAAAAGTGCTTATTTACGATATAACATTAGAAACCTCTAAATTTATCTATTATGCATGTATTATACATATAAACCTTCCTTAGGAATCACTATCTATTTAAAAACTGCATCAAAATCCGTTGCGTAGTTTTAAAGATCTAAGCATACAAAGGGACAGACAGACGGCGGATACTTTGTTTTATACTATGTAGCGATATACGCCACAATAATATAAACTACTCGAAATACTAATGAAGTTGCGGCACCAGCTATATGTATATATACATATAATTTTATGATTCTATATGTTTATCCGATATGTATATTGTGATGGTATTTAAATATATGTAATTATGATTTTCAAGAGATGATAAAATTTATACCTTCACAGTTTCTTGCCTGTTCTTCTCGAGAAGGCTCTCGGATTTCGGGTCAGGTGTAGAGTATCAATTATAAGGCTATGTAGCTCTAAAGCTCTTTGTCTTCTTTAAGTTATACATATATTCGTTTGATGTTAATTATGTGAGTGAGGAACGGTCCTGTGCTACAGATTCGAGAATGTAAGCCAAGCCGAAATGGATGACACCACTTTCCTACTTCGATGTTATATTATGGGTAATTTTTTCGTGATTTCAAATAAATTTTTGTGTCTTCAAAGTAAATATTAAAATTACAATCTCAGCTATTAACAACAGAAAACCCATTCAAACCTGTCTTATAATTTCCAAATATTTGGTTAAGTTTGCCAGTCTGGCGGTATTCTACA
Organism: Scirpophaga incertulas; assembly: GCA_036419045.1. Taxonomy (NCBI): domain Eukaryota; kingdom Metazoa; phylum Arthropoda; class Insecta; order Lepidoptera; family Crambidae; genus Scirpophaga; species Scirpophaga incertulas. The sequence continues at coordinate 5,210,233 of CM071631.1, read as the reverse complement.
GATTGCACTTCGGTGAGTGTGCTCATGAGCTGCATGAGCTCATTCCCCCATCTCCCTTTTACCATCGGACATCCAGACGTACGGCAGGATACCACCCTTACTTGGTGGATATTCCACATATCCGTACGCAGCGCTTCTCCAAATCCTTTATTATGCGCACCGCAAAAGAGTGGAATTCCCTGCCGGCGTCTGTATTTCCGAGCTCACACAACCCGGAACTATTTAAGAAACGAGTGCACAGGCATTATCTGGGCAAACTCGCTCCATCGTAGGCCTCGTCTATGCCCTCGGGCTAGCCTGAGACCAAGAGTAAGCCCATAAAATGTAAAAAAAAAAAAGTTTCATTGGTTGTGGATATGAACAAATTTTTTCAAAACAACATTTTAAAATAGATTTTAATGTCTAAAAATGAAATAGGCAGAACTCGTAGGGAAACTTGCTGCTCGGAGATGGACAATAAGGTCGAACCTTGTCTGCTGCAAGAAAGAAGGAAATTGAAGTAAACTGTTAGTAAAGACTCGAATGATGCTATAAAAAGGATTGCCGGCGTAACCTGAAATCAATTAGCATTAAACTGCAATAACTGGGTAGCGTTGAAGCAGGCCTTTAGTTTTTACATGGAGTGCTTGCAAAACAAATAGTATTATTATTGCTTACAAATAAACTACTAACCAAATGATCGAATAATACTGGTAAAATAAATTTTAATACAATTGAAAACACAAGTTTAAAAGTGTATGTCAATTGAAAATTTTGTAAAATTCTTCTGCCTTTGACTTCGTATATTTTAATGTCTTATAGTTTTCAATATGATTTATATGATTATTATTATCAAACATTTATAATAATTTATAGCAGGTATGATCATGTTAATAAATTAACGGAATTATCAGTAACTCGTTGAAAGTCTTCATCGAAAGGCTGACTAAAAGGCTCGAGTCAACCGAAATGGCTAATTAAGTGTTTAACTTCTATACAGGTTTTTCTTTATTAGGTCAGAGAAATGTACGAATTATGTTAAGGAATAGAAAACTACAGATGCTATAAATTAAAAAAAAGTTTTTGTAACAAAAACACATTGTTACTTTTAAAACAGTTACTTTCATAACAAAAATATTATTGAATTACTTTTTATATCTAGATCACTATAACTTTATCTCATGTAATTTACAATTTAAGGAAAAGCGTAAGCTGTTTTCACAGAATAACTTAACTTCTGTGTCAAAGTGTGCCTTATCACCTCAGCAGGCTGAATGTGTGTTCATCAGAGTAAAAGTTAAAATAAACAAAGTGTAATCCTTTCGTTCACGAACTTCGCAGCGACGGTTAGGGTAAAGCGGGGCGTCGTAATTGGTACCAGCGACTCATAAGCGTTTCTAAACGGCACAGTTCACTATTTAATTATAACTTTGGCTGGCGCAAAATGGCGTTAAATATAACTAGAAAAATTGGTTCAAACTTATTGTTTATTGGTTTTTTGTTATTGTTTTTTTTTATGTTGGTAGCATACGCATACTTTGCGTAAAGCTCGCGGCTATGCAGTCGTCATACGATCATAAGTCTACTACCATTTCAAACTAAATCCGACGATGGCCTTCACGTCTATTATTGCTAGGTCCTCTTAGGAAAGTCTTAGGTAAGCTAGGTCTTAATCGGACAAGGTTAAGGGAACTAGTTAAAACACTTTCAATATTGCGCACGATGTCCCTGTCCTCATAAGAGGGCACGATGCAGATAGATACATAACGAGTTTTGATTCTGAACGCTCAGATGTGATGAAGTGGATTTAAACTTATAAATGATAACTTATAAATATGAATATTTACTATTTTTACTCGTTTTCACACTTGTTTCATGCAAATCGATTGCAACAATTCAAGACTTAGGTAAATTCTAGGTTAGACCTAAACCTTGATTTCCATTTATTAAACAAGAAATCTTAAAAATCAATATCACAAAAACAAACCTATTTGCAATAAGAAAGTCTTTTGTAAAAAAAATGTCTTTAGTTTCTCAAACGTTTATAGTCAATAGATAATTGCCGCTAAAATACCCTTAAGGCGGCTCCCTTAGTCAATGACCTTGAGCAACTCGGCTCGCTGTTCCCCGCATGCCCCCGCTACCCTCTACAATACATCGATAGTAATCAAGTAACGACATCTATGAAAAAGCAACGAAACTACGTTCGATCATCTTAGCACAGCATAGTCATGTCACTTGTTAGCCAGAGACCATAGTATACTATCAGACACGGCATGGTAGTTAATTATAATTAATACTTGGATATTTTTTGTGCTTCTTGAATTAAATAAAATAAAAATACTACCTGGTCGGCATATACTCGTAAAGCCACGGTAGCCTATAGACGTAAGTGTTGCCTGTTGTTTTTGTGTTGCAGTTCTGTTGTTGTTTTTACAATAGGTACTTTTAGAAAATTATTATTATACAAATACTTTGTACTATTGCAATTTACTCACTATAGCATTGTACACTTTATTCCTTTTAGTTAGTTATGCCGTGCGTGAAAGTGTAACTAAAAATATGTCAATAAATTGTAATACTTTTAGAAAATTATTATTATACTGCTACTTTATACTATTGCAATTTGCTCACTATAGTATTGTAGGTACACTTATACCTGAAGTATAGTCAAATGCGTGAAATTGTAACGGAAAATATGTCAATAAATTATAAGACGTGAGTCGATTGACAATATTCCTGGCAATTATAATATCACTAGTGAAATTATTATATCACGGTTTTCTCACTCTATAAGACTCGAATAAGGTACTGATATTTTCAGTAATTTCTGGACATTCTGTGTCCAGTGTAATAATAAAATAATTATATGGTAATTGATTTTAATATATCTTTACTACTTTGAATATGAATTACCTGTAAATTGATTGTGATAAAAGTAGAAATAAAATGTAAATTTGTTCAGTGTAAATTTTATCATGAAATTATTCATTGTAATCCATACAATCTATCTATACAAATAAATAAAATTGGAATGTCTGTTTGTAATATTAAAATAACCGCTTTCTACTACATGTAATTTTTAAAAATATTTTTTTCAAAATATAACATATATTATATATATCTTAATATATATATTTCTTGTGTGCGTGTGTATGTGACTGAACTCCTCCTAAACGACTGGACCAATTTTGATGAAATTTTTTGTGTGTATTCCAGGGGGCTTGAGAATGGTTTAGATTCACAATACGGTCATATAGATATTGTTTTTCAGCTAAATTATTTATTTAAAAACATTTGAGACAACGTGACATTTGAGACATTTGACATTTGAGACATTTGACAGGACAACGTCTGTTGGGCCAGCTAGTATATATTATATACGGTACACATACCAAAATACATATTTTTAAAATTTTTGTCTGTCTGTTTGTTCCGATTAATCTCTAGAACGGCTGGACAGATTTGGACGGGACTTTCACTGGCAGATAGCTTGTGTAATAAGGAGTAAATTAGACTACTTTTATTTTAGTAAAATGTCAAAAACAAAAAAAAATAAACAATTTTCTTTTTGTTACATTCCACGCAGATGAAGTCACGGGCACAGCTAGTTATATATAAAGCTGCAATACCACTTATCATTCACTCACTGATCAGGGTAATTTTTAGGATATTTGCTGTCGCTTTCCATCAGTGTTACAATTTTATTGAGAATTTATAGATTTTTATTGCAAGAGAGGATATTAGATTGCTAAATTTTACACAATTATTGAACCGGATTTTCTCCAAGATGGCGGAATCGGAGTAAGGCAAAATTCTAGGCCAGAGGTGTCAAACTCAATTTTGCAGAGAGCCACATATTAAATTTAGAATGTGTAGGCGGGCCAGATTCAAATAAAAAAAAATACTTAATTATTATAACATTTTATTTATACATATATATATAGTATATGAAATAAACGGTTGTCAAAAATCATATTAAAGTTATAAAAGAGGGTAATTATTTTGAGCTGGAGGATCCAGATACCTGACTTCTCTTGTTTTGGACAAGCTCATTAATGTCAGGTATCATGTTTGTTGTAATTATTTTAAGAACAGATTGGAGATGTTCATTGGTAAGTTTTGTGCGATGTTTGTTCTTATTTATTTTCATGACGGAAAACATCTGCTCACATAAATAGGTGCTACCAAACATGCATAGAATGCGTGCTGCATGCTTTTTTAATTCCGGGTAGTTATCCAAACTCTTGAAATATTGTGTATAAACCGTAAGAGCGTTAACCTCCTTAATTTTTTTCTTTCAAAATGCTGTCCGACTGAAGATCTATCAACTCCATTTGCAAATGAACTGGTGCCTGTAAAGCTTCAAAATTGAATGGATTGTTGAAAATGGGGACTTCCATTTCATTCATTTTATGGAAGTCTTCAGAACGATTGTTGTTAAGTTCCATTATCAGACCGGATTTGACCTGAATTGATCTTCCAGTTCCAGGTGCGCTAGAAGCGCGGGGAAAATGTCATCCTGCTCGGTATACGGTACAGATATAGAGAAAAAAATCCGAAACTTTGATATTAGAAAGTAGATACGGGTAGAAAGCTAGTAAGAATATAAAACTCTTCATTAACAGTCAGTATTTGATTCGAAAAGCAATTGGCTAAGCATGGTTTTCATTGTTTTTCCAATTATAGCAGCTGCGCCTGACAGAGCATTATAATTTTTTTTATAGCTGCGTTTAGACCAACATCCATCAGCAACGACATCTATGATAGGGATGCCATCTTTGTTCATTCTCCCATTGGAGATCGCAAATTCCCTTTCTATTTCTGCGGCCTTTTTCATAGAATTTGATAAAACATTTTCCCATTTCCTACTTACAAGTTCATGGTTGTATGAATACGATTTTTCTGATAACAGCGGAAGATTGATTGCTGCCATTAATTCACTCAGTTGTGAATGCCCCGCACTGATTGCAATAGTACCTGCGACAGCGCACGTATTGATATTGAGATAGTTGTCACTGCAATTATCGCTATTTATGCAAAACTTCGAATTGCAAAGACGACATTTAAATGTGAATTTCGACTGTAAGCCATTTTGAGTTTCAGCTACGAGATCCAATTCTGTGAAGCTGCATCCAAGAGGTTCATGGTTTGAAATACGTTTTAATTCAGAAAGGAAGTAGCTGACGTCTATAATTCTTCTATTTATAATTGTTTCGTGACAATCTGCTTCTTTTTCATCAGTAATTTCAAACTGAAAAAAAAAATGTTTAATTTCGTTATATGCGTTTGAAATATACAAAGAGAGTATCAGTGACTATTGAGTTTATTGATTTAATTGCGCCTGCTGACTAATAGGGAACTATCAAATACGACATATTATATCGTTCTTGTGGAGGTTTGTAATCACGAGCCAAACAATGGATTCTAACTTCTTTCAGTTAGCGCAGTACGGTAACTCTATTTTAAAATACATATGTATCTTGACAAACCTCTTCAATATTTTTATAAAAATCTTGACTGGCTTCATCTGCCGTAAACTTCTTGTTTCTTTGTAAACTGCAAAAGAAATATAACTGTTATAATTAACGGAGGTGATGTTTAAGACCCAGAGAAAGAAATAAGACAATTTTACTAAGGGAAAACATCGCTTTCCTTGGGAAATTCGAATAAAACGCGGACGGGCGAAGCCGCGGGCGGAAAGCTAGTATATTATATATTGATGTTATTTTAATTATTTTAGTAGTCAAAATTTTATAAATTTTATGTAGGTAAAAATAGAACAGTTACAAAAAAGTTAGCTAATAAAAATTACATTGATTACTTACTCATTATTGCTTATTTCCATCGGTGGAACATTAGAAGATTCCTTCGGAAGTGGTCCTTCATTGACTTGCTTGTCTCTTATCCTATAACATAAATATTACTTATTTTATTATATTACTTATTGGAAACAAATACTACACACAATAATCAATACGAGAAAACTGCTGAACTACTTTGGTTTCATTAAACCAAATCAATGTGAATGTTCAGCTGTATAATTTTATAACTCTATGGCGCATATACACGAACGAGCGAATAAAATTGTATAAGATTTATTTTTTTATAAATAAAGACTAAAAGGTTGGTATTACTTCCCTTCCCTTATCAGGATAATTTTGTTGAGGAGATGTAGATGTTATTGATTGTCCGACACTATTCTGCTTATTCCGACCCCATCTACAAACAATAATAAGATAATATAATTAAATTGCTAAGTTTTATTTATGTAAACAATAATAAAAATATGCAATAATTACGAGCCTACCGAACTTCGTTCAATTTAGCTGCTCTTGCACGTCCTTCTCGTACAGCTTTTTTACACTTTGGCATTTTGAAATTTATTATTACTATTATATATACACACACAAAACGTCTTCACGTAGTAAACAAACAGTATAACCTAATCTAAACTAACACAAAACGTCTTCGCGCAGTAATCAAACACAACAAAATACTTAATTAACAAAAAAAATATAATTAACTAAACTATTAATAATACGTGTGGTAAGCAAGGATGTTCGTAAGCCGACGCGGTAACAAACGACACAAGTTTCACTCACAGGGACTGCCGACCGACTGACTCCCGCTACCCCGCGGTGGGCAGACGCATGAGTTTTAGTTGTGAATTCTCGCGGATTTTAAAATAATTAAGTTATAAAATCTAATAATGAGCTTTTCAAAAATTTTTTTCATGCAAAATGTTCATTATTAAATTACCTATCGATTGGTAGTAGACGCATATCGAAATAATGGTTACTTTACGAGGAGATGCACAATATCGTAGAAGTATTGATTATTTCTGTGGGTTCTTTGTAAGGAGATTAGATCAATTTAAATGCGTCTTTAGAAAAAAATGATCATACAATTTAAAGTTAAGACTACTATGAAATTTTATTTGTTTTTTATTTCTAAATACCTCTTATAAATAACAAGCAGATAGCTTCTGAAATGTGCGTAAAAAACGGCTAACACGGCGTTTTGCTCGGTGATGCCCCTTAACTAAACCCACAGCAAGTTCGAACGAGGTAGAAGAGTCAATAGTTGTGTTAGCGACCCTTGTAAATCTGGTGGCCATTCGGTTTATTTGACATCCGATAAATTTATCGGGTGCTAAATGTTGGGTCGGCCCACGAATAAATTATGGCGCCGATACATTTGACTCCGGATCGAGATTAGCCAGTCAGCAGTCAGATATGCCGATATATAGCGATATGCTCGGTGTCTCTGCGGGAAAATGGTCATTTGCTATGTGTAAAATCAGCATTAATCTTAATAGCTTGATAAGTAGCTTTAAATAAAATAATAATTGAAGACACATTGTGCATGTAGAATTCAAATTTCTGAAATAAAAGAAAATATCAAATGTTGGATTTCAATTTTTATATTCATTTGCTAATGTTGGCTTCAATAATGTTTCAATTGTAAGTTGATTGTAACACTACTCCGCATCGTGGTATGACTGAAGATCTCGTCCCATGCCCTTGCATGTATTAATTAACTATCAATTATATTCAATATATATAATTGTGTAAAAATAATACTACGTATAAATGACTGTTTTCATTTTGTAATAAATTAAGCAAGTATTTAAGTTTAAAATCGATTGCATAAGCGTATAAACCTCTGTGGTTTTTTGTATGCATTGATTTATGTAAAATGATTGTAAGATTCTTTATATCCCAACTAATATTATAAATGCGAAAGTGTGTTTGTTTGTTTGTTTGTTTATTTGTTTGTTGTTTGTTTGTTTGTTACCTCTTCACGCTTAAACTACTGGACCGATTTCAAAAATTCTTTCACCTTTGGAAAGCTACATTCTCCCCGAGTAACATAGGCTACTTTTTATCCCGGAAAAATCGACAGATCCCACGGGATGCGCAATAAAGGCTTCGCTCAAAAACTACTGCACAGATTTTTATGCGGTTTTCATCAATAGATAGAGTGATTCTTGAGGAGTTTTGCGGCATTTTTTATCTCGGAAAAACGGATAGTCCCACGGGAAGCGCGATAAAATCTTCGCACCATAAACCGACTTCCGCGTATATGTAGCCGTGGGCAAAAGCTATGACCCTTAACCCTCTATACACCCAATCCCGAAATCCACGCGGGCGAAGCCGCGGGCAGAAAGCTAGTGGTGAATAAATGAAAAAAAAAAATTGTGGGGGCCAGTTTATCTGCGTGTACATTCAATGTAGTTGTGTCAGTTGCACGATCATGTGTGGATGCGTTTTGTTTATTGGGTTACGCATATCTCGAATACAAACAGAAAAAAATATCGACAACTTTAGATCACGCACTTCCGAACTTATGTTTCGTAATGCAAGGGGAAATTGGAATATAGTGAGAAAGAACAACACTCACTTATGGTCTATTGTATCTAGTTATATCACTTACGAGTATATCACAAGCGTACGACAGCTCCCTGTTATCATAGCCCGTGACTAACTAATACAGTGCATATGATGAAAAATAAATTGCGAAATACTACTATAGTAATAAGGGAAATGTGCGGTGTGAAAGATGTGTCAAAAATCGAGAAGAGAATGCTTATATCATTTGGACACATAGGTACGGTCGGCCAAGAAAGTGGTCTACCACCCTAAGGTTGAAAATCATTCGCGCGCTATAAAGTAACAGAGTTGATTTTCCCGTGCAAAAATATTCTGACAAAATTGACAGATTAATAGCTGTCAGATTATTTTAGGTTTAAATGTCATCACTATACATAATCTTAAAAAGGTAATCAGTACAGGAGTTCAACCTTATCGCTATTTTACTCACATATGAAATTTTGTCAAAACTGGTAGACCACTTTCTTGGCCGACCGTACGAGGCAAATATGAATGGACCAGTTGGTAGGGGAGAACCAAGGCGAAATAAAAAGATGATATTTTGAAAGAAGGCTAGGTTAAAATTACCCGTGACTGATAAGCGTGCATGAAGCTATTAATGGAAGTCGAGGAAGCTGGGGAAGCGTGTTTGCGTTGCAGCAAGTCGAAAACTGTTATCTGCTTTAAGGAGAATTATATAGTTGTATGAGCGTAGCGTAAACCTGATAGTATAAAATAAAGAACATACAAAATTCAAGACAAGAAAAGAAGTTGATATAGCAGTTATGTCAGTCATAAAAGCAAGGATGTGACTGGTATGTGAAGACAAGTCAAGTGACCACCACATATCATAGTTGACTGACCTTTTAATAGCATTAAATAACTTTTTAACTTCTAATAAGAAAAATGGTAGGTGCTATTTTTATACATCTGAGGTAATTAAAACTCACTTGAGTTTAAAAATAATGTTAATAAAATTTCCTCACAATAGACTTCCAATCGTTTAAGTTAAGCTACGTTTACTAAGGTTGAATTGAGGTGGCGTGCCTCGTTGTGGATGCGAACATATGTAAATTCAATTAAATTATGCAAATGTCGCTTGCCCTGTTCGACATAAGATTCGAGTAAAGTGCTCTTTATACAAAACTGAGTTAGTTTTTATTAATTAATTTAGGACTTGCTTAGGATTTGTCGCTTCAAAATAAAAACCAATCGTCTCAAACCATCTTAAAAATATGGGATTTATGATTGCATAGAAATATAAAGCTTTTGTCGGTTATTAAACTTTATGTAGCAATATTTCTATATTCTCTATAATATTTCTTTTATTATATATATAGCAATATTTCTCTCATTTCTGACTGCAATATTGTTATTGCAGTCAGAAATGAGAGAGAGAGAGAAATGAATATAATTTTGACCAGATATCTAGTTAATACTGTCAAAATCAAAATCTAAATCAAATCATAAGCGTGTATCGTAACCCTACACTCCCTTAAAAAAAACTCGTTAAATCAACCTTGTATACACTTTTTTTTTGTTTTCTTTTATGAAAATATTTCTTTATAAAAAAGTGTCAGAACAATATGTTCATGAAAAGCAAACCAAAGTATTAAAAATGTCGATTCGCTAAATTAATCCAATCGATTGTTAACTTTAAAGGATATTGAGTTCAGTTTACATTGAGTTCAAATAAGATTTCATAAATTTGAAAATATTTGGTAGGTGCTGCTTCTGTTTACGGTGAATTACAAAACACCTCCCGATTAAAAAGCAGAGCGTCGAAATATTCTTCTAATGATATAGTTTTTCATTTGTTATATTAAAGAGTTTATCTAAGGAATAGCAAGGTTTTATTTTTAATGTCTCCTGAGCCGCGAGTTTAATACCTCCTGGAAATTCCTGCAAGCAATAAAGACATTCTTTGGCACTATGCCATTCCGCACCGACCTTACTGGCGCTTGCTTCTTTCGAGGCTTTTCAATTTTGCTTTCACCTTTTTAAACGTTCCTGCTTTGAAAAATATATAAAAATATTACGGACAAACTTGAAGACAATATAATTGAAATCTCGTATGACGGACGTATACATATACCTTCGGAGATTACAATAATAGTTATTTTATATAGTAATATAGCTTATAAATAGAGATCGGATAATCGGATGCATATTTACCTAAAGTTAATTTTTGGCTCACAAATTATGGAAGCGGCTTTTTAAAATACATTTTGTTAAATAAAAATCCCGGGAAAATACGGGCCTGCAAATATAACGTAGTGATATTGTTAGAAAATTACTAAATTAGCAGGTGGTATTTATTTTCAAAAGACCGAGACTCCGGGTTCATTTATACAACTATGCATACGTATTTACATGAAGTTTAGTTTCAGCTCCCCATGCGATTTATGAATGTACAATTTATTACATGAAGAGTGTTATACGAAAGTAGTGAGCTAGTTTGACTAAAACAATAATCAATTAAATAATTGAATAAAAAAACAGAAATGGTGCCTGGGCGAATGTATGGTCTAGTATCTCATATTACCGACTAGTTTTGCATTACCAAAATGTTCTACAGTACCGGAATTCCGGGATTTTTATTTATGGAAATAAAATAAAAAGATAGTTCCATACTTTGTCAAAAACTAAATTAGGTAAATAAATAAACATCCGGCTATCCAATTCCGCAATCCCGGGATTTTTATTTAACAAAACAATAAAAAGCCGTTTCCATACTTTGTCTTAAACTAACTTTAGGTAAATATGCATCCGATTATCCGATCTCTACTTATAAAGTAACGTGTCTTATAAAGACGCGTGATATAAGCGACAGTAATAATGTTCATATTATTTATGCTCCTTATATGACACGTCTTTATGAGACACGGTCGTTTATAAGGCATGCGCGGGCAGATAGATCCTAGTTAAGTTTTTTTTTCCTCAGGAGAGGAGGCTGAGAATCCTCATGGACACCACCGCAACGGCAAGTAGAGATGCGGTGATTATGTCGGACTCCTGGTGAGTCGAAGCCGCTCGACCCAACAGATCTACCGACTAAACTCAGCCTAAGCCTTTGGTCCTAGTGACCCTACTGGCTTGACGTGACAGAGAGCCGCACCTCAGGAGAGGCACGGTTAGCGCTGCCTTATGGAGGCATATGCGCTATAAGGGGCACGGTACACCAAACTGGGACCGGCCTATGTAGCTATGTAGCAGAAGGCTGCCGATTAGGGGATGACAAGGGAGGCGACTACTTAAACGCCGCCGATTGCAGGTCTAGAAGGTCCTGCGTTAATTGGTTAGGGGGATCGCTAAGGACATGTCGCGGTCTACGTATCTTCTGCCGATATTGACTGTTGCCTAATGAAGGCGGTATTGACGGGGAGATAGATCCCATTTAATGAAAGTGTGCGTGGAGTATACCAGCTGGGTGTAATCTCTATTAGCACCATAAAAATGCAGCTAAAGACTACACAGTTAGACGGACAGAAACTATTGTCATTGATGATCAAAACGTCTGTGGACTTACAATTAGATTTTGGTGCTAATGAGAACCAATATCATGATTAAAAATGACGCAAGCTTACAATTTTACGTTTGTTGTTTTCTATCATATTAAAAAATGCCTATTAAAAGGAAAATGTAAACATTGAGAAATGAGCTTGCCTAATTTTACCTAATTAGGATGTTAATACGTCGTTATTAACAACAAATAATGTCTATTTCGGCTTAAAAAAGCGAAATGTGAGGAATGTGGATAAAGTTTTCGATTAGGAGGGAGTAGCCATAGCCGAATGATTAAATTGTCGACATCACTTGTTGGGAACGTGGGTTTGAGTTCCGTCCATATTCTCTATTCAGGCCATAGGTCCCCTTATGGCCAAGCCTTTTTTTTTTGTTTCCCCTGAGGAAAATGCATTAAGTTGCATACCCTGGCTGTGGGGAGCTGGCGGTTATGTGGGGCTCTTCTCCCCAGAAGGGGGAGGCCTACCCACTAGAAACTAGAAAACTCAGGGACGGCCTTCCTCAGGCATGTAGGGAGCCCGCGGGAACGCCAAGCTACTTCCAGGAACCCCCAGCCTCCGCTCCCCCGCCGATACAGGGGAGCCCTCCTCGGGAGAGGCTACAATACCTCCCCCGATCTCCACCACAGACGACGCCCCCCTGCCACGGAAGGGGCATGGTCCCTCCTGGGTCGTCGTATCCGCGGGCGCGATTTCCTCGCGCCCGCCAACCCGCGGCCGCGGCGGCACCGTAGCTGTGCTACCGAGCTCGCCGCCGCCTCCTTCGAGCGGGATCGGCCCCTTATGGCCAAGCCTAAGGTTGAGTTTAGTTGGTTTCAGTTCCGTCCAAGTCGAAAGTTATGTTTGCATTTTTTCCTATGCAAAAATTAACATTGCAAAAATTTACAAACACAAAATATCCTATTATATTTATTACTTATATACGAAACTAATAATTATAATAATCTAATAGCATTAATACATATAACAAAATATAAAATATGTAACAGTTTGTAGTTATATGAGTGATATAACGAGAATAGTTAGTTGTTGTTAGAAGAGAGTGCCTATAATAATTTATTAGAGTTAATCGTTATTAAGTATTTCTATTAAAAATGATATTTAGTTACAAAAATAAGTAACGATTTTGGTAATAATTGTAACAATATTTAGTTATTAGATTGAGTTGTTTTGATCATTATTAAGTTACCATCAGCAAGTTACCATTTTTATCTTATCGCCTAGGTGCTTCAAAATAAATAAATAACCACAAATATATCAGTAAATGACAAGATCTAACACGGAACTGGATTAGTGAAAAAATCGCCACAGACGCTTATGAAATTCGTTACATAATATTGAAAAATTAATAGGCGTTGGTGCCGTAACATTTCCCATACACTAACTAGATTACAAAATAAAATATTTTGAAAATTTCTAATGAAATACGATTTATCCAATTTCCCTCAACAGTTACCCAAGTTTCATTGTGAAATTAACGTGAAGTTCCATTCGAAAAGGGAGAAAGTCCTGTTGTCTTATTAATGAGTTGGCAAACTTGCTTCGCTTATTGTAAACTTGGGCATTTATCAAAGATTCGTTGGTTCTATTGTAAACAGCTCTTACTTACTTCGTTGCTTATATTTAGTGTACAGGATCTTTTCATAGTAATTTGTTTTAGTATAACTTATTTTACACTTCGATACTCATTAATAGGACCTTTAATTATGAAGGAATCAATATAATTCATTTATTGAACCGAGTTATCATTACATCCTACCTCTATGTAAACTACAGTTTCATAACTTACGACTATCAAATTAAAAAGAAAACTAGCGACGACTTTTCTCTGTCTCTCTCTGTCCTGTATTGTTACAGAGTCATCCCCTCCCCCTGCATCCCTCACAACAAATAGTTTGAGCCGAACTTGTGTTATAAGATTAGATAAAGGTCGGATCAGATTATATATTTTCGCTACAGTAACATTAATATTGTTGCGGGCCAAATAATCTGGGATTCCATCTTCCGAGACGTCTAAATGGTAAATTAGTTTTATATGCCAATGATTGAATAAAATAAAGAACGAAGAACTAAACAAGTCAATATTTTTAAATAAAAAATAAGTACGTATTAAAAATAAAAATTAGTCACGTATTAAATAACATGTTCGTCACGCTCTTTTTAAATTTTGTGAGACTGTCCAAATATATTCTATTGTCTCGTGACGAATCTTTGAGATATCATTGACGCTTGAAGTGAGAAAACGTTTGCAAAACCGTTACACGCCCTAGATTTGATATTAATGTTTACTGATGATAAAATAGGGGGAGAGTCAATTAAGGAATTTATAATTTTAAACAATGTGACAAAATCTATATATAAGCGACGAGATTTTAGAGTTTGTAAATTTAATTTTAGTAATTTCTCTGAATCTGTACGAAGTGAGTATAAGCAATTACTATTTTTTACTTACTATTTTTGAATTACGAATGCGACTTCGAAATCACCGATGTGACTAATAATCACCGATTTTCAATAATTCCTATTTTTGAATATCACTGATGTGACTACCTTAGTCACAGGTGTGATTTCATTACGAGTGCCCTCACCCACTCGTAATCAAGTCATACTTGTGGAAATGTTATCTGTGTTTTGTTTGATTTTTCAGTCTATATATATATATATATATATATATATATATATTATATATATATATATAAAAAATCACCGCTGACTATTTAGTCAGCGGTGATTTCGAAATCGCATTCGTAATTCAAAAATAGGTCTCCAGGGCTCTATTGCTCCCGCTCTACTGAGGGGGCAGTCGCGTTCATGACTAGCCTACACAGTTTTTTGAATTTAGGCATAAGGCTGAGTTTAGTTAGGTCGCACAGGTCGGACCGCTTCAGCTGGTATGGAATTCTACACAATCCCCGTAGTATTTGCTGCTGCGGTTTTATTGTGGTATGTTTCGTATTCCTTGTAAGGATTCACAGCCTCCCTATCCTGAGTGTAAAAAAGCACCCAATCATATTTAGATAGCAAATAAAACTGAAACTAGACGTACACTTTGATTTAGATATGGAACTTAACTTTCAACATAATCAATTGAATATCATCACTTTTAGATGGTTGTTAGTTTTACTCTCCATCATTGGAGCTTGTCACGCAACATTTAGGCTGAAGCGTGTGTAGGTACAACGTTTAATAGGAAAAGTTAGAAATTGCTAAAGTTTAATGAGATCCTTAGGCATTGTGACAGTTCGCAAGTTCTTGGAGCCATTTTGTTGTGATCAGATCGTACTTATATAGTGATCAATATATTTCGAAAGGTATTGGTGATAGTGAGAATAATAAACATCATTGTTCTCATCACTGTTCATGTGCCGATAAAAACAATGGAAATTTAAAATCAGAACCCTTATAATTTATTACGTTCTTACCGAGGAACCTGCTCTAATTATAAAACGTTCTGACTTTAATTAACTTCTTACTTCAATTCAGATACACCAATGTTTTCTTCGAAAAGCGTATCCAGCTTGCCCCATGCTTACATTGTCTCGATCAGCCTACTAATCAGTTGATTCAAGGTTTGTCTATACCAGGAAGTGTCGATTACCAGGTGCTTTACGAATTTTATTTACTCGACTCTCCTCGGAGTAAATTGGTCGATGTCACATACACCCTTGAGTTTCTTAGCAATTGTATGCAAGTTGCTCCAGTTCAAATTTCAATGGCACATCTGAAGGCCGGGCGACCTAATTAGGTGGTTGGGCCAAGAACGCATCGGCACCTATGCTAACTTTTTTAATTGACGTTACATAAGAGGCAGATCAGCTATTTTCATACTCATACTTTCTCGTGAGAATGGGATATTTGAAAAATTAAAAAGTAATATATAGCATGTTTTTGTGTTAACAGCTAACTATATTTTAAAGTTTCTTTATTTACACAAGAATCAAGAGACAAACAATATCTAACGTAGGATATGCTCCACAAATAGTATGCAAGCCGGACCTGAATCAACCTGCATATAACAATATCTAGCAATGTGGCCGTCTGCAATGAACACCCTTGTGTGAAGTTAGTTTGTGGCCTCTGCGGTTGACTACATTATGACCAGTCTCCCGTCTCTGAGTTACAACTTGCATAGACCTTGATTTGCATTACCGCAGAATTTAGACACAGCAAGAAATAAGGAAACATTTCTGTTATTTACTAATGTAATTTAGCATATTGACGGTACTGTGTAAAAAATTTGTTTGGATTTGCTCAATTAAAGTCTTCAAATCAAGTCTGTTTTGACAGATGTCATGACATTATTAATCTGTTGAAATGCCATAGCTATGATAAAATGTGAAGACTTTAGTATAAAGAATCAAGAAGTTGATTTTGATTTTATATCACGTATATAGGCAATATACGTATATTTCTTGATGTTTTCAAAACAATTAATTCTTAATCATTTTAAGCTTTTACTTTACATTATATGTATGTAAACATTATCAATGACAGCCTTTGTAGCATGAGAAACGAAACAAAATATAATAAAGCGTATCGTGCGATTTAACCGTTATCATGAAATTTATATTTTATATATTTACTAAATGGTTAATCTCTCTATCCAATCGTGCTTTGATGATCATATAACAGGTTAAGAAGGGGTAGTTTGAAAAGGCTAAATACTGTCCAACGCATGCATCAATCGCGGTCGAGTTAACTCTATCAAAACTTTGGGTAATAAATACTGACACTAGTATAGTTTCAAGTGTAATAGTTTTATCGCATACTAGCTGTGTCCCGCGGGTTCACCCGCGGTCGATTTGCATTGTTCATATATTTCTATAATAATCTAGTACTAAATAAAGCCTATGTTACTCAGTGATAATGTAGCTTTCTAATGAAAAAAGAATTATTAAAATTTTATTACTTTTTGAGTTTATTCGTTACATACAAAAATACAAATCTTTCCTCTTTATAATATTAGTATAGATAAACTTAACTATTGATAATACAGATTGATATACAATTGAACGATATGTGAAAGAAATTCTTGCGATTGCTCAATCAGAAATATAAACTACTCTACTAATATTATAAGTGCGAAAGTTTATAAGTATGGATGAATTTTTGTTACTTTTTCACGTAAAATCTACTGAATGGATTTTAATTCCCTTTACAATAATATAGCCTATACATCAAAATAATACATAGGTTACAGTTTATAAATATATTATGTGAGTTGTTTAAAATATAAGTACATCTACGCAGATAAAGTCGCGGGCATCAGCTGGTAAGCAATATTTGTCTATTGTAAACACATTGGAATACGACTTTATCATCACAGCTCATATACGTCCCCACCGAGGGGCTCGAGCCACGTTAGGGCGATTAGGCCTTAGTCAACCACGCTGGCCCAGTGCGGGTTGGTTGACTACGTACACCTTTGAATCGCTTCGCAGATGTATGCAGGTTTCCTCACGATGTTTTCCTTCACCGTAGGAGCGTCGGATAAATGTACATATGAAATTCAGAACGAAAAACAGATTGGTACACGGTGGGGATTAGATCGCCTTCGGTGAGTATCTGTGTCGAATAGGACGGGAGGGATCGACACATTGTCACCACTGCGCATCCGACTCGACTTGGCCCAGCACACGCTGGCGGAGTGCCCCGCGTGGGCCTCCGAGCGCCGAGTCTTGGTCGCAGAGATCGGGCGAGATCTGTTTCGCGCCGGCATTGATTGCGGCAATGCTGGCGGACGAGGGAGGTTGGAGGGCTGTGGCCTCCTTCTGTGAAGCAGTGATGCTCCAGAAGGAGGCTGCCGAGCGGAGTCGGGAGATGGCCGATCGCGCTCGAAGAAGGCGGCGCCGGGCTCGGCAGCACAGCTGCGGCGCCGCCGCGGGTCGCCGGCGGGCGCGAGGAAGTCGCGACCGCTACGGCGACCCGGGATGGACCACGCCCCTTCCGTGGCCGGGGGGCGTCGTCGGTGGAGAAGACCGGGGAGGTAGTGAGCCTCCCCCGAGGAGGGCTCCCCTGTATCGGCGGGGGAGCGAAGGCTGGAGGTTCCCGGAAGTGGCTTGATGTTCCCGGGGGCTCCCTACATGCCTGAGGAAGGCCATCCCTGAGAATTTTAGTGGCCTACCCACTAAATGGTTAATCCCCCTTCTGGGGAGGAGAGCCCCACATAACCGCCGGCCCGCCACACAGCCGGGGTATGCAATTTAATGCATTTTCCTCAGGGGGAAAAAAAAAAGATGGGGATTAGATCGCGGGCCTCCCGATTCTATGCGGCGCACAGACCAGTGCCGAGACCACAGCGCCACCGACGCTCCAGAATACGACTTAATTGTCTTGAATAGAAAAAAAAATAATAATAAGCAATTATTACAAAATATCTTCACGTTCAATTCATCAAGTACAATGAACTCCACGTAACCTTCACATTTTCATTACTAAAATTACTGCTATCATGAATGGGGCAAGCACAGAATAGAGTACTCTAATATTCTTATTGTATAACGAGACGAGGCGTCCTATGTACTTTGTTTATTAAGGGTGAAGGTGAGTTTCAACTATTTTATCTTCATCAAACACGCTAAGCTCGATCCATTGAAACTGGCAATATTGTTTCCAAAAAATAATAACATAGTATTTATAATTGGTTTAAAGGGGAATTAATATTATTATGGACGATTGATACAGAGTTACTAACAGTAAAAAATCAATTTTAACGCACTGAAATGGAAAGTTGATAAATATGACTCGTTGAAGACGCTGGTAATATACATTGATTTTGCAAAATATGCAATAATTTAAAATACACACAAGAAAACCCCTAATTAATTCAAATATTTAGACTCCGATGCGTACTGCCATTTCATTAATATGCCAGTTTGTACACAATATTTCCCAAATGACCGCATAAAAGTTAACGACATTCGTACAGTGTTCGCGATAAGACAAACTCTGAACATGGCTGTTGTGTTCAACTTTGCAACACAACTCGCGAACCGAACAATGGCAAAATATTACCATAATCCGTGTATTTTGTTGGAATTATTCATGTGGAAATAGTAAACATCTGCAGATATACATTTTTGAAAAGTTCGAAATTGAACTCATTCGAATTTCGAATTTAAGATTTTTCTAATGCAAAAATGCAAGTATACGACCATTCGAGCACTGCCATTTTTTTATTGATTCTTATATAATATACATAGAGAATAATATAATAGAGATAGACATATATTTTATATATTAGATATTATATTATATTGAAAATAAATTAAATACACTAGAAAGAAATAGTAACACTTATAAGACTACTACCTAAGCTAATCAAACGATGCTCTTTTTAAAAATGGCGGCGCTTCACATGTCGAACATTCTGATTGGAACAATTTAACAACTACTCCAAAAAGTATTGAAAACAAACTTTTTTGTTAGTATTTGTGATTTGGTCACAAAGGATCGCAATTTTGATTCGAATAAACAATCATTATTTATAAAAGAACATACATAAAATAATAAACATAGTCACATCATTTCCACGACAGGTTTCGATATACTATACTGGTTCGGTTGTATACACTGGCTTACTGTTCTTAGTTTTGTAAAATTATCCTGAAACTGTACACCATGATTTTAAGCAAAGCACTAGATAAATTAGTCAGATTACAAAATTAATCTCTTCAGATCAGGCTCGATCAGAAACATCAGGATCATGTTTCTTCTTCAATTAAAACTTCAATGTCTGCTACTGATAGTACAATTACAATATAGAGTTGAAACTTAACCTGTGAATTTCTAATGTGACTCCATTAACTAAAGCTGACAAAAACAAAATACCTACAATTGATTGTATTTCGTGCTCGAGCGTGAAACTGGTTCTAACGGTGCAGAAATACACTGAAGCTTGCGGGTATAGAGCACGGCAGAGTTTGCAGTTTGTTGACTTCAGGAGTGGGCACAGTTCCACAACGAAACCGCCTCATCGGATGAGTGAGTAACGGGAAAGTTCATCGGTAGTCGGTATGCTGCTACAATGCATTCACTGGTATAAACAAACAGTACAATTTCGAACTACAATGGTATCATTGGAATATATATGTAGTCTGGCTAATTTATATTAAATAATACTTCGATAAATATATTGAAATATTATTAAAAAGGTTCACATCTCAAAGAAAAGAATATGTGAAATAGCAAGTACGCACCTTTATAGACGGCGATGGCTCGCCTCTTGCTCGTACCCTCGGGATCACCGGCGTCGGGCCCGTCTTTCTTGCAGGTTATGAGGATTTTAATCCCTCACACTCTACAGTCTATGACGTTATCACGAGGCTGGCACAAATTCATTCATGTGGAAATAGTAAACATCTGCTGATACATTTTTGAAAAGTTCGAAATTGAACTCATTCGAATTTCGAATTTAAGATTTTTCTGATGCAAAGCTCCGCCATTTTTTTATTGAAACTTATATAATATACTCAGAGAATAATATAATAGAGATAGAGAAATACTTTATATAATAGACATTACATTATATTGACGAAAAATTAAATATACTAGAAAGAAATAGTAAAACTGATAAGCTACTTAAAATTACTGTGATCCGGGGCCTAAATAATAATAATATGCAATTAGCGAGGAGCAGTTATTCAACAAGAAGAGTTTATTTACGTCGCTAGACGGCGCCACCGATAACCAGATTACAAACTGCAAATATAAAGTATAGTCTATTTGGTAAAGTGATCTCAATTAAATATTAAAATAAAATATATAAGCTGGGTAGTTACCAATTATATATATGGCCTGTGTACGGTCGTCAAAAAATTATAATTTCAGACTTGAGCTAACCTGGTACCCGTATGTTTCGGCGCGTTTAAAGTCGTTTCACGTCAAAAAATGTTATTAAACAAAGCCTCCGATGTATTGTAAAAATGAATGCCATGCTACTGTAACTGAGACTCGAAAAAATATGAGTTAATTTGGAGAATAAGTGCAATTTCATATAAGCCAGCTCTCGCACCGATTCTCTTTGACTAGCGCAACGCTATCTCTTTCCATTCAGTATGATCTGTTTCACAACTTATTATCTCGTGAACCATTAAATATACGATTTACATGCAAATGGAGTTCGTATTTAAAACAGTGTAGATATGCATTATCTATAATAAAATAACGTGGGAATTGAAAGCGGCAAATTATAAAAAATCTACAGTATAATTTTCAGAAGCATTGCGAACTGTTTCTGTTAATTCCACTTAATGCGTTAAGTTATACTATTTTACTTTTAAATTACTCTTATACTGCTCACAATGAAGATGAATTTCATAGTCCAAATAAAAGTTAATAGACGCGTAAAGCCTCCTTTTTAGAATAGGTCATTGCCCAGATGTAAAATTTTTATTCAGGGTTTCATACGTTATTATCACCACATATCTTATAAGACTTGATCATAATATATAGCTAGCTTACTGTAATGAAACGAACAAACGAGATAAGCGAAAGGCTTTTGCAGCCTTATTTAGTAGTGCGGATGGCGCCATGTAAGACATCGGTACCAAGTGGCTCCCTTGAGGTTTGGGTAAAGAAATAAAATGATTACTCACGACGAAACTTTTTTGTGGCACAACTCGGGCAAGTCACACTGAACCCCCGGAGGGGCTGACCTGATTATTCGAGACAAGGCATATTTCGTAAAGCAGACTTGGTGTGATACAGTATCTTGGTATTTATGGACATCCGGGATGTTATCGCGCTCTACATAAATGTATATTTTCATTATATTGATATGTCATAATTAACCTAAATATTATACTGGTGCTCCTTAGGAATTGTACCTAGTCGAATGTAATGTTAATATTTCTCTCATCATAAAATTAAAATTATCATATACTTCCCTACTGAGTGCTCGAAGCTATCCTAAAGCGATTAGACAGCAGTAAACTACTAATCCATTGGGGATAAGAATGACTGTATAAGCGTCAAATAAATGTACGTACAAAATTCGAAAAATGAAAAACATACTGGTACATTTCAACATCAACCCTGTCTCCCTGAATCTTCCGATTCGAAGACCAGTCAAAAGACAAAATAACACCGATGCATTCTTTTTTTCTTTTTATTAGTATAGAAATACTGTAAATATCCAAGAGCATTTTTAGCTGGCTTGTCATCACAAAGTATTTGATTTCAAAAGACCATTAAGTAATTACAGAAAAAATACAAAGACGTAACTTGCAATTGTAAGAATGCTGAAAGCTCATATAATTTTTTTTTTCAACTTATCTGAACATTGTTTTGTGACTTTATCAGGAAATTGATTAAAAATAGCTACTCCATTATTTAAAGAGATCCGCTATATTGGATAGCTACTCCATCATTTATAGAGATCCGATATATTGGATAGCTACTCCATCATTTATAAAGATCCGCTATATTAGGTAGTTACTCTATCATTTATAGAGATACGCTATATTGGATAGCTACTCCATCACTTATAGAGATCTGCTATATTAGGTAGTTACTCTATCATTTATAGAGATACGCTATATTGGATAGCTACTCCATCACTTATAGAGATCTGCCATATTAGGTAGTTACTCTATCATTTATAGAGATACGCTATATTGGATAGCTACTCCATCACTTATAGAGATCTGCTATATTAGGTAGTTACTCTATCATTTATAGAGATCCGCTATATTGGATAGCTACTCCATCACTTATAGAGATCCGCCATATTAGGTAGTTACTCTATCATTTGTAGAGATCCGCTATATTGGATAGCTACTCCATCATTTATAGAGATCCGCTATATTGGAAAGCTACTCCATCATTTATAGAGATTCGCTATATTAGGTAGTTACTCTATCACTTATAGAGATCTGCTATATTGGATAGCTACTCCATCAGTTATAGAGATCCGCTATATTGGATAGCTACTCCATCATTGATAGAGATGCGCTATATTTGATAGCTACTCCATCACTTATAGAGATCTGCTATATTAGGTAGTTACTCTATCACTTATAGAGATCTGCTATATTGGATAGCTACTCCATCAGTTATAGAGATCCGCTATATTGGATAGCTACTCCATCATTGATAGAGATGCGCTATATTTGATAGCTACTCCATGATTTATAGAGATCCGCTATATTAGACTTACCTACTCGAATGTGTACTCGCCCAAGTTTAATGCGTATGCAACATTACGGCAAAATCAAAAGATTATAACTGCCTTAAAATCCATTTGCGAAATTAGATAAGAACAGTCAAACTTACAATATAAACATCTTAAGACAAGTAAAACTTATAAAAATAAATAACAGCATTGCAACCTTGGCGTGCAATCGCGCCGGTAAATTACAAGCTAACGATCCTCTGCTAATTGGAGTAGTAATGTATCGGCGCTGAGCACCGACGATATTAATAAGACAAACTACAGATTGGCTCGCTCCAAAAATGGCCGCCTTTAATTGAATTGTCGAGGAGTTACGAGGTAAAACAGAATCCAACGTTACGAGCTTGGTGTAGTCTAGCAATATACTATTGCTTTGTAAAGTTGCCCTAGAGAGTTTCGATCAAGAGCGATCAACTATAGAAGATGGCTGAATTTTACAACTTTAATTAAGTGAAATAATTAGTTTTTGTCAATTTTCCCACTATCTCTAATATTTATATATCTACTAATCTTGTTGTTCTTAACTTAAACGAACTGAACAATATAATCGGTTTTGTCTCCCTAGAGTTATAAGTGGAATAATTAATACAACTTTTATGTATACCGTGTGTTACTGTATGCCAAAATAATGGCTAAGTGCATAAGTTACACATTAAATAGACCTTAAAAACCTAATACTTTTCGGCGTATATCACTTCAAAATGAAAGTAAAAAATTTCAATTGATTTTCAGTATTCCTCGTATTCAAAAAAATATTTATTTAATCTGTAAAAAAATGTAGCGTTAATTAAAGTTATTATTTTTTGTATAGGATATTCAAATCCGGTGGATATTGTGTTTTTATTAAATGTCCTACATACATACATATATGTCACGCCTTGTTCCCAATGGGGTAGGCAGAGACCACCTCTCTCTCTCTCTTAAATGTCTTATGCCAACCAAATCTGTATAAAGACATAGAAACAATACAATTTATTTTTTCACTTAAATTAATTGGAACATCTGAATTTCAAAAATCTTTGAGTTCTATACTCACAGATAGAGGTAAAAGTGCTTCCCTAATTTTCCTTCTGGAGTTTCGCTATAAACATGAGAAGGGCAGTCGCCGTTCCGACCCTCAGCGGTTCTGAAGCAAAGTTCAACTTTGCTTTTCAAATGAGGTGCTCATTCTGCGCTTCTGTAAAAAGTTATCGTCATAACACTGAAGTTTCAAACATGTATGCTTTTCTATGCAAAACAGTAACAGTCAGGTGCTTACTGCGTGTTAAGCCCAATCAGGCGCACTGTTGTTAGTTTGTATAGT
The DNA here is from genome assembly GCA_036419045.1 of Scirpophaga incertulas. Lineage (NCBI taxonomy): Eukaryota > Metazoa > Arthropoda > Insecta > Lepidoptera > Crambidae > Scirpophaga > Scirpophaga incertulas. The sequence continues at coordinate 5,185,879 of CM071631.1, read as the reverse complement.
TTTCAACAGCATGCAAAATTTGAATAGTTTTAATTTATTCAGGTACAAGTATCTTTCCTAACAAAATAGATTTTTAAATATTGGATATTTAAATAAATGAATTTAAAAGTCAGATGGGTAAATTAAATTTGAAATTGTCTGCAATAATCTTATTTCAAATTGTGAGATACGCTATATTGTGTGTAGCTTGGCTCCACGGGAAGGAGGAGGTCACCTACCGATTGACTCAGATACTCACCGGGCATGGCTGCTTCGGTGAGTATCTGTGTCGAATAGGACGGGAGGGATCGACACATTGTCACCACTGCGCATACGACCTCGACTCGGCCCAGCACACACTGGCGGAGTGCCCCACGTGGGCCTCCGAGCGCCAAGTCTTGGTCGCAGAGATCGGGCGAGATCTGTCTCCGCCAGCATTGATTGCGGCAATGCTGGCGGACGAGGGAGGTTGGAGGGCTGTGGCCTCCTTCTGTGAAGCAGTGATACTCCAGAAGGAGGCCGCCGAGCGGGGTCGGGAGATGGCCGATCCCGCTCGAAGAAGGCGGCGCCGGGCTCGGTAGCACAGCTGCGGCGCCGCCGCGGGTCGCCGGCGGGCGCGAGGAAGTCGCGACTGCTACGGTGACCCGGGATGGACCACGCCCCTTCCGTGGCCGGGGGGCGTCGTCGGTGGAGGAGACCGGGGGATGTAGTGTAGCCTCCCCTTAGGAGGGCTCCCCTCTAGGCAGGGGAGCAGAGGCTGGGGGTTCCCGGAGGTGGCTTGGTGTTCCCGGGGGCTCCCTACATGCCTGAGGAAGGCCATCCCTGAGGTTTTTAGTGGGTAGGCCTCCCCCTTCTGGGGAAGAGAGCCCCACATAACCGCCGGCTCGCCATAGCCGGGGTATGCAATTTAACGCATTTTCCTCAGGGAAACAAAAAAAAAAAAAAAGGCTATATAGTGTGTGTGCCAGCTGAAAACCAGCGCTGTCTGACATCCTGCACATGCTGGGATGGCTACAATCAAATCAAAATAATCTTTATTCAACATAGACCTTTACAGGCACTTATTGACGTCAAAAGAAACATACAAGAAAAAGCTAAAAAAAAAACAAAATCCTTGTACAAACGAACAAGGAAAAAAGAAAAAACAGAAAATATTGACTCTACACCCTTTCGGCTCGGGCACGCTTAACGCAATTATTATATGTTATCATGTATCGTAACATTATCGTGTAAATTGTGTCTGTGCCGAATAAAAAAGTTATAATATTACTTTACTAAAGTAATAATTATTTTACTTAATAGCTAGGGGAAAACTATTATTGTTAGTTTGAAAAACACTGGTAATTAAATATGTTTCGCTATTATATTTGTATTCGGATAGTTTTGATGACTATAATAAAATGTTGTGTCCATCAAATTTTTGTTTGTTTTATTCTGTAAGTATCAATGAATTTTAAGAAGAAATTAACGGCCATTAGGGTGGAAAAGTCCTCGACTGGCAGTAATATCTCGGACACCAAAGCGTTGTTAGGTCTCCCACAAGACTTGCACCGCGCCGTTTCCTGAGTTGCGGTCGCTCTTTCTTCAAGCCACGGGGTCATGTCACTTGGTTGCGGTGGTATCCATGAAGATTGTCAGCCTCTCCTCTTCTGGGGAAAGAAAGAAGAAAAAAGAGAGATTGACGAATTGGTGAAGATCGCTGAAGACTTCTATCAGCTGAATTTTTTTATAGGATAGGGCAAACGAGCAAACGGATCACCTGATGGTAAGCGCTGCCCATGGTCATCCGCAACACCAGATGAGTCACAGATGCGTTGCCGGCCTTTTAAAAGGGAATAAGGGGGGAAGGGGGTGTTGGGCCTCCGGTACCCTCACTCACTGGGCGAAACACAGCGCAAGCGCTATTTTACGCCGGTTTTCTGTGAGGTGTAGTATCACTCCGGTCGAGCCGGCCCAATTCGTGCTGAAACATGGCTCTCCCACGGTAAATATATAATAGAATATGTAATCACTACAGCCAATATAGAAGATTAAGATGTCAAACTACACGCTACTTCTTTACTAACATTATAAATGCGAAAGTATGTAAGGATGGATGTTTCTTAATCCTGGACGTAAAAACTGTACAAATAATGTAGCTAATATATCAGAATCAGAATAATACATAACCTACAATTTATAAAGATATGCACCACGTTAATATAAGATCCTCGAAATACAAATCATGTGCAGACGAAGTCTCGGGTGCCAGTTAGTATTACAAAAATGACTATTAGCAAAATTATTGATATGTGAATATTTATTTTATGGTGCAATACTTATGTAAATATACCTACTACAAAATGTCCTTATACACAACGTTATTTTGGTCTTTCTCGTAGGGTTCAGCCAGCACCCCGTGGGCGGTAGTATCGCGAAAGCGCACCCCGCCATGCGCCCCGATATGGGCTTCGAGGACACCAGGCAGAGGGGTTCTCTGACCGGAGAGCCCCACACACAGCCGCGCCTAGCCATTGCGGTGACAAGGTACATAGGGAAAATTTCCCCTCGTAAAAAAAATAGGGCTCAGCCAGCGTTTTTGCAATATAAGCGCAAAAAACGTGCTTATATACGACATCACATTAGAGACCTCTAAATTTATCAGTGTTTCTCTACTATATTATACATATGAACCTTCGTTAAGATTCACTCTATCTATCAAAAAAACCACATGAAAATCCTAAGCATAGATAGGGACAGACCCACGGCGGATAGCGACTTTGTTATAAACTATGTAGTGATGATTATATTTGGAGTCAGTGCCCGCCAAGAAGAACAGTTTAATCCAGAAATTGGGTGGCCGGTATAAGGTTCTGACTACAAAAATAGCTGTTTACAAATATGAAATAGATTTTAAGTACCAATAATTGTCTTATCTGTCCTTTGAAGTTCTTGCATTTCAAGTAATTATAATAATATTTTATACCTTAGATTTTATAGTCTTGAAATGTGACAGAGCAATATTAATTAATAGTTTATTTATGTCATTTTATTTAAAAATCTCCACATCATTTGGTTAAAACTACAGAATGTCCTACAAAACAAATAATGAATCATCAAAACAGCCTTTTGTGAAATAGCTTAATAGTACATTATAATACAAGTGAGTAATGTTGAAAATTACGTTCGAGGCTGACATTGAATTGTCAATGCTTAATATTCAGCCGAGAATGTAATTTTTAACTGCTCACGAGTGTTATACGACGTTTATCAACACCATTGCGAGTAATTAATACAAACTTTATAGGTCAATAAACAATTATTTTGAAAAACAATTTGTGAAAGTACAATTATAAAAATTATACGTTGGATTTCAACCTTCATGAAGTCATTTCTGAAATATTCGTTATTATTTCATTCGTACAATCGATTTCATCGCTTGATGACATTTTTGATATAAAAATCTTAACAACAGAAACAATGCAAAATATCTACTTGCAAAATAGTACTGAAAATCGAAAAATGGCGCGTTTACTTTTTCATTGACGGCTTTGTGCGCGAAAGACTAAGGTACCGACGCTTATAGAGCAAAAACAGCAAATTATATAATTTTTGCAAAATAAATATATTCTTTTAATATTTATGTATGACTTCTATTTAATAGTTATAATTTTAAGTAAGGTTTTTATAATTGTATATATTGTGTATATAACAGTGTGTTTCTAAACGCCAAACTTATTTGATTTACAAAAATATTTCAGCTTTTTGCATATAAATTCTCTTTGGTTACTATTTTTTTTTCTTATAAATTAAAGTTCTTTTCTTTAACTTTTGATTACCAAACTGTGCGGGTATAGAATTCGAAATTCGAAAGATATTATAAGTTGGTAATATGATACATTGTGAAACTAAAATTGGTGTAGTTACATACCAATTACGAGCAATGGCGTTGAAAAAAAATATATCTTTCAGCAGATCAACGTAAGAAAAAAACACACAGTAGTATGTTATGAAAATTGCAAATGGTACGCTTGTACAATAGATGAATACAGATAATTATAAACATACATTATGTATTTTTGTATATATTTTGAAAAGATTGAAGGATTTAAACTTACATTGTCATGAGTATTAAGTAATTCTGTTTTCGTTATTGCCTAACAATTAATATTTTAGTTTTATAGCTATTGCATCTCAATATATATATATATATATAATATATATATAATATATATATATATATATAATATATATATATATATATATATATACGAATATACATACGATATATACCATTTTTGTAATAGTGTATATTATTTCGTTTCGGAATAGTTTTTTTTTAATTAAATGTGACAAAGCATACCACCTTTTTCTTTACTGTTATCATACCTGATATCATAAATATCTAGTTACTCAAAGAACGTGTTATAAAACAGGTGCCGCCGATATCACCGCAACATTATTTACAACAGTCATTTGTTTGCCACCGGCAGATAGTTCAAATTTGTTGGCGGGTTCGACGAAAGCTGCCTACGTTATTAAACCTCTCAAGAGTAGATTTTAATAAAGTTGGATTTCGTTACGGCGAGGGAGCTTTGACATCTGAAACTATTATTTGCTTTGTGGAGTAGGAACACTTAATTCCAATGGGTTCATGAAACTAGAGTATATTTATAAGAACTTGGATAATTAATAACCTTTTCTACAGTCTTATAAATAGGAATTGTTAGTAACGAGTAGGTATATTAAATAATTGTTAGACAATTATGAAATTTATTAAGAGTGTCATATCGTTTTCATTGCTTTTAAGCATTTGCTTATTTAATTTGACTTTAATGACACGAACGAGTGGTCTTCCTGCTTAGGGGAACAGTTCAATCACCAAAACATTCATCACCAACAAATTGACATCGGCGTGCCTGCGATCGATATTATGAACACAGCCCTATCGTGTACGCACATCACTAGAAGTCTTTTGTTGTTGACGTCAAAACTGAACGGTTGCGCGGGCGCATAATAAAGTAAAACATCAGAAATAATACTAATGTTATTAAATTTATAATGAAATGGTTCATTTGCAAATAACAAAGGTTTGCTGTTACAAGTAGGTAATTACATAAAATTAATAACACATTTGAGTGGTCGGTGCATTACGAAATTTGTATAAATACAACAGCAGCAGAAATGACAACTAGGTACTCTCCGCCCTAGTAATAACTGTGTTGCGGCAGCGCAGTATCACCGTCCCGTCTCCAATTTAACTTGACATTTCAAGGTGTTATTAAAGTATGGTATCTTAGACCAATAATATCTGGCCGTAACACATGATAGCACAGTATGCGTAAAGAAATGAGATAAATGAAGCTATAATCTAGCTATAAGCTATATTCTAGTTGCTTATCACAATTTCAATTTTTCTTTTTTTGTACGATAATTATCCAATATTAAATAACATTAAATGTATTAACGTCCATTACTTACTTTATAGAGTACCGAATTATATTATTTTATATATTTAAATATTATAGGTGTCACGCAAATACTATGTACTTTCACATAAGTAGTAAGTATACATATATTGAAGTAATAAAAAAAAGGTAATATATATTTTATACACATATACACACACATACATATATTTGCAATATATTTGTTGATTATTTATATGCTTATTATATCTGCAAATTGCTTCATTTCATTGAAATCTTATTTATTGAAACTCGTGTATTCATTTCATTCATTCTGCTCGTCTCTATCTAGGTGCCGTCGAGGATAGAATAGTTTACCAACTATTCCACCTTCGACGGTACGACTTTATTATATAGGCTGGAAGTTGGTATTCTGTAATTCGGTTTCATGTAACACATAATTAAAAAATCATTACTATATATGGTACTTTTCAAAGTACTTTTTTCTTCAATATAGTCACTGTATTATATATATACATATTTCTTTAAATAACTTACAGTTATATTGAAGCAAAAATCATAAACTAATGTCGATTTATAATAATGAAAAACTAAGATAATGAAAAATCTCAATTTTTTCTGTAACTAATTCCCTCAACTGTTACAAATAACTAACTGTTTTGTATTACAAATTAAAATAACAATTAAATTCGAATTCGAAATTAAATTAACAATTTATTTATTGAAAACAAAAAAGCTCGTATAATATACAGCTTGCCATGTACTACTATCAACAACCTAAACCTAATCTGTCTGACATCACAAAACTTTGATAATTTCCCAAAAGCCTCACCCTTGAAAGTATCCGTACCTTTGAATCAGCTAAGAGCAAACGACCTTCGACTACAGATGAAAGCACGTGATTGAGCTAACGAAAGAGATAGTGAATCAGAGAAAGGTACAATCCATTTTATCGAATGTTGCCGTGCCGTGTAAACAGCCATTAAGGAACTACCAAGATAGGGCCTCACTGTTGGCGGGGACTGATCATAGTATTAAAAAATAATAATAATAAATCACATTATAACGGTCTGTACAAAAAATAAAACCTGTAACATTTTTTTTATATTTAATTCTACAATATATATATGTCGACGTTCGAGTGGATAAGACTTAATTTGATTGTCATTGTACCAGAAGTGAGTGAACACCGGGACGTCGCATGATTGAAAATCAGTTTAGTCAAATGAGTGACTGAACGTGTGCGGAATCGTGTTGGCAAGTTACACGAGCATCGGTCATCACTTCTTCTGTGACTATTGACGAACGAGTGTGACGCCATGAATCCGAAGGAAAACATTAACCACTCACCGCCGCCGTCATATATATATATATATGTATATGTATATATTTATTATGAACTTAAATTTCTTTATAATTCAATTTACCGCTATTCTAGTCTAGACAAAAACAAACAAGGAGAGCTAAAAGCAACTTTTGCCTACTACACACACAAAAAAACCAAAAGCTTCACGACCACTTGCTTAAACTCTGTTATCTCAACAGCATCAGCGTCAGCATCAATGTTACAAGTTGACCTTGTCATGACTCTTCTGTTGCTTGTGATAGCAGCTGCTTTTCTTGTTAAATTGTAAAGCTTGACATGAGACTGACTATACAGTAACGATTGCTGTAAGCATTTTGGAATTCATAAAAAAAGGCGACAAGTGATTTTAGCAGTCCTCTCAACGAAGAGACAGAAAGTGGTAGAAATCTGATGCTCTATATGGCAGATGCATACCCTCTAGCTAAAGTCTTACTTATTGTTGAGTAGCTTTTCGTGAAGAAAAGCCATGCCCTTCTATTGGTTGATTCCCAGCTCTTTCTCTTAACTTATTACTTTAATCCAATCAGTTGTTAGCAAAAGATATCCAAATCGATAGTTTTGTCTGAATATTAAAGCTAATAATGAAAAATTCCCTTAATAAATAATAATAATGATAAATATTTCTTACACTATTGTAAAGCTTGTGTTGTCGAATCTACGGTAACGGATAGACATACATATAAAAATATTTTTGACAGTCATATATGTATATGAACAACTATAGCTATGACATTCATCATACAAATATCTGCCCATACCGGAACTCATGCACGATAATATTGTATATGTAAATAATAAGAGAATATATATATGTAATAGAGAAAGCAAATGTATAAGCAAATAAGAACCAGTAAGTTTTCTTGAAAACTTACTTGTATCAGAGGCGGCCGTCTTCGTCGCTATAAGTATCTACACGGCGTTATAAGTATGGCGACGAAACCGGCCGCCTCTGCTGATGGTGCAGCGCGAGCGCATAAAATTACTGAAGTATTCATATAATATAAAATATACGAACTATTTATATTAATATAATATACTAGAACTACGAATATAAAATATATTCTGCTATACTCTGAATGAATTCACACGAAACCTATAATAATAACGGTAAGTTATGTAAGTAAATCAAATGAAAATTACTTTATAAATTAAAATTACTGTTAGGGATTTATCTTCTCTCCTTAAACTATGATACAGTTGTATTTAAAAAATTATGTATCTCCGGAAGCTTTAATCGGCCCAAAGAAATTCACGCGAAGGACTTATTAACTAAATGCACGGAAAATAAATCCAAATTTGTAGTTCAAGATCCAGAAAGTTGACGAAGTAAGCAAGTCAACTGACACCCCACCCTTCAGGCACCGCGTCCAAGACAAATTCCCCAACGTGCCTAATTGCGCCAACATTTGCTTCCTTAATCACGTACAATGAATAGTCCATACTATAAATAAGCGGATAGAGCCAGTGGACGTATATTGCCGAAACGGCGGCCATTTGCTTAAACCATAACTTACGTGATTTCAAGGGCTCAAGTGTTATAGATATAATTATAAGTTTAGATACTCTTGACTTATTAGGATCCTGTTACAATGACGGAAATTTCCAAAGGAATTTCCTCCCGTGTACACTTCGTTTGTGGAATGAGCTCCCTGCCGAGGATTTCCCGCAGGGCTACAGTATGGGGTTCTCCAAAAGGGGAGTAAATAGGTTTTTGAAGGGTCGGCAACGCGCAAGTGACACCCCTGGTGTTGCAAGTGTCCATAGGCTACGGTAACCGCTCACCATCAGGCGTGCCGTAGGCCTGTTTGCCACCATCGTGGTATAAAAAAAAGAAAAAAAAGAAGAAATTTGGCATAATTTCGTTATTCGCCATATTAATCGCAATACTGTGTAAAAGGGTATTAAACGCATGTAACAAATTTCATGATTACATAAATAGTCCTACCATTTTTTTATATTATTCTGAGAACTAAGGAAGCCATAATATTTTTAAAATTAAATATGTCCGATTAGTTTGAATTTTTTTTTTAATTATGTGTAATTTACACCTGTAATATAAAGATGCCAAACACATTTATTTTATTTATTACTTTGCTAAAGTTCTTAGTTGTGTTACACATTCAATGTGGAACAAGAATGTAATCATTGTAAACATTGAATTATACAATAAACATATGAATGCAAATTTTTACCTAAAAGCGCGACTCGACAGAAAGGTAATTTGATAACAATATACGTATTTACTTTGGACACCATAAATAAGTTTTTTCGTCTATCTTACAATCTCTCAATCTTACAAATATCACTGAAGTCGTGACATTAATAAAATAAAAAATCTATATGGCGACTACTATTATACTCGTATTTTTGCCTGTACTGTATTGTGTAAGTAATTATAAGTATAAATATATTTTTTTTAAGGATAGGGCTGCAAACGAGCAAACGGATCACGGTAGTCAGCGGATGATGATAAGCGATAACCATTGCCCATGGACATCCGCAATACCAGAGGAGTCACAGATGCGTTGCCGACCTTTTAAAAGGGAATAAGGGGGGAAGAGGGGGTTGGGCCTCCGGAGCTCTTACTCACTCGGCGAGACACAGCGCAAGCGCTATTTTACGCCGGTTTTCTGTGAGGTCGTGGTATCACTCCGGTCGAGCCGGCCCAATTCGTGCCGAAGCATGGCTCTCCCACGGTAAATAAAATCAAATATAATAATAAATGCCATGCTTAAAAGAAGCTCTGTAAGGCTTGTGTTGTGGAATCTAGAATAACGGATAGACATACATATATTTTACATATATAAATATGTTTCATTGAAATGTATTATGTTATTATGTTATCGTATGTAAGTAAATATTTTGGGTTATAGAATTCAAAATGTTAATTATACAGATATATTCTATGTAATTATAAACTATTGTGAAGAAAAATCACATTAATTAGATTAAATTTTTCTCAGCCCAGTCCATCTCAAATTTTCCCAATATTCGGGTTCCAACTGTTAAAATCTATATGTTCCGTATTAGTATTTATTTATACCTACAGGACTTTATCTACAGGAATTTAAAATATTATGTCATTTTTAGTTTTTAATTTTTTGTTTATGTTCTTTATTTGAAACATTCAGTCTTTGTCGAAGTTTCATTAAACAGAATAATAATTTGAAAAGAGAACAGTTACGAAATGATATTCTGCTGAAGCGAAGATGATAATTTTGTGTGTAGTTTAAATTAGGCTACAAAGGCTGTACGAATAACTTATAAGCCTTTGTCTATCTTCCATCCGTTCCCTTGGAATAGTTTATGTCTTAGCAACTAATCTCTTCATACAGAGAGCTTAGAGCTTATTCATAATGCGTTAATACTTGACGTGATGTTGGCTATACAAGTGGAATCTCGGGCTGTCTAGGTAAGCGACAACACATGTTGCTGTGTACATTAAACCACCATTGTTTCGATGTTCAAGTACAATAGTAAGGGTTGCGCAACTGCCTTCGACATTTTGACATATGACCTGCGCATCTGTACTATAAGGTTAATATAAAAAAGTAGATCCAACTAATAATCGCGTTTATGATAGTAATTGCAAAATATTACTTGAATGAGTTCAGATGCTAGCTGATTTCTTGTTCTCTGAACTCCTGGACTTTGCTCCAGGTCCAGTTAAATCTGTACTAACCAGCTGGACACGCACCAACTGTCACTGTACACACCAAGAGAAAGAGGAAATTATTACTTACCTTATGTTTCCAATAATGCAGCAGTGTTTGCATACAGTTACTCGGTATCGATATATCAACTTGTGATCTTGAGTGTATATCACAATGGCAATATTTCAGTTTGGAGGATAAAATAAACAGTGAAGTTACTGGATATAGGGGCATTCCATGCCAGGCGGATAGGTAAAAAATGTTGATGCTTCAGATTTCAATAATATTTTAGTATGTTATACCTATATAGGTCCTCAACCTAGATAATCAATATTTTTACTCTGTGATATCTAATATATATAAATCTCATGTCACAATGTTTGTGCTCAATGAACTCCTAAACTACTTAACCGATTATAATAAAATTCGCACACCATGTGCAGTTCGATCCAACTTGAGAGATAGGATAGTTTAAATCTCAAATGCTGAGTGTCATCATCATCATCATCATCATCATCAATTTTAAAAATTCTTTCACCAATAGAAAGCCACATTATTGCGGAGTGTCATCATCATCATCATCATCATCATCATCATCATCATCAGCGGACGGCGCGCGATGGCTTCGGGTTTAATTCAGTTCGCTTTCGTGCTCGCTTCGGGGATTATTAATATTATGCCCAACGAAGTGGGCGCGGGTCAGCTAGTATAGTTATAGATTTAGAGGTTAATGAAGTTTCGACTCTACAACAGGAACACTATTTGTAGTCCCAAAAAACAATATTTAAAATGTAAAAACAATAAACTTAATACATGAATTTTATAGTTTAGTTGTTAAGCTTTCTTGTGATATTTTTAGAAAGTGGATTTTTATTATTGAAAGTACGTAGAAAGCACGCACTGTAGCTACTTACCAACAGACCATGTTCTCGTGAAAATTATAGGAAGATGCTGGATGAGTAGCGCAGGGCTAGTCGATGTGGAAAACTTTTGTGGCACCTAAGTCTTGCAGGAGGCGTCGTTTGCCTGAAATCATGACAGTCGACAACTTAATTTTGCATCAAAATGTAACTCTGTTTACTTATTTCCCATCTCTTTCATATTTCACTCTCAAGCTTGGAGACCATTATTAAAACATCCATCATATGCATATTATTATTTTAGTTTTAATATTATGAATTGTAATTAACTTATATTTTTATTTGTAAAGTTCCTTTTAATATAATTTGTGCATTTAATACTAATGTAACTACATGCTTTTTATATTTATAACTACATGTGGTGTTTATTTAATAATGTTTTCTATGTATGAGGAAAGGTATATCTATGTATAATACTATAATGACACACATATAACAGTATGTGTAAGCAGTCGGTGGTTGACTTAATAAATAAATATTTGTTAAGTCAATTCTAATGACTACCACTTGTATTTAGTTTGAATTTCTGAACCTCTATACCGACTGACTTGACAATAGAATATAGTTAATCCTAACTTACTATCAGGTAATATATTATGAAAATACGACTATATGTCGATTTTCATTGTTAAAATACAATATTACCAGTCGTCAAAAATCAAAAGATGATTACATATCAATATCAGCCGTAAACGTTAGTAAAAAGAAACAATTTTCAAGTGAATTTGTTGTCTTTTATTTAAGTAAATTTGGATATCTAAAGAGGATAGCAGAATTACTTAAAGGAGTTTTTCCAGGACAATGCCATTCAAATTCGACTGAGAATACGTAGCGTCCAGTAAAGCCAATTCAGGGAAACGTTATTATCCTGAACCCAAATCGAGGTGGGTTTTGTGAAAACAAGCAATTTTTTCCAAACTATTTAAGGGAAAACAGAGATTGGAAACATCGCAATAATATGGAGATTGTAGGACGAAATTTAAATACGCCAGTATTTTTGCTAGTATAGTCTATCTCTATTCGGTTTCGGCGTACGTAAACAAATTCAATATGCATTTATTCGAAGCTCTGTGGCTCAGTTCATTTAAATAACTTTCGAGGATTTCCTCGTGTCTTTGCTGAGATAAGGTCATCGGTCTGTGCTGCTGTCGCCAGTGGTAGCCATTTTGTAATATAAAAAATGTTGTTCATTCTAAATGTCTAAATCGTAAAATGATTTGAAATATTATTTGAAAATCTCATCATTATCATAGCATTAGCATAGCAAAGCCAATGTGTGTGTAGTATTTGCCATTTTTTAATCATAATCATCACCTTTTCAGACCACTGTTCGACATAAGCCTCCCTTAAAAATCTCTGTAAGAACTGGACCAGCACAGCTAGTGCCTTCTTGCAATTTTGAACAAATAGTCGGTCCAACTTATTGGAGGCCTACTTTTGCTTGCTTTTCGAGTCACCCGCTTGTCATTTGAGGCCTTATTCGTCCGAACGGCTATCTGCTCTGCAAGTTTTGTACCCTGCTTACTACTTCTTCTGGCTTTATCAGCAATGCTAATTCTTCAGCAAATTTTATCACATAATTCTACCACGCTGAGAAACTCCTACAGCTTAGACCTTTCCATTAATCTTTTGGAGGAGTGAGCGTCCTTATTAGCCCCTTTATAATTGAACAATTTTGGTATCAATTTCACGTATGGCACTAAAATTGTCACTAAAGTTATAAAGTGTAAATAATTTCAAGTTATATTTTCACTTGAAATTCGATTCGAATTCAGTCAAATTTTTAATAAGCTGTGGAGACAATAATAATAAGCTGTATTATGAAAAGACCAAATTATATATGGGGTTTCAATTTCAGATGGATTTCAGGGTTCGGTACAAATTCATTTTGTTTAATTTGATAACCTGTTCTGTACTTATTATTATTAAATAAATGAGCGAACATTTTTATTAAAGTGTTAAAGTTTTATATTAGTTTCTGAATTGATATAAAACAGTAACCTGAATTTCTAATTTGCTATTTTTTGGATTTTTTCCGAGTAATAATATCCTAATCATATGTGTATTTTTTACTAAAAATAAAAAGAAATCTTGATTTACTTCTACTGAACTTACTATCTACCGAAGAGTACAAAATAACACCAATGATGAAGTTTTTACTAGGCAACTAAACTCGAGAGTCTACAGAGTCGACACTCTATGGTGCCTTATTCTCAAACCGAGAGATTACGGAGCCCGTGGTGGATATCATATACCAATAAGTTTCCGTTTATGTAATTTCATAAAATGTACTTGATGCCCCTATGATGATGAAAAAGATGTTGTGTATAATCGACCAATTCAGACTGGGCCAGTGTGGTTAATTAAGGGCTAATCGCTTTCAGGTAATAGGATAAGCACGAGCCCCACGAGGGAACGTAAAACATATACAATAATCTTTTTTTTTTTGCAGGAGCAATATAATTTATGCTGCTTAAATACAAATGTAAACTCTAATATCACATTGTTAGTGACATTACCGTTAGTTTGCAGAAACTCGTGTAGCCTTAACACAGCTTTTAAGTAAAGCTCACTTAAAGTTTGTTACACAACATTCTACGACTCTACGTGAGGCTGATGTCTCCAAGTTTTTGCTCCAAGATTGGTATGCAAATCACAAATGCTTCAGTAAACTTTAATTATGCTCTCAAGATTTCTTCCATGACATGGTAGCCACAGACCTTTCTTTACTGTCCATAAACTTGATTATACGTTTTTACGAGTAGAATTTTCATAGCAGTTTTCCTGTTCCACTTTGAGAGTTATCTTTATTTTTGTTTTTACGGCTAATACAGACAAAATCTGGTGGTATCAATTTCATTAAGCTCAAAACATTGGTCTAGTTGACAAATGTTCGGCATTGTTTTGTGTTAAACATAAAGTATGAGATAACAAACAGTTCGTCATATTTCAGGTGTAAATAAGCCCGAACCTTTTCACGTCTTATGTCCATAACCTCCAAACACACTTAGCTGGACATAAAGAGTATCTCAGAAGGATTCTTTTTGATCTGAACCGTTAATACCCAGATGTAATAAAGGCTTATAAAAGACGAACTTATTTGGGTCAAATAGAAGACCCAAAATAAAAGGTTAAGTCAAGCTTAAAACAAATTCGTGAACGACGAATGTGTGAAACTATTGAAATATTTGTGTATTTTTAATATATTCTACTTGCGGACAAATACGTTGTATAGAAATTTTCCGTAAAAAAGATATATCTGCGTGGAAAAAATCTATGAATCCCATGTTCTTTACCAAATCTCAAACTTACACAATTTCATAAAAAAACGGAAAAGTAGTAGATGTTGCTAAATTTCTGCCGCAAAATAACAGTGTCACGTCGCACTCATTCATTCCGGTGTAAATAATAATGGTGCTAATGATTTCATTAGCTACTGACTTTATATCTTATATCGTATGTTGGAAACGTATATACGCAATTTTTGTGACAGTTTCAAATTTGTTGTCAAACGTACAGGAATAATATGTAGTTACACACATACAGGAATCATTTGTAGTTATTCACATGCAGGAATCATAGGTTAATGTAACCACTTACCATCAGGGCAGTCTAATCTTTTGTAAATAGGTATATAACAAAAAAAAATACTTTAAAGTCTACGTCGACTTTTATTTTCTTATCTATAATTCTTTTTTCGTTTCAAATATGTAACTGAAATTTTAAAAGTGTTAGGATTTCAGGGAATCATAACACTGAACACGTGATTACACTTATTTATTGGCGTGACTCCTTAATATCTCAAAAAAAAACTTTTTTTTAATAGGATAGGGCAGCAAACCAGCAAACGGATCACCTGATGGTAAGCGATAACCGCTGCCCATAGACACCCACAACACCAGAGGAGTCACAGATGTGTTGCCAGCCTTTTAAATGGGAATATGCTCTTTTTTTTAATGTTTACAGTGTAGTAGTGTAGAAAAGAGGCAAAGAGGAGGCGCTATTTAGCGACCGCACTGTTCGAGAGCTAAGATCGAAAACGACTCGCCACGTTTTTACTTTTTTCCTCTGGAAAGGACAGGCTGAATATTCTCATGGATACTATCGCAATCAAGTGCCATGGTGATTTAGTTGGACTCCAAACCAATCGAGGTGGCTCCTAACCTAAACTCACCCCTAAATCATAAGGGTCATACGACTTGGATGGAAGGGTTTCTTCTGGTATGTTCATGTATTATTATGGACATGGAAGTGGATGGGCATGTAGGGAGAGGAAAACCGAAGAGAAGATGGATGGACTTTGTGAATGATGAAATGTTAAATAATGTAGTGAGTGTTAAAATGGCGAGTGATAGGGAGAGGAAGACATGTTGTGCTGACACCGTATAAAATTGAGAAGAAACAACAAAGAGGAAGAAAAAGGAAATTTATTGGCATAAATAGAATTAATATTGGTGTAACTAACATAAGTAATTCGTTTAAAATAAATAAATATTTTTTCCGGATTTTAGCTTAAATAATTTGTCTAATAGTCATGTCGGTTAACTAAATATATGGTCGCACACTATATAATATCCAAAAATATAAGTGTTACTACTAACAAAGCTTTTTAAGTTCTCAAATAAGCTAAGTTCACATTTACCTAACCGACTTCAAACACGCGCTTAATTCCTCAAAGCGTAATAAGCGCAGGAAACTCACACAAGTTAGTTCGGGAAGTTTGATCAATTTCTAATACTTGGATACGTTGGATTAATTAAAGGATTGTATAACAATTAGTATTACTGTGAAAGGTACCATGTGACAGGACAAGGGTTATTCAAAATCTATTATTGATATAAGGTTATTGTTCCTGCCTATTTCGGATACTTACGTTATAACTTTATTGCACATGTAGTACCTGCTTTACTGAACTCTAAAGTCAATCTACGAACTAATGGCGACACGTCTGGATGCTGATCCCAGATTCTATAGAATCTCGTGTGCTACAAGTTGTGAACGTTTACGTGCCCAGCGCATTGTATGTTATACTGCTGTCTCGACCAGCTACCTTTTTTTCCCTCAGGAGAGAGAGGCTTAGAATCCGGCACTAAGGAGCACGAAGTGTGCCCAGGATACCCCCGCGACGGCAAGTGTCACAAAGGTTATGTTGGACTCCACGTGACCGGAGCAGTCCGACCGCGTGACCTACTAACTAAACTCAGCCTTAGCCTTGGCCATAAGGGCCCAACGGCTTGTATGGAGACTAGCTACCTGGTCGAGGTGGGTCTTTTATTCACCGCTTCTATTTCCGATGGCTGTTGAGGACGGGAGAGCTGCATCTCGTGAGCCTGGTGCCGTAACTGCTGATGGTGAGTTACTGTTTGCTTTCGTAGCGATAGGGTGAAGCAACTATGCTGAAGCTGCAGATGGCTATGTTTAGCTTTACCTTGAGTGTGTTTGTATAAGGCCCACGAACGGACTCTTCCATGCCTTGCCTGCTAACGACACCGGCGACTGTTCCGGAGTATTTTGGGTCGTTACAAGGGGGTTGACAGCGTGCCGTCTAGTGGCTCGGACGCTCAAGATCGCCGTGTAGTGACAGTCCACCATCACAACCACATTGTCAAGCGAGCTATGGTATTATAATTATCCTTTTTTTTGGTGTTTGTAGAACTGTCCTTATTGCTAGGATAAACAGTTATATAACAACATTAGCATATATCACGAACCAATACTAATTGTAAATATCTTTATTTTATACATGTTGATCATCATCACTACTCATAACCGGCATCAAAGGGCATGAAACTACTTTAACTACATTAGGACGATTAGGTACGAGTCAACCACGCTGGCCCAGTGTGGGCTGGTCGACTTAATAGTTGACACGTATTTGCAAAGTATCAAAAACATCCAGAAAGGTTACTTAAGTATTTAGTAAGCAAAAACGTAAAAAATATATGTAACAAAGATTATGACAAACTATTTAGCATTTGTAAAATTTTACCAATAGATTATAAAGTCAAATATTTAATAATGATAGAATATTATTTTAGTACAAAATCCAAAAATTGTGTAATTATATATAATTAAATATAATACGTAAAGTTTAAGGGAAAATAAATTGATACTATCAGGTGCAAAAATTTACTATGGACAAAGACCGCCTAAATACTGGGTGCCTAAATTATATAATGGGCTCGAGATATTAAGAAGGGATCCGAAATTTACCAAAAATCAAGGTCGAGTTGCTTTGCCATATCGAATGGTACGTTAATTTAAGTGTCAAATATATAAATAGATTGTAGGTTATATTTTTAATTATGTGTATTATGGCGAGAATATTATATAATAGAAGAAATTTTAACCTATATCGTAGAAAATAAATAAAAAAAAACTCATGGGATCACCTTACATCACCTGTGAAGAAGCTTAAAGGTAGGTAATGCTGGTTACCTCACTATGTTTTCAGCATCCATAGAAGCGTCGAATAAACGTGAATATGATTCTCTAAATTCGAAAAGTTATACAGCGGATACGAACCCTGGATCTCTGGATTATAATATTTTCATGGCTGCGATTTTATTTCATGGCATTAGACAAACAAGCGGACTGCAATCTTCATGGTAAATAGTTACAGTGCCATACATGTGGGGAAGAAAACTATTGCCTTGACTACAGCTAGTCCCAAAGACGCTACGTGTCACTTCATATTTAATTTATCACAAATAATCATATGTGTTACCTACTTGTTAGGTCTCGTCGATATTCGGCCATGAATGAAATAATGTGCCGAAAACATTTTTTATAACACAGAATGCTAGCAAGTCTCTTCCAGTTCGTTGAAACTTCGCATGCGCTGACAAGTGGAAAGAAAAGATAAGTTAACAAACAAATAATTTGATTTGAATTATTCACGATTCGTGATTTTTGTGTAAACCCATATTTTAAACAGACGTTAAAAGTGTTAATGTAATGTACTTGAATTTAATTTTCACCCCAATTAATAGGAATATCATTAGACACTATGAATCGTATTTTAAAATGAAAATCAAACTTTTGCTTAAGTATAGTTAGAGAGGGATGGCGCTATTGAGCCCACATAGCGCCATCCCTTTTTAACTATACACAAGCTGAGATTTAGTTTGAGATTAATTCTACGATACGGGCCTTAGTGCAATTTTTAAAGCTACCAACAGGGCGATTCAATTCGAACTGTTCTTGATATATTCGAATACAGTTATCTTAATACTAATATTTAAATAATAGAGGAATTCTTACTTCACCCCCTAGGAACATCTATATCTGTCGTATATTTTCCAGGTATCTATATACCATATCTGATATTATAAATGCGAAAGTTTGTATGGATGGATGATTGTACTCTATCACTTAAAAACTACTGAACGGATTTAGAATGACAATTTACAATAATATAGAATAAATATCAGAATAAAAATTATAAATATTTATAAAAAAAGAAACAATTTATAAAGTATGTCACACTAATATAAGCTACTCGAAATATTGATCTTGCGCAGATGAAATCGCAAGGACCAGTCAGTGATTTCCTCAGCGGAAGAAAAACATGGTAGTAGGTGGTGAAAAATAAATGCTAATGCAGCATCCATCATTATCAGATAATGGTTTTTTGTATCTAAAATTACTTACAATTTAAGCAGTAGCCTATTCTCTAAATTTAAAAAAAATATATATATATTTTACACTTACACCATTAGTAAGGCTTGTGCTATGGGATCTAGGATAACGGATAGACATACATATATAAACATTTTTATTGAAATACATATCAACATCCATGACTAAGGTACAAATGCTCGCATTCATCACACAAACATCTGCCCCCGCAGGGATTCGAACCCGGGACCTCAGAGATAGCAACACCTTGAAAGGTCGTCAAGCTCTTTCGCAGGAGCTTTAAGAAGGTCGTAAATTTCTCACCCTTTAAGATAAGATTGCATAATAATGTTTGTAGCTTCAGTCATAAACATAAATCTGTGTGTCCGTTCGTGGACCCAGGTTTCTATGTCGATGGGGATTGTGCAAGTGTTCTCGGACAATTCCCCCCTTGGCGAAGGCTCGACCAATTACGGTCGGTCCGTGGGCGCTGTGGCGGTAGAATCGCGAAAGCGCACCCGCCACAAGTGCCCGGGAGATTTTAGTGTATTCCTCTCAGACCGGAGAGCCCCACACATGGCCGTGACTTGCCAGCACGGTGTCACGGTGCATAAGGAGTATTTCCCCTCGGAAAAAAGGCTTCTATGCCGATAAGATATGATGGTACAGGTATTAGAAAAGTGTTTATCATTTTAGCTCCCGCATATCTTTTCTTCCCACAATAGTATTATAAACACATACATTTAAATCAAAATCTTATCATAAAGTCAGTCCTAATCTATAATATGTTATTAAACTAATTACCATATTTCTTCACCCTCCCCTGCATTATGTGTTTTGATTGAAATCCGCAGGAGTGATTACCATATTGATTTGTGAACGCGAAACACGTCTGTGCCATCTTAGTTCCGCTTCGAAAACAGGGCGGGAGTATAAAACGGGGAATAATTTACGAACTCCACCGGTCGAGTTGTGAACTTTTCACCGCGAGAGCAGTCAGTAGAAGCGATGGAGGTACAGTTAGCAATAGTAAATGCAATGTCAAATTCCATAAATGTCAATGAGTATACTTATTATTAAATTAGACTTGAAATATTGCATTATGCAATAATTCTCATAATATAATGGATATTACATTCTGGGAATATTTAACTATTAAATCACTAGTATATCTTACGATTATTAGTCGAGACATTTCTTTATACGTAACGTATACTAGACTGATATATAGATGATATATAGATAATAGACTGATATATAGATACAAGACTGATATAGATGATATATAGATACTAGACTGATATAGATGACATATAGACACTAGACTGATATATAGATAGAGATTCTTGTTATGGGTTGTGAAGCATTTATGTGCCCGTTCAGGGGGGCAATCGCACTAACAAATCGCAGCTGAAATGAAACCAAATCGTTCCACTCAACCAATCCGAGAGCTAGAATATCACGTTATCGAACAGATGACGTGATATTGTGGCGTTCGGATTGGTTAAGCCGAACGGTTCGGTTGCGTTTCGCTTGCGATTTATTAGTGCGATAGCCCCTCTGGTAAAAATTTGGAATAACTACTAAAAATTAAAGTAATATCTAAATTGGGCTGCTGTATAGTAGTAACTTCTTTGACTTATAAACCAAAGACAAAAACATGACAGGCTTTTAAAAAAATATATAATAATAGAGCGCATACAGAAGAGATTTGTATGGCACTTAACATTCCAGTGTAATAAAGCTAAGACACTCACCACGTATGAAGATCGCTCGATCGATCGATCTTTTTTCAAATTATATAGTCTTCAATCAGAAGACAACTACTAGATCAGGTGTTATACTACAGAAAAGAGCAATTAGAGCTATATATAATTTAAGACCAAGGGATTCCCTTAGGGATAAGTTTAAAGAAATTAACATTTTAACATTGGCGGGGCAGTACATCTATGAAAATATATTCTATGTACACAAATATTACAATAATTTCATTAAGAATAGCGATGTTCATAAATTAAATACAAGAAATAAAAATAAGCTTGCTGTTCCAAATTTTAGATTACGTAAAACACAAAACTCATTCTTGGGGAAATGTATAACTTTTTATAACAAGTTACCACACAGTATTGTTAATCTACCTTTTAATAAACTTAAAACTCGAGTAAAAAAAACTTTGATGAGCAAAGGATATTATCGAGTCCAGGATTACTTGGATGATCGAAGTGTCTGGGACTAAAAAACCCTCGCTCGTTGAAATAAACAAATTGTTAATAAATTCTTAGGTAACTGTGTAACATAATAACATGTATATTTAACTGTACCTATTATAATAACCTTTTGTTACTTGTATAATACATTATTGCTAGTTTTTAAATGATTGTATGCGCGTGTCCTGCGGTTGATTTTTTTTTTAGTTGTGCTAATTTACACGGGTACCTGTTTTTGGTAATTTGTATCCTTCTGTGGCTTAAGGGTAGTCATACTCTCATTAAAATCTCTTCGGCAGTGTCGTGTGAGGCGGGTCGTTACGTTCCCTAAAACATGGTTGAGCGAAGCGATGGCTGGTTCATGCGTCATGCTCGTGAACGGGTGCTGCCAGCGGAGATGAGTCTGCTCTTTGCTATACTGGGTACTACTCGTATTTATTATAATTTTAATTTAACTTTAATATATTCTTTTAAAACTGTATGACACGGCATTCCTAATATAGGCATGTTTACTAAATATTTTTTTATTAATTATACTATGTAATGGAAAGTGACTTCATGAATTATCAATATTGAAGTCATTTTCCAAATTGACGACTCTGTATCTATTTAATACAGGAAAAAAAAACAGCCCTTGCTGAGTTTCTTGCCGGTTCTTCTCAGTACAAGGTCTCCCGCCGTAGATTTGCGAACCGATGGCGTAGCTTTTCGACATTCACAAGTGCTTGTAACAGCCCAGACTGAATAAATGATTTTGAATTTGAATTTGAATTTGTTCTTATACAAGTTACTAAATGGTTGTCTGAATTGCCTTCAGATATTACCAGGAAATAAACTTTACTGTACCCTACAATGTACCTCGGTCATCTAGATATAAGCTTTTTCAACCTCAAGCGCTAAGCGCTAACGCTCAGCATTTTTCACCTATAAATAGATTGCATGTCAGTATAATACTTAATAAGAGCAGCGACTTCGATATTGACATAATTTGTAACAGTCTAAACAATTTTTGTGTTCCGTTTTGTTTTCTTTTTTATTAAGACCATTTGCTCGTAGCTAATGCATGCCGTGGCAACCTTTAATAAAAAAGTAAATAAATAAAAATAACTAAATAATACAAAAACTTGTAAAGATGGTCCGATATTCAAAGCTGTTAGTAACAATTGATCTTGATTTCCAATTCCAATAAAAAATAATTTACAAGCAATTTTTAGTCACTCCATCATTGACAGTCCAGCTGGAATGGTCTAAATGATCAAATCACTTAGTTCGACAGTTCAATATGGGTGTCGAAATTGGAATAAAATTTTCATGGAATTGTATTGATTTC
This sequence comes from Scirpophaga incertulas, assembly GCA_036419045.1. Lineage (NCBI taxonomy): Eukaryota > Metazoa > Arthropoda > Insecta > Lepidoptera > Crambidae > Scirpophaga > Scirpophaga incertulas. Next base: position 5,163,396 of record CM071631.1, on the reverse strand, counting down.
AAGAATAGGACTGCTGGACAAGAAATTTCTGCTAAGCAGATGCTGCTTCAATTTATGTTATCGAGACAGTATCGTGCATACTGTCTTGAAACAGAAAAAGTATACGAACGTAAGCTCTATGACTACTTTTCGTGGTATACTCTTTTTTTTCTCGTAACAGTATAAAGTGAGTTTTGCGAATTTGGAACAGCCAATTTTGGGCAAAGTTGTGAAGTAGCTTTCGAATATTGACATTTTATAAATTTTAGACATGTATTTATAATAATTCTTATGAGCTATTTCTTGTTAATACTGCCAGCATCTAGGGAACTGATTGGGGACTAGGGGATTGTTAGTCAAGCCCTTTGTTTAGTTTTAGTTATATATTTAGCTAATAAGTTTTAAATTTAGTTTAAAATAAAAGTAATGGTTAAAATTAAAAAACAATAATTATAAATTTGTAATTTAACTTACTATTTTGACTTAGACTTGTATAATAGATATAATTATAAAGGCTACTATTGATTACAAATATTTAAATTTGTGACACCAGTCGTTTGGGCGTAATAGATGCGTCCTGTGAAAAAGTACTTTAATTTTTAATTTGAATTATTTGTTTCAAATTGACTTATTACTTTTCACAAAAAAGCTATGCAGATGCTTCACGAGTTTAGGCAGTCTTTATATACGAAAGAATCAGCGAGTAGTATTTTTATTTTTTAATTTTATGTATAGTTTTACAACTACTTTGAATTCAAGGTTTTATACTGACAAACGTATTCACAACGTCAATAGGCGTAGTTATTACCTCTGTCAATCATTCTTAATAATATTATAAATACGAAAGTAACACTGTCTCTCTATCGTCATTTTTCACGCCAAATTACTGAGCAGATATATTTGAAATTTGATACAAAGATGAAATTTCATATACAGTCTAGAGCAGAGGTCGGCAAGCTTTCTAGTCGGAAGAGCTAAAACTTACATTTTACAAAATTTCTAACTTTTAAAGAGGCACAATTTTTTTTCTTGTTAACAATAAATATTACTTGCGTAAATAAACATGATTGATAAAAATAAACGAATTTACTTATTCGAAAACTTCTGACATACTGACAATTGATAATAGTGACAATACGTGTCATGAGGTGCGGTAAAAAGGAGAATGGGCTGAGAGATAGAAATGGTGCCCATTCCTTGTTAGTAATTTATCTAAGTAAATCCTTGTTGTAAATAAGTAGGTATTATGGAACTAAAGAGCTGCAGTTTCATCTCCAAAGAGCTGTGTGTATATGACTCGCGAGCCGGCCTGAGATAAAGATATGAGCTATTTCTTATTGCAAAATAGGGTTAAAGGTTGTATGGAAGTGTCATCACTTTTAAAAGCTAGAAGATTAATTTATATTTTAGACTGGTGATTAAAATGGGAAATTAAAATAATTATCAGTAAGAGGGTAAAATAAAATATAGGACGAAGAGTAAGTACTATGGTAATTTATCATTTTAAAAGTTGGAATAATTAATGTTTTTCTTTGGCTTTTGATTCAAAGTCAAACACTTTTATTGCTTAGAATCACACGTGATCACTTACAATCGTCATATACAAACAAAAAAAAACATATTATCAGCTACTTTAAAACAAACAAAAGGAAAGTTATGATACAAATAACATATTACAATACAAGTAACAAAAAAAAATAATAATACAGCTAAATATAATTAGGATCACCAAGAACTGGGACCAGGATAATTATGCCCCCCGTCTCTGCACCGCGAGTGCTCCCTCCTGCCCGGTCTGCAAGGACCTGGGTAGACCGGCAGGCCACCGGGTGGGCAGCAGGAGATGCTGCCCACCCAAAAGAAAGGGGGGGGTCGCCCAACCTCCCGCCCCGGCCCCGGGGGCGAGCGTAGCGATGGACGTCCAATCTTAACATGGACGTCCAAAGCACAGGGTGCAGGGTGCTCCAGGGCAATCTCAATCACTGCCGCGCGGCGCAGGATCTTATGATCCAAACGCTCGCGGAGGGTGAGGTTGCCCTGGCGGTCGTCGCAGAGCCCTACTCTGTCCCGAACCACCCAAGGTGGTTTGGGGACGACCAGGGCTTGGTCGCCATTTACTGGGCGACCGACCGACCGCACTGCACCCTGCTCGCTACGGGGCCGGGTTACGTGGCCGTGGAATGGGGGTCCACGGCCACGATAGGCTGTTACATCTCCCCGAACTGCGGCCTCGCCGCATTCGAGGCATTTCTGGACGGGGTAGCGAACTGCGTTCGCTGTTGCGCTCCCCGTCCAGTCTTCGTCCTGGGTGATTTTAACGCCCACTCGCGAGAGTGGGGCGACACCCGGACGACGTAAGAGGGGAGACACTCCTGGAGTGGGCGGCGGGACTGGACCTCCGGCTGTTAAACCGGGGTTCGGTCAGCACCTGCGTGCGGTGGCAGGGGGAGTCGATCGTCGACCTGTCATGGGCGACTCCCTCTGCGCACCGCATGGTGTCAGGTTGGAGGGTGGCGGCGGAGGTGGTTACACTCTCCGACCACCGGCACATCGTGTTCGACGTGTCGGTGGCCACCGCGTCGCCCTTCCCGCACACTCCAGGAGGACAGCCGTCCGCGACGTTGGTCCATCAAGCGGCTGGACCGGGATGCGGCTCTAGCCGCTGCCCACGTCGCGGACTGGGCGGAGGAGGCACGGATTTCGCCCGACCTCGATGTGCATGCGCGGGCCGCCTGGCTCCGGGGCACGATGACGTCGATCTGCGACGTCTCCATGCCCCGAGTCAGGCCGCCCCGGCGGCGCTCTGCGTACTGGTGGAACGAGGAGATCGCGCGGCTACGGGTCGTTGTAGTAGCCGCGCGCCGCCAGTACCTCAGAGCCCGTCGAAGACGGCGAGCCTCAGTCGACGAAGTCCTGAGCGCCAGAAGCGCGTACGGAGCCGCGGCCAAGGCGCTCGGCGTCGCCATCGCCGACGCCAAGGCGCGGTCCTGGCGCGAGCTGCTGGGGGGACTGGAGAGGGACCCATGGGGGCGCCCGTACCGGATGGTACTGGGCAAGCTCCGACCGTGGGTCCCTCCGCTGACGGAGACCCTGGACCCTCTCGTCGTGGGAAGAGCGGTGGATACGCTCTTCCCGAGGGTCCGGGACAGTCCCCCCGCCGCCCCGTCGCCCGGCCCTTGGTCGGACGACCTCCGGGTGACGGAGAGCGAGCTCGCCGGGGCCGTTTCGCGGCTCTCTGCGCGCAACACTGCCCCGGACCGGATGGGGTCCCGGGAAAGGTGCTAGCGCTGGCGCTCAGGGCGTTAGGGAGCACGGTGAGGACAGCTCTTCACGAGCTGTCTCCGCGAGGGCGTGTTTCCCGTTGACTGGAAGTCGGCCAGGTTGGTGCTCCTCAGGAAGGAAGGAAGGACCGGCGACGTTCCATCTTCGTTCCGTCCGATCTGCTTGCTGAACGAGGCGGGGAAACTCTTTGAGAGGGTTATCTCCGCTCGTATCAGCGAGCACCTGTCGCGCGCGGGTCCCGACCTATCGGACTGCCAATTTGGATTCCGGCGGGGGCGATCAACGCTGGACGCCATCCAGCGTGTTCGTTCCCTGTCGGAGTCCGCAGTCCGATCGGGGGGGGGTGGCGTTGGCGGTGTCGTTAGACATCGTCAACGCCTTCGGCACCCTCCCCTGGCAGGCCATTAGGGAGGCGCTCGTATACCACGAGCTGCCTCCCTACCTGCGGGCAGTGGTCGGGGACTATCTGCGCGACAGGACGATCGGCGTGATGGGACGGGACGGGATGGAAACGTCGAGGAGGGTCGAATGCGGCGTTCCGCAGGGGTCGGTGTTGGGACCCCTGCTATGGAACCTCGCATACGACGCGGTCCTTCGCACCAGCCTTCCTCGCGGCGTGAGTGTCGTCTGCTACGCTGACGACACTCTCGTCGTGACGACTGGGGCCGACTTCGAGCCGGTGCTCAGGCTTGCCGAGCTTGGGGTGGCATGTGTCGTGCGGGCGATCCGCCAGCTGGGTTTACAAATAGCGCCTCACAAAACCGAGGCGCTATGGTTCCACGGCCTTCCGAGGCGCCGGGAACCACCCAGTTGCCGGATCCGGGTGGGTGACGCGGTGGTCCCGGTGGGGCCGTACATAAAGTACCTGGGCCTCACCCTGGACCGCCGCTGGAGCTTCGAGGAGCATTTCGTGCGGTTGGTCCCCCGAGCCAAAAGGGTGGCGGGCGCATTGCATCGCCTGCTGCCCAATCTCGGGGACCGAGGGATGGAGTCCGCCGCCTGTACGAGGGCGTCGTGCGATCCGTGGCCATGTATGGGGCTCCCGTGTGGTCGCAAGACTGCGCGAGGTCCCCCCGCTGCAGAGCTCTGCTACGGAGCCTGCAGCGGATAATGGCCATACGGATCGTACGAGGCTACCGTACAATCTCGTACGAGGCGGCGACAGTTCTGGGACGCTCCCCCCCATTCGACATCCTGGCCGACATGTACGCGGCGACGTATGCGTCGCGGCGTGTCGGCCGGGGGGCGATGGGGGGAGCGCCCTGGAACCCGCGCACGAAGTGCCTAAGCGGGAGTGGCACCGACGGATTGTGGCGGCCTGGCGTGCGCAGCTCGAATTACGGATCTGCGCGCGCCAGCGGGCCGTCGGTGCCGTACTCCCGCACCTCGAAGCTTGGCTCAACGGGAAGGAGGAGGTCACCTACCGATTGACTCAGATACTCACCGGGCACGGCTGCTTCGGTGAGTATCTGTGTCGAATAGGACGGGAGGGATCGACACATTGTCACCACTGCGCATCCGACCTCGACTCGGCCCAGCACACGCTGGCGGAGTGCCCCGCGTGGGCCTCCGAGCGCCGAGTCTTGGTCGCAGAGATCGGGCGAGATCTGTCTCCGCCGGCATTGATTGCGGCAATGCTGGCGGACGAGGGAGGTTGGAGGGCTGTGGCCTCCTTCTGTGAAGCAGTAATGCTCCAGAAGGAGGCCGCCGAGCGGGGTCGGGAGATGGCCGATCCCGCTCGAAGGAGGCGGCGCCGGGCTCGGTAGCACAGCTGCGGCGCCGCCGCGGGTCGCCGGCGGGCGCGAGGAAGTCGCGACCGCTACGGCGACCCGGGATGGACCACGCCCCTTCCGTGGCCGGGGGGCGTCGTCGGTGGAGGGGACCGGGGGAGGTGGTAGCTTCCCCCGAGGAGGGCTCCCCTCTAGAGAGGGGAGCGGAGGCTGGGGGTTCCCGGAAGTGGCCTTTGTGTTCCCGGGGGCTCCCTACATGCCTGAGGAAGGCCATCCCTGAGGTTTTTAGTGGGTAGGCCTCCCCCTTCTGGGGAGGAGAGCCCCACATAACCCCGGCTCGCCACAGCCGGGGTATGCAATTTAATGCATTTTCCTCAGGGGAACAAAAAAAAAAAAAAAAAAAAAGGATAATATGCCCAGGGGCTTTTATCTTTCGAGGTAACAAGCAGTGTTATAGTACGCCTTTTCATAAAGTTACATTTTATGTTTTTTTTTAATTTGTTAATGACAAATCTCGTATATTCCGGTTGCTTATTGTAAAAACGAATGCCAGCGCAACAAAAGGATTTGCTTATTTTGGAGCCTACTTCCGGCACAGTAAGGTCATTTTTATTTCTTAGATTTAAATTATGAATATGTGATTTCTTTTATATGTATTATATTCTTGTGAACATACAAAAGATTTTCATAAATACATTGCGAGTGAACAGTCAATATGTTAATATCTTTAAACTTCTCCCTTAGCGATTCCCTGCAGCTAATCTTATAGATTGCCCTTATAGCCCTCTTTTGAAGCACAAAAAATAGTATCTATATCAGCAGCACAGCCCCAAAGCAAAAGGCCGTAGGACATTATACTGTGAAAGTAACTGAAATAGACAAGACGGGCAGTTTCTATGTCAGTGTATTCAAGAATCTTTTTAATGGCGTAAGCTGCAGAACTAAGTTTATTGGATAAGGATTCCACGTGAGGGCCCATTGAAGTTTATCATCTAAAGTAATACCTAGAAAGACAACCTTATTTACAATTTCAATTTTGTCATTATTAATATTAACTTGAATTTTAACCTGCTTAACATTTGGCAAGACAAATTTTACACATTTGGTTTTAGATCCATTAAGTAAAAGATTATTTGCACTAAACCAGTGCCCAATTTCAGAAAGAGCTTTGTTTACATCACTAATATTAGTTTGTTGTCTTTTGACTTTAAATAATAAAGAAGTGTCGTCTACAAACAACACTATTTCATGCTTATCTCCTACAATTATACGGTAAGTCATTTATGTAAACATGAAACAAGAAAGGTCCCAAAATGGATCCTTGAGGCACCCCTATATTCACTAGAGCTCCAGTAGAACGTTTTCCGTTTACAACAACAAAAAAAATTGATTAAAAATGTAATATCATGTTTATAAGAATTTTCCCAACTGTCCCAAAAGTCACTATTTCACGCAGATAGAGTTGCGTGCGTAACTAGTATTTATAAAGTGTAATCTGAACATAGGCCTGTATCACACACAATATGAGCGAGGGGTGGGAGATTGGTTTGATCCAAAAATGTCAAACACACAGGCTCTTTGGATGTGAAGTTATATAAAAACGTTTTAAATTAGGTATCGAGGTTTCTTTAAAAATGGTTTAATTGTTTATCAGCAAGGGTAAGAACATCATTAAATCTTTCTAGGAGTTAAGATAATTTATAGTCGCATCCCGTAATAACTGCGCATTGTTTAAGTCAAAACTTAGCGAAACACAAATTATCCCGTCTCTCTCGCGTCGCTATTTGAAGTCGGTGCGAGATTAAAACTGGTCTCGGTCTTGCCGAGACAAAGCATCTTCCTTTTTAATCAGCGTGTCACTATGGCTTGCTATTTTCGAAATTGCGTTTTTGAAAGAGTCGTTGCTTAACGCGGAACGAGGCAGTGTTGGAGATATTTTCAGATCTTCATTATGGTGTCACACTTTACATTGGTGCATTGCGACATATTTAGTTTGAATACAGCTGCGAGCCTTTTTATATCTTATTTATTTCATCATCACAGTTTATTTACGTCCCAACCGAGGGGCACAAGCCTATCCAAACGATATTAGGGTGATTAGGCTTCAATCAGACTAGACGGTCGGGACTTGGCAGTACACCACAGTGCGTTTTTCCAGGAATTTTCTGCCACTAAACTGTGGAATGAATTGTCGCCTGCAGTATTCTCGAACCGATGCGATATCGAAACCTTCAAAAGCATATTCCCATTTAAAAGGCCGGCAACGATCTGTGACTCCTCTGGTGTTGCGGGTGTCCATGGGCAGTGGTTATCGCTTACCATCAGGTGATCCGTTTGCTCGTTTGCTACCCTATACTATATAAAAAAATCAATCACGCTGGCCCAGTGCGGATTGATTGACTACGTACATATTTGAATTTCTTCGCAGATACGAGTATATGCAGGTTGATTCTCGATGTTTTCCTTCCTGATAGCAACGTCAAATAAATGTACATGTGAAATTAGAAAAACTAAAAATACATTACTACATAGCGGGATCAACCCTAGCCCCTACGAGTCATTCGATTCGTAGACCAGGAGACGAATTTTTGAAACAATAGAAAACCAATTCGCATTCGAAATCGTGGGATTCGTATACGAATTACCGAATTCACTATTTCTGAACTTTCATTTCGTGCGTTGTGCTACGAGTGGTTCAACCCACTCGTTTTTGATTTCTACTAATAGAATATCCAACGCTGACGGCTGAAGTGACCTTGACAGTGATCCGTTTTACGTGTGGGTCATCGCGGGTATTTTGTTTTTGTTGTGATTTAGATTTTTTCTGCGTGAAACGGAATTTAATTAAGAATTTGTTTTTAATGACAACACTGAATTCGAGTGATTCAAAAATCTATAAAATTGTAAGCAGTAGAAAATAATTTCGTGCACGATTAGTATTCGTATTCGAATTTCAAATTCACGTCTAATGATTCAAAAATACATCTCCAGTTCTGAGACCACAGCGTCAGCGACGCGACGCTTCATTTATTTAAGTATTTATTTCATCTTTATTACTATATTAAAAAAATATGTACAAATGGAGGACATAATGCCAAAGGCATAGTCTCCCAGTCAACCAATAAAGCGTATAGAAAAGTTATTCAAATTGGCAATTATTATTATTGTCGCTTATTCACGCGTCTTTATAAGACATGGCGTGCGCTTTATAAGATCCAACCAAAATTTTTTGAAATTGTATGGAGTGTACTAACTGGGTCTAATCTTTATCTGCACCAAAAATGCAGCTAACGACTATGCCTAGTTAGATGCACAGAAATTATTCTCATTACTGGTCAAAACGTTTGTTATGGAGATACCGCGTTATGGAGATTTCGGTCACTTGCCTTCTCTAATTATAATTCAAATTTGTGAAAATGATACAAATATTAATAAAGTAGTAACAACTACATTAACGCAAAAGACATTACAGTTGAATTAATTAGATAGGTAAATATAAACACATACATACCACTCACATATATATATATGTACACACACATCTATCACGTTCTGGGAGGTAGACTCTGTACCAGGGTCGTCTGCATGGGTACCTCCGTCTTACCTATTTCCGCCGCCAAACAGCAGGGTTCGCTTTGCTGTGTTCCGGCGTGAAGGGTAAGATAGGCAGTGAAATTACTGGGCGTTGCCAACTTGTGACATAAGATGTAAAGTCACAACTTTACATCTTATGTCACAAGTTGGCAACGTACACTGTGGTTCTTATGAGGTTTGCAGATTTGCTGCGAATCTCGTGGGAACCACATGTACTATAGGCGACTGTTACCACTTACCATCAGGTGGGCAGCCTGCTTGTTTGTCAAATTTAGCAATAAAAAAAATAAAACATACATAAATTAATATATACATATTAATACATAGTAAAGTAGTATCTTAAATCTTATCGTAAATATATTGTTATTCTATACAATCCCAAATGTAATTTCAATATAATCACAGTTTACGTACTCTGTTTACTTAGACCAAGAGACTCAACCAGCACCGCTGGCTTGTCACTTCACAGGTGTATGCAGGTAGTTTTACGATATTTTCCTTCGACTGCAGATAAAAAAAAAAACTTATGAAATTAAAAATGAAAAACATATTGTAACAGGCCACGATGAATCCCGATTCAAAGACCAGGCGTAAATAACAACACAGTTTATATAAACTACATTTTTATAATTTTCGTGCCTATAGATCGAACGCTCAGTAAAAGATCCCTTTTCAAAATCCCAGATATAAAATTGAAATAGCTGACAAATTAATTTAACGGAGACAAGATCAAAAATACTCGATATTAGGTAACAAAACTTTTTTTTTTCCTCAGGAGAGCAAGGCTGAGAATCCTCACAAGGAGCGCGAAACGTACCCAGGATACCCCCGCAACGGCAAGTGTCACGGAGGTTATGTCGGACTCCACGCGACCAGAGCGGTCCGGCCACGTGACCTACCGACTAAACTCAGCCTAAGCCTTGGCCATAAGGGCCCTACGGCTTGAATCGAGAGGTTTGACGTGCGTCAAACCTCTCGATTCAAGCAGAGGACACGTCACCGCTGCCCTCCGAAGAGGACATATGCGCGAAGGAAGGCTCGGTGCACTAAAATGGCTCCGGCCTATGAAATGACGGGGCCTACTCGTTCATTTGCAGCAAGTTGCGAAGTATGGACTAACTAAGGGATGGCGGCGCAGATGCCGCCTGTCGCAAGGCTTGAAGAGCCAGCGTTAATAAGTCGGGAGGGTCGGAAAGGACGTGTCTGTCGACGGTGTTCGGTATAACGCGGATTGACTGCGGTACACGGGGTGTAGCTACACGCCCGCCTCACTAACGGATTGGGGTGCCCATCAGCAGTGGTGAAGAACCGCTTAGAGCACTCCAGGAAGTGTTCGTGTATGGTTGTGATTTCGAAATCGCGATAGATATCGCTATTTCGAACGTAGTACGGAAGGTGGGCTAACAAAACCTGAATAACCGCAATGCAAGCGAGTTGGTGCTATTCCCACCCAAGCAATGTATAAATAACTGACTTTTAAAAGGTCCAGGCTGAGTTATTCTGGTCGAGCCGCCTCGATCCGTCTGGAGTCCACCATAATCGCCGTGAAACTTGATTATCCAGAGGAGAAAAAGAGATGGTGCTATATTGCAAGATCTCTCTCTTTCAATATTGTTTTAATCCTAGTTTGAGCGGGCATGGTCTCTGTTTCTTTTCATTAGCAAGTCGTATTATTTCCTTATATTGTTTATCTATTACTAGCAACCCACCCCGGTTTCTCACGGGTGCAATGCTTATGTAAATATATAACGAAAGACAATACTGTAGTACATTATTTTGGTCGATCTCGTAGGGTTCAGCCAGCGTTTTTGCAACATAAGCGCAAAAAAACGTGCTTATTTACGACATCACATTAGAAACCTCTTAATTTATCAGTGTCTCTCTACTATATTATGCATGTACTAGTTATACATATAAGCCTTCTATTAAAAAAAAACAACGCATCAAAATCCGTTGCGCAGTTTTAAAGATCTAAGCATACATAGGGACAGACAGACTGTAACGTCTATACTATTAGAACATTCTGGAAATTTCTCGGAACTTGCAATTATATGTAAAGTTTCAATCTTCTAACGTCTATACTATTAGAATGTTCTAGAATTTTCTCAGGTCTTGCAATTATAAGTAAATTGTTATCTTTTAATGCAAATCTGCCCATCTGCTAGTTTTCAAGCTACGCTCATGCAATCTACGCATCTGCATTTCTATAATAAATCGTGTCATGCATGTACAGAGTTCAAGTATGGGAATATTGAACACCTCTAGATAGTCGGCATGGATTGCCCTAGGAAAGTGCTCGCTACACCCAACTTGTATGTAGGTGGGGGTACTCCCCCACAGCACTGCCGTTTAATACCTGCCTGCCAACCTGTTGCTGGGTGTCCACCAGCCTGCTGCGGAATACCGGCCAGCTGCCGTTTAATACCTGCCAGCTCGCCGCTGCACACCTGCCAACCTGTTGCTGTGTGTCTACCAGCCTGCTGCGGAATACCTGCCAGCCTGCCGCTGAATACCTGCCTGCCTGCTGCTGTATACTGCCAGCCTACCGATACTTGGTCTGCCTAGAACCTGGTACCGCCTTCCTTTCTTTCCCCTTCCCTACCATCTTATTATTGTTATTTTGTATTTTTAATTTATTTTTTTAAGTTTGGGCCGTGCTGTCTTAATAATTATTTTAATATATTAGTCTCTTGTTTTTATCTTTTTCTTATCCTTAACCTATTTTGCTCCGTAGCCTTCCGCTACGTGACAAGACGGCGGATAATGATTTTGTTTTATACTATGTAGTGATTTATGTTATTATGTTACACAAAAACTGATTATTGTCTTATTTACTTAACATGTTTTAAAAAATGCTTCCTACAATCCACAATGTATATCAGCATCGCAAGCCGATTGAAGTCGTCCAGCTTTGTAAACTCAATAGACAATATACTTAAATTCCGCACTATCTGAGACTCACTAAACTTTTCATCGCATCGATAAAAAAGGTTGCCGCAATAAAAGAGGCTATCTACATCTAATCTACGGAAGTTAGTTTGTTTCTTCGCTCTGTACGAGCGAATGACTGTTTGTTGGAGAGTTTACCGCTGCTATAAAACGGGAAATATTGTATAGATGTATTAGGTTTGACAAATAAGTAAGCAATAGTTATGCGAAAGGTTCCAATGAATCATAAGAGATGAAGCAAATGTCACATACAGATTTATAAAAGCTTTTCAATCAGTAGGCTAATTGTGTAATTTGCTACTAAATTTAGATTGAAACTATCAAATGGATCAGATACATAGCATAGATTTTGAAGATAATTGTCAAATTGAATCTTAATAAAGCAGCAATGTGACTGCACTATGCACACATTGCACAATGTGAATGTGTTCAATAAAATTGATAGCAACAGAGTTACATAATCTCTGATCTACAGAGTTTTAATATACTGTATTTAAGGAATTAAGCAATTTAACAGGTGTTTAAAAGTGATAGTTTAATTTCGACCGTATGTTTGTTTGTAGGTTCGGTACACGATTATTCAGCTATTTGTAAAATGATTTTGATGATATAAATTTTATTAGAAGCGTTTTACTAGTTATTTATAGAACCAACAAATGCGAGACATTCTTGTGTTCCGAAAATTTCATAAATAAGTTTATGTGTGCATTTTTTTTTGAAGTGTTACAACAAATGTTTTTGAATTTGATCGCTTACTTGTGCTACACAATACATTTATTTTGTCAAATTTCACGATGTAAGGGCGGATGTACTCTATAGGTTGTGATTCAAACTTACATTTGTGTTAGTACATCTTTGTTTTATTGTCTAAGTTTGATGATATTCATTAGAATATGTAAACCTATGAGTTTATTGGTTTTGAAATTAATTACAAAAATGTTTTAAAATTAATATTTGATATCGACTGTGTTACGACGAATCTGGAGTATGTTGAGTACAGTATACGTCCAATCTGGAACAGTACTTCGTGTAGTACACACGGCTTCAAGTAAGACTGTACCTGTTGACCTTATACCCGCCTTTACTCCCAACGTAATAAAAGCTATTTTTGTTACTCCTCTGTGTAGGTATCAGCTGTTTCTTCTATTGTAATTAGCAATATTGTAAGCGACGGTGTTGCAGTTTGTAGCACAGGTTCGCGCTTATGTATCGCTCTGAAATGGCGGCGAGCTGAGTGCCTGTAACTGTTTATAGGGCTGCGTTGTATATTCTACATTATGTTATTTAATGGCATGGCGTTGGTTGGAAAAATATTGTAGATATGATATATTTTAACAAAGTTTGCGATATCTGAATATTACATTATACTGAATCGGAAATATATCTAATCCGGCGATATGTTTAATTAATAACGAAAATACATTTATTATACGTCTTTCATTTCATTAGCTAAATCTCTCAGGTAGAAATGTATTTACAAATATTTTATTTCACTTTTAATTACCATATTTTTATAATGTAGTTGAAGTAAAATTATAATATAATAACTTCAGTTTTTATTTTTAGTTGCCTTTTTAAATGTAATTTAAAGTATTACTTTTATTTACATTATTCGTGTTAAATTCGATTTTTCTTCGTTTCCTAAATCGTTTCTGAAATTCATTTATGAAATCACATATAACTCTTAAATATATTCGTTTTCATTGCTTTCGGCCACGTGATGGTCACACTCGGGAGTTCTTTGTGGGTATATCCTAAGCTGTCGGGCGTAAATTTCATGGTACGAAGTTCCGGGCGATACATCAGCACCACGACTAATATACGAGAGATAAACACCGTTGCAGACTCTGAGGCAGCCAGAGCCTGAGGACAGTTCTCGTGTCAGCTAACCTCATTTGTAGAAAGTGGAAGGCTTCTTTAATAAATATGCATACCGGGGTTGGTTGCTTTATTGTAAACAATCTCCATATAACATAGCAGCATCAATGTGCACGATTTTTCTGTTGAATTTGTAAGTAAAAGTAAGTTACATATTTCAAAATCAAAAATCAAAATCAAAATAATATTTATTCAACATAGACCTTTACAGGCACTTATTGACGTCAACAAACAATAAAAAAAAGCTTAAAAAAAACAAAATCCTTGTCCGTACGTACGAATAAGGAAAAAAAAAGAAAAAATATATTGACTCGACACCAGTTCGGAAATTGGGAGAGTCTTCTCGAGAAGAACAGGCAAGAAACTCTGAAGGTCTATTTTTTATCTCCTCTTTTCAATGTCAATAATTATAATAATATACTATAAAAAATACAATATAATAATACAATCATACCTAATACGATTACAGTCGTATGTATGTTTACATACACATATAAAATAATACAATATTATAAATAATGTTGTTACCAAACATGGCTCTATGAATTCATGTTGAATTGTCGTATGTCTGATAATTCAATTTAGTATATGCTTTTCGTTAACTACAAAAAATACTAATACAGCTTATGTCTTAACAACAAAAGTTAATAAGATTCACTCGGTAATGCAAATACGTCTGACAGAATACCCATAGTGTGTACATTTTCTTTTACCCAAACTGATGGCGCGCAGCGGACAATTCTATTTGGTCGGTGTCAAGAACAAAATTTACGGTGTCGCGTTGAAAGCACTCGTATGCATTGTGGGCCGCGAGACGTATGACTTATGGCTGAAGCTTCGTTTTAGGTTAATGGGTTTTTGAATGAGTCGCGGCACTGTTTGTGCTTGTGGAGGAGCTTCAAAAATGTGAAAATAGAAGTAGCTGTAGGTATATGAATATATGATGCATAACCGGGCTAACGTCGTCAGTCGTCTTTCGTCCATCCTTTCTACGTGTCCTAACCATCTAAGCATTCCCTTCTCCCCTTTTATCGTACTGTAACTTTGCATCATATGTCATAGTTTGGTAACCTCCACTGTGAGTTACAACTACTTACTATCAGATGGGTACTATATTGGTTTGTCAATATCTATAACTATCTTTCGTAATGTTATACGCTTCTAATAGATTCTGAAAGTTTATTCCCGATTTGGATCGTTTCCATAACGTTAGATGCCTTTTTATTATTTTCCAAACCTTTCTCTAACATTCAAAAACTTTCCCGAAACATTCACGTTATTTTCGAGTTTTCTTTCGGGATTCGCTATTTCTTTGGAATGTTTCTCGGAGCGTGATAAATTGACGTGGTGACGCGTCGACGAAGAAGTAGAATTTCATGGCAAGGTCAGAACAAATAAATTAGTACACACGATTCATTCTTGAATAGACAGTTGATCATAAATAATTTTACTATGGACGATCATGTGACGACCTCCGGTTAGTACACCGGTTTCAAGATGTTGCCATTTCTGAGGTTCCGGGTTCGAGTCCCGATGGGGGCACATGTTTGTGTGATGATTTCGAATAGTCGTGCCATAGTCATGGCTATTGATAAATGTATAGTTCTATCAAAAATATTCATATATGTATAATATCTGTACACGCACGCACACACAATTTTCTACATTTATATTGTCTTCTTAAATATTTATTGTAGCGTATATTTATTTAGCTGCTGTTGTATTTATGCTGTTGACTTTGAAAAGAATTAAGAAACTGTGCAAATTGATTAAACAAAAAGAAACATTGACATCAATTATAATTTTACGTAAATTATAATTAAAAAATAAATACAACAGTTATAAAAATAAATCTCTCAAAAATATTCCGCTACAGGTGTTCTGGCAAACGCGGCATAAAAGTAGGCTCTTAGCGAATTTCACCTTTAAAACTCGGGAAAATTGCGTGCCGTTTGAATTTTTGCCGGGAGAGACAAATTTTAATGTTTCATTTCCCCACCTAAATTCGGGCAAGAAAAACAACGTTACGGCTAAATTGTGAGATTGTGTTTGAATAGGCGAAAATCTTGTCTGCTTTCACTTGTAGGCTTAATATATTTTGTTTTATATTATATTTGTACAAGGAAATTTTGTTTGAAGTACAGTATTCAGAAGCACACTCTATTTTTGAATTTTGAAATTGTAGGCTTACTCTTGAGACCGAGTCTACAATTTCAATACAATTCTAATACTAATATTGAACTGTCAAAAAGAGTAATAAATCCGATTCTTTTTTTCAATATGATGTTGTCTCAGAGTATAAATCATGCCGAAATAGCTTGAAAAATTGATTTTATATTGAAGTTCGTTAAGACTAATAAATTAAAAAATCAAAACTCTGCTTGAGTACAAATTGAGACTATGTGGGATCAATGGCACCATCTCTATCTAATTGTACTCAAACAGAGATTTGAGTTCGAATCTCATTCTGTAACACGGACCTTAAATCGTTTATTTTAAATTTCAATAGAAATTAGTCCAATGCTAATGTTGTACAGCCAAAAAAAACGATTCGCAATTTCATGGCGATATTTAATTCGAAACTTCACAGAAGTACTCTTATTGGCAAATTAGCAAATACTTTTTTTTTTTTTTGTTCCCCTGAGGAAAATGCATTAAATTGCATACCCCGGCTGTGGCGAGCCGGCGGTTATACAGCCGGCGGTATTAACACAAAACTAATATGCCGGCGGTATTAACACAAAACTAATATGATGTAATCTGGGTACATTTTTTTTTTTTCCCCTAAGGAAAATGCATTCAAATTTGCGGTTATGTGGGGCTCTCCTCCCCAGAAGGGGGAGGGCCTACCCACTAAAAACCTCAGGGATGGCTTTCCTCAGGCGTGTAGGGAGCCCCCGGGAACATAAAGCCACTTCCGGGAATCCCCAGCCTCCGCTCCCCTGCCAAGAGGGGAGCCCTCCTCGGGGGAGGCTACTACCTCCCCCGGTATCCTCCACCGACGACGCCCCCCGGCCACGGAAGGGGCGTGGTCCATCCCGGGTCGCCGTAGCAGTCGCGACTTCCTCGCGCCCGCCGGCGACTCGCGGCGGCGCCGCAGCTGTAAATTAGCAAATACTGGTTTCAGTCAGTTTCTAAATTGGCGTGTTACATCTGAAAAACAACTAGTACATCGTTATCATGATATTTTTCACAATGTTCATGATGTTATCAAAATAACCACAATTTTAATATCTAATATGAAACGTGAAATAAAAGCACCCCTTATGAAGTGCGATAGGGTTAAAATATGTCTGACCTTTTTGTGTGTTTCAACCGATAGCTAACCTATATCAAAATATTTAAACATTTTAATTTTAAATATTTTGTAATAATAATTTTAAATATATTGAGTATCGTTTTTAAGGTTGAGTTCGGTTCTCCGAATTTACACATAAGTCGCACATGGTACTTTTACTAATGGTCATTTGAAATCACGTTTTTATTTCACGTTCCCCTTGGGAGTAACGGAAAAATTTGAACTTTAACCCTCATTTTTGTCTAAAACAAATAAAAAGTAATATTCTGTCAGCTTTCAAAATATATGCAGACTTTTGTTCATCTATTAATAAGTTCCAACAAAAATTATTACTACCTACCTCTCAAAATATATCTATTAAAACGTTAGATAAGTTACCGCTTAACGTTTTATCGGCCATATTAAATCAATTCAAGACAATTACCTAAATAGGTCATTGTCTTGAATGGATGGTATATTTATATAAAAGGCAAAGGTAAAACAGGTAAAAAGTTAAAAAGCTGAAACTATTTCATGGATTGAGCTGAAATTTTGCAGATACATAGCTAAGAAAGGAATTCTATACACTTTATCCTTCAGGGGAAATCAGTCTGCGCCGACGATGTCGCGGGCGGATAGCTATTGCGTATAAAATATATATTTTAAAATGTTAAGTAGCAGAATTAAATTATTGTCCTGTATTTTGAAACGAGTTCATCGGAAAATTTGCTATCTGTGTTTCATTGTACCTAAAATTTTATTTTATTTAATTTTCCGTCTGACCATTCCTCAACAATGTTTATTTATTATAATGACTATAATATATTCGTATAGTCTTAAACTAGTGGAAGTAACTAATAAGCAGTGGATGTAATTTGCAATCGCAAGTACATAAATTACATTTGTGTTTTTGATTTGGAATTATAAACAAACATCTTTACTTGTACTATAAATTACGAACGTAATATTTCATTTATTTAATCTTTTTCGTACAACGAACAATCAGGAGTACAAAATGCGGACTTAATGCCAGAGACATTCTGTATTACTCAAACTGTTAAATGTGAGAGTAATTGTGGTCGCTGTACGATTTCAGAAAAAAATATACAATAAAACGACACTTATTACTAAGATGACAAATTAATTATACAACAAATAAAACATATTTTGATTTTCACCTCACCTTATTTGTGGTTAGTCGCTTCAAACTTTTGATGTACTCGACTTACCAAATTTTAGATTTCTCAGAAAACAAAAGTAAACAGAATTTCAGTCTATCTCAATATTCGTGGAGTCAATACGTAAATCTGCCTTCAACTTGGCGTCTCCGTCGTAACTTTTCTTTTATCACTCGACGCCATTTTATAGCGGTTAGGTACATGTATAAGTTTTATGGGTCACAACTGAACATACACTTGGAATTATGGGGCTATGCGTTACTAATCTAAGCGGTTTAGCGATACGAGCCGAGACATTTTCAATATCGTGTCAACGTAAAAATTTATAGTCCTCTTATTTATCTTATTTCATTCAAAATTTTATGCTCCCGCAAAATCTTACCCATGTGTATTGTGGGATTTAGGGATATAATTTGGAAACCTATTTGTAGTTTTTCTCCGTGTCTTTCTCACAATTTTTAATAATTTTCGTTGATATTTTCAGCGAATAAATACACCAGTGGTATATGGTGGTATGGCGCGAACAATTGAAATTCAAAACGTTGCAAGTGCCTACGAGGTAGTGCTCACAACCGTACTGTAAATTATTGAAAATACAGCATATATTCGCTTTTTACTATCTCGTTGCCCTCACGTCAGCGATCCATCGCTTACACTCGGTAAACTAGCTGGTTATTACGTCAAAGCACGACGGCTTGTTATAAGGAAATTTAAAAATTAAAATTCATTTCTTTCAAGCAATTATAGCCCATATTCACATTCAGTATAGTGCACAGAATAACAATCATTACAGTTATGGTTTTGGTTCACATCCAAATCCGCTACAGATTCTGTTAGCACATTTAGCACTTGTTTCAATTTTTATTTAATTACACTTATTTTAAATTAGGATTGAAACCAAAGTTATGTACGTAACAGAATTTATTCAGCATACACACTCTTTATCTTTATCGAATAATACCCCAATCTTGTGATAGCTCACAAAAACTATGGCGACCCTGTTTTTGCTGATCGATAGGACATAGCTTTACGGAGACAATTAAGAGGACCCGATGAATGGAACCATCCATCTTGCATTGACATAAGGGGTTAGTTTTAACGGATGTGCTCATGTTGAGTTTAAACAGAGTGCCGAAGCGATAAAGTTTTTATTTCCCTGTTTATTTCTTGAGCAACCAGAAAAACTTTTCTTATATTACCCGCCAAAGTTCTCTTCCCTTTAGGGGTTAATTTTGAAAATACCTGAGACAGATATATACTCATTTGTATGTACCCATTTATTAGGGTTGAGTCATACATAAAAAAGTGTCTTTTCATATTAAATATATTTAATAAAAATCATTTATACTAAACACAGCAACAAATCTCAAAACTCCACGCTATAATTTCTTAGTAATAATTATTAAACATAAAAATTATGCAATTTTAAATTTTCAACTGACGCAACAAATTCTCATGACACATATTAATATATACACTTCTTAAAATTCAACCCTCTAACATTGCGATGAAATATTCCAAGGAATGTCGTTTCTCCATACAAATTTTTGATCACTGCTTAGAAGCTGTTTTTTTTTTGTTCCGCTGAGGAAAATGCATTAAGTTGCATTCCCCGGCTGTGGCGAGTCGACGGTTATGTGGGGCTCTCCTCCCCAGAAGGGGGAGGCTTACCCACTAAAAACCCGGGAACGCCAAGCTATTTCCGGGAATCCCCAGCCTCCGCTCCCCCGCCGGTACAGGGGAGCCCTCCAGCAATATAATGCACTCCTACAATATGGGTATCAAATGAAAGGGTTCAGCAAACCATTAGCTTGGTATTTTAGACGGAAAATAAATCAAAAGTAAAAAAAAATAATAAAATACAAGCTTTTATTAAATGCGCTAAAGAGAACAAAATAAAATTTTACATATATAAAAGCTTGTCATTAAAAGTATTCTATAAGTAAGTAAATCTCGCGACTTTATACAAAATAATCAATTTTGTTTTGTTTCATTAATATAATTAATGATTTCTGATAGTGCTCCCAAAAATAAAAAGAATATTAATTAAATAAGTAAAGTACTAGTATATTAATGTGTATGATACACTTATTAATATATGTTTTTAGGCTATCTTAATTTTAATTGCGTTATTTTACATTTAGTTATGGTTCTTGTTCAGTTATACAAGATCAATAAATCTATAAGATGTACTGTGACTTTACGAGTATTCTATGTGCTCGCGTACTACGACATATTCGGAACCGCCCATCCCCACTCCTAGATTAGTCTTACTACCTTCTCTACGCTTACGAATTGGCTCCCAACTGATACTATCTCTTCACTAGAGCCAAAGACATTGGGTAGTTTAGAATAAATGATTCCGAAATAATTCTAATAGTCGTTATGAGAATTCTCTGCCTCCGCTCTCGACTTGTAGAAACTTGTGTAAGGCACTGCATCTAGATCGCAGAAACATCAAGTATGCTTTTTGTTACGTAGGATACATCAAAGGGTATCGATTGTTAAGCATTTTCATGCAGATTTGTCACGTAGAATGTATCATACATGAAGCATATACAACCTTCATACTTTGTTGATATTGCGCACAAAAGTTTATTTCAATGCAGATAAAGCAAAACAAACGTTTGTATTCGTAGGGCGCCGCGAACTGTTAATAATTTTATTACCCGCATTTGAAACGCCCTTTGGTTTACGGTAGGAATAATACAGAGATAAAGGCTATCAGTTACCTGACTTATAGCTGTATTAAAATATAGGATTTGCTTTGTTGACGCTTGTGCTGTTACGGATGATTGATAGAAAGTGTAAGGTTTGATTATAATATAATTATAAAAAACAACAAATGGGTAAAAATTACCTTGAAATCATAGAATCATACACAATACAAAGGAAATTATTTTACGACTCAAACATTTTTGTCCCAGATTAATATCCTTGGTACTTAACTCCTGTATATTATTTTAATTGCGGAACCTATATCCGTCTGAGTAACGGCCCAAATTCTCAGCTATGGTTTGCGAACAGAATGGACTTCATGTGACTGACAGTAATAGAAACCACGTATGTGACAACAATGTGATGCGGCCTGCCTAGAAAAGCTAAGAATAATCTAGAGCTTGAAAAAGGATTGACCAGGTACGCTGAAGCATTATGGGACTATCAAAAATCGAAGAGGGTAAGAGTTTCCTGGAATCCGGTAACCTATATATATCCTATCTTATAGGTTTTCATACTCCAGATATCTAGCGAACAATTTTCTGAATATCGATAGTGAGATGAACTCGGTGGCGTAGTTAATATTCAAAATTATTAAATGCTATTCAAGGTTGGGCAAACGGGGCGATGATGAGATGAAAATGGGTTAATTTGGAGATGCTAATCGGAGCTACCATGGTCATATCAAGCGGAGCTAGCCAATATGAAGTGAGAGGAACTAATTTGACGACCTCTAGAACACAAATACTTCAAAAATGAACCTGTAAAACCTAAAGAAATAAGATCGACGTTATTATGTAAACTAAACTCGCCTATTTATTGCTGTCTCGGTGACCGATTCACTAAACTTAAGTAGCGATCATATTTTATTAAGAGACACGTTTAATCTTATCCTAAAAATCAAATTATATTCATGGATGTAGTCTACGCGCTCTTCAGGAGTAATTCAATTTGAAAATTTTGTCTTTCATAATCGTTTCTATTAAAAACAGGGGCATTGTAGCTGGCCTTATAGTTCAACGTTTCTCAGCCATCACTATAGGTACTAAAAACAGCGAGATCTCAGACCGACATTTAAACTGATGTTGAAACAGTATATTTCAGCAAAATTCTAAAAATATCGCTGAGGCATACGACAGTTTATAGATACAAACTAGGACCAACGATGCCATAACAATCAAAAGTCGCATCACTTGTTAACTTCAACAAACGTGGTCATGTTGAAGAACATCTTAATACACCAAAATTTTGCGCATTTAGTCAGCTTATACGTTAACTATCAGACCAGTCCTTCAGGAAATGAGGTTGTGAAGAAATGTTTTAAAGTATTAGCTTACCGACAAATGTCCTGACATAAACTCATCTTACACCCAAGCATCACCAGATCTGATGACAGATCTCGAAGTCACTGATTTGCGATTTCCGACGATTTTATACTGGTGACACGTTGAGGTCACCCTTGGTTGAATTTTTCATACTTTTTGATTAATAACGAATAACGTAGATTTGTACTTTCGGATTTTGTCGTTTCAGTCATTATATAGTCGATGATTGACTCTAGTAGCTATGAGATGTTCCCCATTCGCTAATATTTGCGTCTGCCTATTCATCACTTAGCCAATCATAGTCCAGTGCTGGACATAGGCCTCTCCCAATTTGCGCCACAACACCCGGTCCTCCGCCCTCCGCATCCAGTCCCCTCCAGCGACCTTCTTCAGGTCGTCAGTCCACCTGGCGGGGGGCGTCCTACCTTACGGCTGCCGAGTCGCGGTCTCCATTCAAGGACTCGTCTGCTCCATCGGCTATCAGTCCTTCGGCAAACGTGGCCAGCCCATTGCCACTTCAGCGAGCTTATTTTGTCTGCCCATTGTTCTATATGAAATATGTTCGACCAATCTGCTCTGGGCCTGCGTGGTTAACTCTTATCATCCTAAAAAACTGTTTATGATTTTATTTATCATTATCGTCGCTCTGGCTTTGTAATTCATAAAAAAATTACAAATATTTATTTCCCTATTCAATTCAAGTTTAATTAATTCAATATCGTCTAAATTGTTATTGGATAAATAATTTTTGTACTGCATTGTACTAAGTACGGCAAATGCATACAAGTAAGTAGACGAAATCCGTACAGTTTTCTATTTTTCATAGTTCAGCCAGACGTCACAGATTGTAGAGAATGCAGGTATGATATTTACTGTTTAATGCATTTTCAAGAACGTGGATTCATGAAATATTTCTAGATATACTTGATCGGCAAAATTGTACAGAAAACTTGACTACGTATTTCTTTATCTCTTGATATTATATTGAAACATCCTTTTTCTATTGATTTTAAAATTTCCTTTATAGGAATAAGCGAGATGTTAACAAAGATGTTGTTATGTTCTTTTTTATATATTATATGAGTTGCAGCAGTTGCTTAATATTATTAGTAGATGTTGTTAAATTAAAAGGTTCGGAGTTCGAATCCACTGTAAATCTATGATTTTTCATTATCAAAGACCATGTGCGTAATCTTAAGTAGCGAGAACAAGAAAGAAAGAATGAAAATACCGGGATGCTAAGTATGAGATCACACGAATGCATTGCGCTTTTATTGTTAGACCAAATTTCGAAACGCAGATATTTCATTCAATGCAATAATAATAGTCTGGATAATATAACTTTCGACTTACGGATCATTACTTATGTTTAATAAATATTTGTCTACCAATAGTAAAGTTATTCTTGATAGCTTTTGTTATTTTCTTAGGTAGCATAGTTGGAGTTACAGAAGAGTATACATATTTTGAAAAATTTTAACGCTCATCCCGACATAGACTTTGCAGGATTGTTTGATAGACGTTATAAGATCGAACCTGAAAATACAATGTGGCCGTTAAACGCCTCAGGCCCGTGAAAAGGGTGATATAGACCTGATCCATGTCTTCACACTCAATGACGTTATACGATCCGTCAACGATGTGAAAGGGTTAGCTGCCGGTTGCGATGGCCATTGATCACATTCAGTGAGCAAGCAACTTGATTTTCATTAAATTAAGTAGTTTATAATACGTGATATAAGTATTCATACGTGTCCAACAATTTGATCACACTTATTCGTAATATAATTCGCTTATTCGCAGTTATTCGTAATATATAGAATAAAACGAACAGATGCAGTTTGCTTTCGCCGGTATTACAAAATTATCCACTATATACAGTTGACCACTACACCTATAGAAATATTTCTGTATATACTTGTAGAGAATCGGACTAAGCGTCGTGCCTTGGGGGACGCCTATTACCTGTGACTATCAACGCCAAATTATAGACATATATATATATATATATATATATATATATAATATATATATATATATATATATATATATATATATATAAGCACAACAGATAAACTGAAATATCTCGCACCTAATTCGTACGATAATAAAATTGTTAAGACAGAAGCGCAAGTTAATAATCAAAAACATTTGGGATACTTTCTCAAAATTAATTTCGTTGCTACCTATATATCCGAGAAAAATAATTTGAAGGTTTCCTTTGTTATTTTTAGTTCTCGAATAGATACCTAGCCCCGTGAACCTTTTTTACTATAAAGGAATTGTTATTAATATAAATAGCTTCATTATGTTGGTTGTTTTACTTGGTCTGCTTTCATGACTTCATTTCTATATTAAAAACTTAAGGCTAACGTCACGAATGTACGATTCGTGATGTTAGCCTTAAGTTTTTGTTTTATGATTATGAAAAAATATTCAGTCTTATCATTTAGGTCATAGGAAGAGTAACAAAACATAGACACGTGCTACAGATAGAACTCATACCATAGCGACGACATAGCAACATGTACATACCTCAAAGCGAAGGCTTTGAATGTCGACTTTGAGATAGCTTTTATGTCGCTCGTAATAGAGACGGTTTTCGTAGCGCAAATATTGCTGACCGTAAAAGCGTGTAAATTATATAAAGCAGAAACTATTTTAAATCTAAAGAACTTGGATTTTTATATGGGAGTCCATATATAAGTCCATAATCAAAAAAGAGTTCAGTAAACTGCGAAAACCAAAATAGTTTTATTTTTCATTCTAAAATAGCACCACCATATCAGCGGAAAGAGAATTGAACCTTCCTTAAAAATACTCAATCTACCGAATAAAAATCTAATGTTTAAATAATTTCCACAGTTAAAATTGTTAAATTATTTATGTAAATAATGAATTAAATATGAATTTTTATTATTCCTAAAAATGATTAGAATTGATACTTGTAGTTTTGTTAGGACAGAAGCAATTAAAAAAAGATTACTTCTATACCCTAGATAAAGTAGGTCTTTAATAAGTGGGTTGATTGAGTGGAATTAAAGTGACGGTTACTAATTACTACCAGGCAACCTCTGGAATGAGGTACACAAAAAGGACATTATAAACAAGGATACTGCAGAAATTTGAGTATCGTTTTGACTAAGAAAAGAATGAATGTAGGGATAACAGGAAACAACTACAGAGAAGTTGTTTAAATGACTCCAGCGTTTGTGCTTTCTTAATTCTCTCAAGGGTGATATTTGCATTAATAAATTGCAAATCAAGGGAAAAAGTGACACAAAAAATTACTTATGGGCTCAATATATTAAAAAATAAATTGAAATTATAAACTACAGTTGATAAAGTAGAACAACATATTTTGAAGAAGGGACAAAACATGTAAATCTCTATGTTGTGAAATTGGGGCCACTTAAGTTGAAACTGCAGTGTGGCAAACGCCAATATTTGCGAAGAAACAATTTCCCATAACATTAGTAAATTTAAATCTCACAGCGCTATTCTCAGTAACTGCAAAAACTGCGAAATCTTAGTAGAGCTAAACAATGCCTGAAAATAAACAATTAGGCGACACAACCCGACCCGAATATCATGAGCTTTCTTGACCTAGCTACTGTGTTGTAAAAACAGAACCTAGTAGAAACATGTTTGTCGAGCAAAATCAAAAATTAAGTCATAGGTGTATGTTCTTCATATTTTCCACACTGAATAAATCCGTGAACATGTGTAAATGGGATACGGGAAATACCATCAACCCAAGCGACGATATAGTCGATAGAATGAAATATTGCCTTTTGAATGATTAATTAATTTCTCTCAAACGTCGGAATTGGATTCGGTTCAACGGCTTTCAATATTAATGAAAACGATATTTGTAACCTTCCGGCGATCATAGCTGAAGTTATTGTGACCTTATTTCAAAGGCATGTAATATAAATATTCATAATGTCTTCAGTATTTTGCTATACGTATTTAATTTTTTTATTTCGCCCTTGATATTAATTTTTATGTTTCGGTTTTTCATGACAATGATTTACCCACTTTGAAAAATGTTGGTTGGCGAGATGTTACTTATATGGGAGGCTCCAAATAGAGGTGTCACATAAGTAATGTCGAATCAAATTAATATTGTATCTTTTTCACATTTATCTCACATAATAATACATAAGAGCAAATTTCAGTTACAGAAGATTCACATCTTAATAGCTGAGGAATCAATAAACTAATTTATGAATCTGAATCTATTTAAAGTGAAATCGTATTACACGCCCACAGCGAAAGTATTTTACATTCTTTAGAAGTTATTATCTGCGGATAATTCACTCGAAATCCAGATCTATCACTGATGCTCACGATCTATCGACATATGGGGCTGACATCAGCGAGTAATATCAAATATTCAATATATGATTTTAAAAACTAATGCTCTAAAGCATCTTTGTTATCATCACACACCATTTGTCCTAAAAGAGACCTAATCTTCTGATTTATTCAATATTATCATCACAGCTCTTAAATGTTCGCACTAAGAGGCAGCAATCTATCCTAAGCTATCCTAGCTTTAGAAGATTAGATCTTAGTCAATCACGCCGATCCATTTCAGATAGGTTGATTTGATATACACCTTTGAATTTATTTATGCCTGTTGTTTCACGATGGTTGCCTTTACTATAAGAACGTCTATAAGTCTATTCGTCGTCATCGTCAACTCTCGTCGTCTAAACGTCGGCACGTGGCAGGATTCATATTTGATATATGATCTACCGATGCCTATCACAGAACCACTGATGGTCCATTACTATTTGTAGATATCACACCCGTTCCCGGAAAATACACTTTTTAACCTTTGAATGTCATCCTCTATCTACCTACAATTAATAAACAAATGATTCACAGTTTAGCTTTATTAAACACCTATATTCGTTTTACCACCGTCTTTATTCTAAAAAATAAGTGGTAATTAAATTGAAGACTGACAAATATAATAAACGCCTTTTTTAAATTATTAAAGTGCAATTTCTATTGAATTACTTAGAATGAGCGATTCTGTTTAGATACACAAGAATGTCGTGTCGTACTAGTACTAAAACGAAGAAAAGTATCCAATTCAAGGTTTAAATTTCAACAAAATCACAAAATGGCGTCGTAGTACGAAGAAACGATTCTATATAACTAAGGTACTAACCAAAACGCGGTTAATGATACTGGCAAGGCTCCTGTTGCAACAAAATTACCAAATAACTTGAAGTCGGTAAGTTAAAATTAAGATATTTTTTGTTGTTGTTCTGTGTGCGTCCATGATCTTTATAGGTTCAGAGAAGAGTCCGATTGAGCTGGAAATTTGTTACCTTAAAATTTTGTTTTTGAGAAACTATATTTTCTAGAATACTCTTAGGTTTGTAATATTCTTTACTGTATTACAAAGTTTATAAGTTACAAAGCTCCTTGTAAGTCTTTTTAGTATTTTAAGCTCTAGCAAGAATAAGTAAAGCTTGGATTTAAGATTCTTAGCAATATTCTTTCTTAGCAGATGTTTTAGTTATTTACAAAATTATTGTAGCCAATAGGTTTAACTGTGTATTAGTAATTCAGTCCATCATTTTTATATGTACGGATTTGGAAAATTAAAATATTAGTAAGTCAGGTATTTTGATAATTTAAACTAAATATCAATATTTCATAAAATTCGTAACCATAAGATCTTAAATCCGATCCCATATCTTATTAAGCACTCCATGAAGTCATTATAGTTCCCTTAAAAGCAGTCGTTAGTTTATTGGCGTACATAGTAACTATGACTTTGACAAATTATACCCTATCTCAGTAGAACTATCATTAAGTGGGATTGTCGGATATATTTCATTAGGAGTGTCGCTATTCAGTTGGCTAATGGTGACGGTGCTTAGAATTACTTCGCCGATTTCTAGTGACGATAGATATTAACTCTGTTTCAAGATGCCTTTGTTAGAGACTTTTGAGAAATTTTAACTTATTTCAGTCTTCTAACTTGCTTAATTTTTTCAATTTCTTATAAGTCTTGTTGTCAATATAGAAATTAAAACCAAGGGAATATCTGAAGAACTTATTTAAAGAGATTTCTATATTGACGTTAGCAGCTCAATACATTTATGAAAATTTAATGTATGCTATTTAGAAAACTAGCGTAATTTAATTATGCATTGCATTAAACAAACATTTCAAAAAATATTATTTTTCACACACACAGACACACTCTCCCATACATACTTTCGCTTATTATTATTATTATTATGGTGCCATCTAACCGAACAGCGTGAGCGGCGACCATGCGACATGCTTCAAATAACCTACATTTTTAAACATGAAATATCTTTCGAATGGCATGTCCGAATTGAATGATTCAAAAAGTTATACAAAGGTATGGGAGCAGACTCATTTACAAGGATTAATTCCAAAGTATAAATAAAACCCTTATAGTGGTGACATTTATATATATTTTTTAAAATATATATAATTATAATATAGATATATGCTCTTACGATATTTGTTATAGATAATTATACGTTCTGCAATGATGTAGTACATTATTTTGTTCTATAATCAATAATTTTTGGCAGCGCACGCGATGTAAGAAAGTATTTTTTGGTATGTTTTTTTCACATTTTACGTTAGAGATAGTGTAGCTTCCCTATAAGAAAAAATGTCAAGTCGGTCAAGTAATTTCGGAGCCTATTCAATCCAAACAAAAAAGCAATCGCATCTTTCCTGCTTATATAGAAGAGTAGATTACGCTAGCTTTTAAACATTTTTCGTTGATCTAAAGACTTCCTGTATCCAATTATGGGGCGTGCGCAGGGTTGATAAGATATTGATATTTTCACCATTAAATACGTGTGTCTAAGCTCTTAGTTTTCTATCAACTATATTTCGATGCGTGTGCGTAAATTCTACATAATATGCTCATGTCTGCTCCTTTTCACCATCTGACGACGGTAGACGAAGATTGGTGAAGTTCCAGTCGTTTACACCACTGGGCCTGTCCCGCGGAGGTTATTTCGGTGAATTCAGCTTAACGCGATCCCGAACAGACCTGTCACAGGGGCAGAAGGTACCGGAGGGAGGTATAGTCGGGTACTCGATACATCAAGTGCCGTCATTGGTGCGATCGGAGTCCTACGACATGTGCAAAGAAGTCAGCTTAGCTACCCACAAGACTCACTGTATCTGAAACAGATTACCCCTTATCATAAATAGAACGAAAGACGGGTTGTCTTAAAAAAGGGCCTCAATATCGCTTTTACCAGGAATGGTGATTGAGGAAATGATGATTTAATTTTTTTACTTTAAATTTTAATTTAATTTACTGCTTTAGGTAGAAACTTGACCGCCTTTCCATAGTTTAGAGGTTGATCTTAGTTTTTATTTGGGAGGTCTGAAGTACAAGTAAGTCGTCTACGCCCATAGGGAATCCCACTTTGTCCTTAGCCTATTAGATGCTGGTAAGTCCTTCTGGCTTACTGACGGTCTTACATAAACTGTTCCTAATAATAAAAATAATAACTGAGTTTAGATCAAGCTCGCTTCCACTTTTGACTTTATCATCATAAGGCTTTGCTTGTAAGGATATATCCTCGTAATGCATCTTCCATCGTTCATATTACGGGGAGTATTCTTAGGAATTGTTCGAATTAATTTCTGCTGCCAATCACCACCGTCATTCTAACAAGTACGAGTAACAGTTGACAGTTAATAAGTGTTTTTGTAAGGTTTTTCTACCTTGCACTTCCAAACTGTGAAATGACTTGTCACCTCCAGTTATGTGAATCAACGCGATAACTAAACCGTCAAAAAAAAGGGCGTGTTAATATTAAAAAGGGGGTAATATCTAATCACCAGGTTCCTTAAATTTTTTGTTCCTTCCTTAGAGGTTGGGATGAAGCCCAAAAGCGGCAATGATGTAAAAAAAACAAAATCAAAATTAAATACAGTTCTTTTTTTAATTATTAGTCTCAAAAACAATATGAACTTAGAGCACTGGAATAATTAATATTTAAAAGGCATACGACCCTTTGTTTAAATTGCATTGTATTTTTTTTTTTTA
Organism: Scirpophaga incertulas; assembly: GCA_036419045.1. Lineage (NCBI taxonomy): Eukaryota > Metazoa > Arthropoda > Insecta > Lepidoptera > Crambidae > Scirpophaga > Scirpophaga incertulas. Next base: position 5,133,406 of record CM071631.1, on the reverse strand, counting down.
TTGCTAAAGTTGACAAACAAGCAGGCTGCCCACCTGATGGTAAGTGGTAACAGTCGCCTATAGTACATGTGGTTCCCACGAGATTCGCAGCAAATCTGCAAACCTCATAAGAACCACAGTGTACGTTGCCAACTTGTGACATAAGATGTAAAGTCACAGTACTCAGTAATTTCACTGCCTATCTTACCCTTCACGCCGGAACACAGCAAAGCGAACCCTGCTGTTTGGCGGCGGAAATAGGTAAGACGGAGGTACCCATGCAGACGACCCTGGTACAGAGTCTACCTCCTAGAAAATCCATTCCAATCCATTGTATGCCACGAATAGTTAGACCCAATTCAAATCAGAACAATTAACTGGATAAAATATTAACAAAGAATAAGAAGCGTGATCTAATCTGTCTTCTATTTTCGTTATTGTATTTTCGTGAATGTTAATAATATGAAAAAAATATTATTTTATACATCTGCCCTCCAACATCACAGTTGTCACCAATGTTAAATCATTGGGTGTACAAATTGGTGGAACCATACATTATATCTTTCAACACAAAAAACTATTTAATTCTCAGAAAGAAAGAGACATAAAGTTCTAAGTTATTTATAAAAGTAAGTAGTAAGTTATGAAAAAGAAGTGGGTCCCTTATGCTTCTTGTTGACTGACCAAGAGCTTAACAGCTCTACTGCATGAATGATTGAGAGGTACGTACACAGGAAAATCCAAACTGAGGGTCGAGCGCCCACCCATTTCACCTAGAATGACAGGGGAACCTCTTGCGTCTACTGAGTAGTATTGAAATATTCAGAATCCTAGGAAAGATTACCGGAAGAGAAGAATTGATGGAAGGCATGGGAATTTCCAACGATGAAATAAATAGTAAGGAGACTCTATAGCAAGGTGATCTGCTTGGGTACCTCCATCTGCCTATTTCTCATTGCTGTGTTCCGATGTGAAGTGTAAGGTACGCAATCAAGTTATCGGGTACTGTGACCTTACATCTTATGTCACATGTTCACAACTTACGCTATTGTTTTTATAGTAATTCCTGATTTACTTGATTATCAATTAACTGTTTGTTGTTACAATTGAAAAAGTTTGCTAGGACAGATTAAATTAATTAATATGAAAAGTCATGAAATTAATATCGTATATAAAACAATTTCTTTACTTATTTCATCGGTCGGCCCAGATGGACTACCAGTAGAAGTGTGGAAGTTGCTTAGTGCGGATTGATGGAAGTGGCTGAGTTTATTTTTCGGTAAATTGTTGCACGAAGAACAAATACCCGAGGAATGGTGCAGTAGTGTACTGGTCCCCATTTTTAAAAACAAAGGAGACGTTCAAAACTGCTGCAGTTACCGGGGAATAAAACTCATGTCACATACTATGAAAGTCTGGGAAAGAATAATAGAGAGAAGAATGAGAGAAGAGTGTGAGATAGCACAAAACCAGTTCGGATTTATGCCCGGTCGAGGTACGACAGATGCTATTTTCGCTTTACGCCAATTGTGCGAAAAGTACAGGCGCGTGCACAAAAATCTGCATATGGTTTTTGTCGACCTCGAAAAGGCGTACGACCGGGTTCCCCGTGAGGTTTTGTGGTGGGCGTTAAAGATGAAAGGTGCGCCTGGGAAGTATGTGAGGTTGGTCCATGCTATGTACAGAGCATCCTGTACATGTGTACAATCTGCCGCGGGAGCGACGGACTATATCGGTGTGGCTGTAGGGCTGCATCAAGGGTCGGCATTGAGTCTCTACCTCTTCCTTCTGATCATGGACGCTCTGACGTCGGACCTGCAGGAGGAGGCACCCTGGTGCATGCTCTTTGCCGACGACATCGTGCTTGTCGGGGAAGAGGGCATCGAGGTACAAAGCAGACTGACGGGGTGGCAACAGAGGTTGGAGAGTGTTGGCCTGAAGATCAGCAGATCCAAAACTGAATATCTGGACTGTGATTTCGGCGGTCTTTCCAGTCCTGTACTTATGTCTTTAGATGGCGCTATACTTCCTACCTGCTCAGATTTCAAGTACCTCGGTTCCCTCATTCAGGACGACGGCGAAATAGACAGAGCTGTGCAGCAGAGGATTAACGCAGGGTGGATGAAATGGCGACAGGTCACAGCTACAACGTGCGATCCCCGAATGCCAATAAGGCTGAAGGGGAAAATTTACAAATCGATCATCCGACCTGTCGTCATGTATGGAAGTGAATGCTGGGCCGTCAAGAAGAAGGATGAAAATAGATTGCATACAAATGAAATGAGGATGTTACGATGGATGTGTGGTGTGACAAGGATGGATAAGATAAGGAATGAGTACATAAGAGGAAGCCTGAAAGTAGCGCCAGTGGTAGAAAAAGTGAGAGGAAGTAGATTAGCATGGTTTGGACATGTGATGCGGAGGGATGAAAGTCATGTCACAAAGCGAATGTTGAATATGAAAGTGGAGGGATACACGGGCAGAGGAAGGCCGAATAAAAGATGGATCGATTGTGTGAAGAATGATATAAGAATGAAAGGAGTAAGCATGGAAATGACGGCTGATAGAGAGGAATGGAAGGAAAAGATCTACTGCGCCGACCACAGATAATGGGAAATGGGCAAGAGGATGATGAATTTCTTTACTTATTTCAGCTGCAACTCCATTCGGTCCACTGTTGAATATAATCCTCGCCTCAGGATCTCCTGTCGATCGGTCCGCTGCTGCTAGCATCTAACGCCGCGTGCTTTCCACATACATACATACACTCACGCCTTTTTCCCACGGGGGTAGGCAGAGATTACGTCCTTCCACTTGCTACGGTCCGTACATATCTCTTTCGCTTCATCTACTTTTATAACATTCCTCATACATGCTCGACGATTGCGGGTACTTCTGTCCTGGCCTTTTTTGAGGACACTTTCGATTTGTTCGAAAAAAACTACAAAACACTATGAAAAAAACTACAAAATTAGAATATTTACACTATATAAAAATATAAGTAAAGATAACTCAGTAATTAATTGCCAACTTTACCCACGTCATCACAAAACCCATTATCACCTCAGTACCATTGTGTAATTTATCCGACGTAGACATGATTGTTACCAAATTTACCAAATGTGGATCCATTAATTGATGTGTATATCCATAAATAATTGAGTTGGAGCATACAAATTCATCAACTGAATTATGCTCGCCCACAGAGCTGCCCAGTCAAATGGAAAACAGTATACAGCTTAATGGAAATAAAGGGCGCAAATATATTCTTTATTTCCATAAAGCTGTAGGTATATAGTATTTACAATTGCTATTGTACCACGAATGTAGGAAATAAATGTGCGGGCTGTGTGAATGATTTCGGCATCTGTGTTATCCTTGTACATCGCCAGTAATTCGGCGACACTACAAAACTTTGTAGCTACTGTTTCGAAGGCCACGGAAGCCTGAGGTTATAGATGAAATGAAAAACCTCAAAAAAAGTACGCAAGCAGGCAACCTTCATACATCTGTGAATATATAGACGAGTAGACTCAAAAATGTATATGATAAGTTAACGTAATGGTTAAGTTATTGAACTTTTTGTTACATCTAATGAGTTTGTTTTTGACGTGACAACGTCTTAAATTAGGTTGCGGCTGGGAGTCACTTATGAAAAAGTGTAACGCTCGGTAACGTTACGATGAGTCACCGAACGAGAGAGAGGCCCGCCGAATGCCTTGCGTCTCTCTCCCACTCAACTATGTTTGTTATACTTTTATATGATTTCAATTTGTATTTTATTAATTGGCTTGTGTTTGATTTTATATGTATATTATATTTGTATGCACGTGCATGCATATTTATATTTATAAAAATAAATTGTGTTTTATTTCATGTAAAATCTTCGCAAATTATTGGCAAATACAAAACCCTTGGGATGTAGCAGAATACCAGCGCTTTGCTCACATCCTTTTGTGAGCAATTCCAATCACTGAGCTATATACGACCCTTTTGCACTTCTGCTGCACTGGGTTGTTTGTTTTAAGAAAATATTATTTTTCGTTTCTTTGTGTTCCTTTATTTGTGTGTGATGAAGATGTTTCGTAAATAAAATTTTGACGTGACGTCTATTAAATTGGTACGGCGTGGAGTCATTCTCGGAAACACCGTAACGGCCGAATCGGACGCCACACGGAGTCCACGCCTACTTTACCCCCACCCCTAGAGCGCCCGAAGGCATACTCGGAAACGGCGTTACGGCCGATCTGACGCCACACGGCAACGTAATAGAAATATAAATGTTATACATTACTTTATTTTAAATAATTTCATTGCACCCAGAAAAAAATACCATGTAATAGACGTTGTCACGTTCAAATATCGGCAGTAGACGGAGTTCTACAGACAACCAATTTTTTTTACTTCAACGTAACACCAGCAATAACGTTACACCAATGTCCTCGCGACAGTAATCTAGTTGAAACGTAGAGTAGAGGTAACAAAAACCAATTATTTACGCAATCACCATTTAATATAATTATTAATATGATTCGAGTTAGCTTAAAAATACGTTTATATAGAACATTTATTCTATTTTCTTACTTAGTTAATTTCTAAATATTTTTGACATGAATTTGAGATCCTAAAATATTTTTATGGTCTGTTCTATGCTTAAAAACGTTCCAATGAATTATTGATGTTTGCAATTTTTATGAGAGTATACCCAAACTCTTCATACATTTTATAAGTCTCCAAAAATAACGTTGGCTTTTTTTTCGAGTAGTTATAATATCAAAACAAAATTAAATTATAAGTTACTAGCTTTCTTCCCGCGGCTTCGCCCGCGTGGACTTCGGGATTGGGTCTATAGAGGGTTAAGGGTCATAGTTTTGTCCACGGCTACATATGCGCGGAAGTCGGTTTATGGCGAAAGGTTTTATCGCGCTTCCCGTGGGACTATCCGTTTTTCCGATATAAAAAATACCGCAGAATCTTGCTCAAGAATCACTCTATCTATTTATGAAAACCGCATGAAAATTTGTGTAGTAGTTTTTGAGCGAAGCCTTTATTGAGCATACCGTGGGATCTGTCGAATTTTCCGGAATAAAAAGTAGCTTATTATTTAATCTGGACTTTTATCTTTACGTTTGCAAAATTTCAAAGCAATCGGTTTAGTAGTTACGGCGTGAAAGCGGAACAAACAAACAAACTCACTTTCCGATTTATAATTATGAGGTATATATTTATAAGGTCGTCGGCCCTATTAGAGTCAATGTCGTCAAGTACGAACTCAAAGCACAACTATTGTACTCGTGCTAAGACTAATATGAAGTGAAGAAATGTAATTTGATATAACTGTTACAAGATTAAATAGGATCAAAACATGCCGAGCATAAAAAACGAAGTATTAGAATACTGAATAAGGCTGCTTAATGAAAAAGTGAAGGCGATTCCCTTTTTTGTTTGTGCGCTTCAAAATTTTCATTAAACCAGATCTCATTGGTTGGTCGTTTAATAAAAGGCGGTCAATGCCAGGGATTTCTGAAGTATCTGATCTTTAATATAAGTGATCGAATTTAGATCTTTTCACTGTATTTTGAACGTTTGCTAATGTTTTTCTTACAAACTGGTTATTTACGTTTTTTTTACAATGAATGCAGTGGATTAATGCAATAGAAGTGAGAGCTTTTAGGGGAGTGGTGACGATGAATGATAAATTGTGAAATAATGTGACAAGAGAAATGTGCGGTGTACAATCGACGACACGTTTAGCGCAGGCTTCTACGCAACGGGTCGCGGGTTCAATTCCCGCACGGGACAGATATTTTGATGACCTACAAAAATGACTGCACCCACGACATAGGATAAAAATCCTACTGTCAGGCGACGTTTATATAAAAAAAAAGATGTAGTGTCAAATATGTTGAAGGGAATGCTTAGCCATCTAAGGATGTGTAGAAAAGATGGACCAAAAGCGACTCACGAAAAAAATGTATAAGGCATTTAACCATATATTAATCGGCCAGTTAGTGGGGGGATGATCCAGACGAACATACTTGGACCAAATAGGTGGTAGGTATATTGAAAGAAATTGTTGAGTACCTCAAACCGACAAGCATATAGGAAAGTATTCATAAAAATAAAAAGAAATAAAATAAATATTTCTTACACTTAGACCAATTAGCCTAGCCCAAAGTTGAGAAGGCTAGCAAAGTCTATTTGGATCGTAGGAAGTAGAAAATTGTGATCTTTTCCTACCCTCACGAGAAGAAGGAGTTAGTATGATGTATTTTTATTATAATATGCTAGGAAAACTGTCTTGCCTACACAGGGTTACCTGGTAAGTCATGCGAACCCCGTTAGGGGGTCGTGGTTCCCACCATTTCTGACAGATTTCCCCTTGGAACCCCGCCCCCCAACTTAACCCTTTTCAAGTTATAAGGCTTTAAAGACTTTTTTGAAAAAATGACCGATTTTTGTCTATTGGCCCATTTTTTTTTGTTTATTATAATTCAAATATTTAGTTTTATACTATTTTTGTGTAGCAGATTAGTTTGTTCATCATAATGCAAAATAAAAATAGAGTTACCTCAACTAAATAGGTTGTAGATAGAAGATTGATAGTTATAGCGTCAAACAAAAATCAGTACAAATCAAACTTCAACCAGCAATAGTAAAAAAACATCTATGACACGTAGGCTGCAGACACCTTTAAAATATAAAATAAAATACATATGTTTAACCTAATTTAAATTGTTTTATTTTATTTTGTAACATAATTGATAAATTTTACATTAATTTCACTACTCCTTTTAGGACTTTTACCAAAAGATTATTCCAAGAAATCTAATAGCAGCCTATCTTGTTATACCTTGTTGAATAGCTAATGAAACGTAGATATTTTTAAAGGTGTCTGCAGCCTACGTGTCATAGATTTTTTTTTACTATTGCTGGTTGAAGTTTGATTTGTACTGATTTTTGTTTGATGCTGTAACTATCAATCTTCTATCTACAACCTATTTAGTTGAGGTAACTCTATTTTTATTTTGCATTATGATGAACAAACTAATCTGCTACACAAAAATAGTATAAAACTAAATATTTGAATTATAATAAACAAAAAAAATGGGCCAATAGACAAAAATCGGACATTTTTTCAAAAAAGTCTTTAAAGCCTTATAACTTGAAAAGGGTTAAGTTGGGGGGCGGGGTTCCAAGGGGAAATCTGTCAGAAATGGTGGAAACCACGACCCCCTAACGGGGTTCGCACGACTTACCAGGTAACCCTGTATATATCATTTGAAGAAATGGGAGTTGTGAAGAGTTCAGGTAAAGTTTGTATCCAATCTTGGTTCTCAAGAGCTTCCAGTTATATTTAGTATTCTAGTATTTATGTTCCTTCCCGTGTCTCAAATTATCGCCATATCTTTAATTAAAATCCATTAAATAGTTGTTCTTTGAAAGAGTAACAAACATAAATACATGCTCCCACTAAACTTTCGTATTTACTCGTATAATATTAGCAGGACGGTAGTAACTTGGTCACATATAATTAATGTCCCGATAATCTGCTTTGATTACTTTTATTGGCTTCAGTAGTATTTACATGATTGTGTTCAGATTTTAAGTAATACAGTAATTGGCAGCTCATATTCGTTTCCACCGTGAGACACGAGCTTAACTAATCCTGGATTTGTATAATACTCAGCACTGTAGCGTCACTGCAATGTACACTGACTTTGAGAGTTGCAGATTTAATGAGAACACTTGTACGAACATCAAAGAAGATTTATTTCATACTAGCTTCCGCCCGCGTGAAATTAGTTTTTGTCAATCCTGGTCCCTCTCTCTAAGAGACTCTTACTTACGTGACATTTGACCAACTTGTATACTAACTTCAACCCATATTTCACCCCCCTAGTTGGTCGGAATTTCAAAAATGCTAGAACAAATGTTTAATGATTTCTTATCAAGTGCTTAAATATAAAGTTTCATGGTTTTATCTTTTAAAATTAAGAAATCCATACAAACTTTCAACCTCTATTTCAGACCCTTCATCCCTTTTTTTCGAAATAAATAGTAGCTTATGTTCTGTGTCAGGGTCTAAAAATTTACTGTACCAAATTTAATCAAAATCGGTTGCGAGGTTTAAGCGGGAAGTGTAACAGACAGACAGAGTTACTTTCGCATTTATAATATTACTTGGGATGTTAATGGAGTGTGCCCGCAAGGGAAGAACCTGTTTTTTTTGCTTATCATAAATGTTTATGTTTAGTTTTAAATGTAGTAATAGTGCTACAATTATAAGATTCCTCCTATGTACATTATATCCATGTATATATATCCATGTAAATTATTTTGTACACCAATTACTCTATCTACCCCCACTAGAACTTGAACCAGTACATCGGAGATGACGCACCTTGAAACGGTGTATTAACCATTCGGCTACGGAAGTCGTCATATGTCATAAGAATCTTATATGTAAGCCAATGTTATACGAAATATATATATATAATATAATATAATATAATATAATATATATATATATATATATTATATATATATATATATATATGTTATAATATATATTATATATATATCACTCAACGTATTAACTTACTCGGCTGAGCCTTAGAATAATAAAATAATACAACGTAAGGAAAACAGCCTAATAAATTAAATCGAGATGCATGGCGTGGAAAGATGTCTACACAAATATTTACATGAACAAATCCCTCGAAACTCAATGGAGTGGAGGTTTATTAGGCGTAGATATTCATGTTCCACACGTTTCGGGTCGGATACAACCCGAGCATTATAAATGAATTAACATGTCGTCTAACCAGCTCTCCGTGCCATACCAGTATCGGGGAGTTCATAATCAGCCGATCGGGTCAATCAAAGTTATCGAAGATATTTGCAATAGTTGCCTTAATTTCATATCTATGTAGTTAAGGGGTTGAGTTTTCGACGTCTGATATAAGAATCGGTACGAGTTGAAATACAACAATGCTGCTGAAATTAAGAATGGATTTTAATGTATGACAATGTTAATATAGCTTAATTGGTCATGAAGTCCGTAAGTCATGAACTTTTCAGTCACTTCTCTATTAATGTTCGTTCGAAAATACTAAGACATCCTTGTGGTCTATTAAAAATAAAATCTTTAGAACTAGAATGGGCTCCAATTCTCCAGTGGTCCGCTTTGCTCATCTACTACAAAAATTTCACCAAAAAGTTGCATAAACTTGACATTAACTCTCAGAGCTTCATGTCCTGTACGCTTATACGTTTTTTATTATATTAAAATTACGTGTTATTATTTGTATTTGCATTCTGTAGTTACCTATAATTATAAGTGCGATTAGTTTAAAACATATTTTGAACATTCTACTGTTTACAAACAGTTTACAGTTACTTATGTTGGTGATCCCATAAATAAATAAAAATATATTATGTTCGCAATATATGTAGTTTATGAGGTCTTTGTATATTTCTATTTATACATTCTGCATCCACTTTAAACATTTTCTGCTAGCTAACATTCAGGTGGTACAAAACCTTATGTGGTGAATGATAACACAAAATTAACGTAACACAAATTATTTTTAAATAAATACATTCAGGACTTCCTACAGTTCTCATCCGAATCGCTCACTCTTCACAAATTGTTGTGAGACGTCACCTAATTCGGAAGCGTTCATGCAATATCAAACAGACATTTTGTAATAAAGGAATTGTTAGATTTAAACCATCCCATGCTGATTCGAGTTGTTACTTACACACATCCATCGTGTTCAGCGTGCAATGAAAAGAGAATCCGCTCGAAATACCCGCCTGCCGTTCAATGTTTAAGCCGATGTCTAAAGCCCATAATACATAGTCAAATATATGAAGCTTGAATTTAGATTCAGGTTATTGATAGGTACAATGAAAAGTCCTCTGTTTATGACAGAAAATGATGTGGCCTCTCACGTAGTGTCCAAACAAAAAAGCAATCAAAGAGTAAACAAAGCATTCGAAGAAATCCCGGAATTATCTTTACGATAAAGATAGCGCCACATCGCATTTTTTAAAAGATGATTTCGTACTTGCAGCTTAAATAAAAGCACTTAACTGATAATATAATAATGATTATTGTGTATGAATTAAAACAACTACTTAAGTAACAGATAAAGGGATGTTAACAGAAATATTTTGAACATAAATAAAAAAAATATTAAAATTCATAATTATTAAAACAAACAGAAAGTGTTTATGATCAAAGTTCTAATGAAGTTTCCAGATTAGTCAACAGAGTACAATGTGAACATTCAGCTGCAGTGTTGGTGGTTTGCTATGACGAAAAAGAGAAAGATATCAAATCATTTGCACAAGTGTATTAAGGTGTCATTCCTTAGAAGGTAGTTTGACCTGATAACACATGATGTTGTTAAGAAACTGTAGTGAAACTACAAAGTTTGTTGAAAGGAACAAAGTTTATTAAGTATTATAAATCGAACACATACAAATCTTGGATGAAAGTATCCGTATTCAAGACAATTCACTGTAATAGGTCGTTCTATTGTATCCTGTGTGGCCGGTGCGGAGCCATACATACGCAAAAGACTAAACTAAACTTCGAGCGAGATCTCCTACTACCTACTGCCCACCGTTGATGAGCTGGGGTGACCATGTTAAAAAAAGGACGATTTAGCCTTAGGTAGCGTTACACATTGTTATAAAACTACGTAATGTTCAATCATCAAGAATGGTGCTTTCAGCAAGACTCAGTGCCAGATCATAAAATTAATCGTTCCCGACTTAGTCGAGCTTGAACACTTGTCGCCAGCTAGTTGTAAGATCGGACCTTTGGAAAGTCTAATTCACTAGATTATGATTTATGAACAGTTTTAGAGAGTATAACTATGTCTGAACGCCGCAATAATTTAATAAACCAATCCATAAGATTTTCAAAAAAGCCTCATATATTTTTTATAATTTTCTGTGTTTGTTCTGTAATGTAAATAATACTCTTACTCACCAACTAGATTTATAAAGAAAACACAAATAATACAAAATAACAAAGTGACTGATTAATTATCAACTTTAACAGGATAAATGTATATTTAAGTTTTTCTTTTAACAATTAAATTAAAATAACCAATTAAAATAAATAACTTTATTATGTACTTAAAAGAACAAATTTTAATGAGTAGACACAAGGGCAAGGTTGGTTCTGGTGCTGTTTGACCAATCTCGGCAAGGATATTTAGCAACAATGGTTGATCAAGGTATTGAAATAAAATTATAATTAAATGGTAATTCTAAAATCTAAAACATGAATTCTTAAGCTAGATTCCCATCCCCCGGTGGTTAGTACTGAATACCTTCCTTGAGACTGGGTCCAGACACTCGATTTTAACTCTTCTTTTAATAGATTGCAGTTATTCTCCTTAAGGTTTATATAATTTTCTTCAAGGATATTGTATATTATATATTTTCCTTACATAAATTTGTAGGGCCGGGTATAACAACCTCCCGGTACCTTTTTGCCCTGTTATATATCATAAAAATGCTACATTATCATAGTCATGGACTCAATGTGGGTGGTCTATGCGGTTCAGAAGGAACCCATATACATTATTGTTCTTCATACAATTAAATCTGACAACTAGGTTACAAAGAAAAAAAAATATCAAACATGATCTATTGAACATTCATCAAATTATGGTACATTTACTTTAAAAGAACAAGAATTTACATTATTTATATTATTATGATTAAATACAAACACCAATTACCTCAAATACATGAGATTAGCAACTGAGCAACTAATTTCAGCATGATTTGGTATGGGTGGTTAAGCCTACCCGCCTCAAAACAAATATCAATAATTATTTGTGAAAATCATTACTATTGGGAACAAATTGAAATTAAAGAGATTAAAGAATTAAAGAGATAAATGCAACTATTACTGACCTTTTTATCGGGCTTTCAATATGTAAATATTTTAGTTTATTATTTTTTCCTAAGTGCCGGTGGCAACTAGGTTAAATTATGTTCCAAAAGATATGGATAATTTTATGGGAAATAAAATACTCCTGAAATTTGTGATCCTGACACCACTTTCAGTAACTTTTATACGATTTTTATATCACGAAATATGCGTGAGATTTTTACAATAGATCGATTCCCAATTCCAGATTTCAGATCTCCAAGTCACAGATTAGTATACCATTACAGATTGCTTACCACCGATGAGGCAAAGACTATATAGACGATGTATAGTATGTGATGTTTGTTATTAAATGGAACTAGGATGGTGTGGAAACTATGTCGATCCGCCACAAATAAAGGAAAGGAAGTTTAATTCTAAATGTTATTTTTGTAACCGGCAGTGCAAATAGTTTGTTGTTAATTAGTATCCGGTATATAATCTGTGGGCAGTTAATAATCTACGACACTGTTTTTAATCTATGAATTCCGGAGTGATGTGTTCAGTATTATTGATAAAGAACCTATCTTTGTAGACGACGCTTGGCTAGATTTGATTGCCTAATTTGCGCTATAGATAATGGTGTTAGGATCATGATAAGCGGTCCACACTATAGAACTGCCAATGTCAAAGTAACAATTCGACGAAAACATAACCAATGCAAGATACAATTGTAAAAGTGATTTTAATCAATATGAATAAAAAAGTGTCTTTAATAGTACTTAAAATCAGTGAAAAAAAAAAAGTGTTACAGTTCATCAATGAGTTTTACGGTAAACACATTGACAAGACATGTAACGTATAGTATGTGCTTATTTGAAATGTATGTTATTACACTTACAGTACTCCTAAAGTATACTTTAGGAGTACTGTAAATGTATACATTACCGACAGTAATAAGTTATTTACACATACGTAATTCCCAATCGAATCATTATAAAGTTTAATTGGAATTGGGTGTGTAATATACCTATTGAACTGCCTCTGTTTAGATGTTTAACTAACGGTCGTGTTGTAGAAGAGTACCTCCAGTGTCTTATAACACATACGTGATTCCCAATCGAATCATTATCAAGTTAAATTGAAATTAGGTGTATTGAATTGCCTCTGTTCAGATGTTTAACTAACGGTCATGTTGTAGGAGAGTACCTCCAGTGTCTTATATTTACACATAAGTTATTTACTCATACGTGATTACCAATCGAATCATTATAAAGTTTGATTGAAATTTAGTGTTAATATACCTATTGAACTGCCTCTGTTCAGATGTTTAACTAACGGTCGTGTTGTAGGAGAGTACCTCCAGTGTCTTATATTTACATTTAAGTTATTTACACATAAGTTATTTACACATAAGTTATTTACACATACGTGATTCCCAATCGAATCATTATAAAGTTTAATTGAATTGGGTGTTAATATACTTATTGAACTGCCTCTGTTCAGACGTTTAACTAACGGTCGTATTGTAGGAGAGTTTCTCAGTGTCCTATATTTACACATAAGTTATTTACACATACGTGATTCCCAATCGAATCATTATAAAGTTTGATTGAAATTAAGTGTTAATATACCTATTGAACTGCCTCTGTTCAGATGTTTAACTAACGGTCGTGTTGTAGGAGAGAACCTCCAGTGTCTTATATTTACACATAAGTTATTTACACATATGTGATTCCCAATCGAATCATTATAAAGTTTAATTGAAATTAGGTGTATTGAACTGCATCTGTTCAGATGTTTAACTAACGGTTGTGTTGTAGGAGAGTACCTCCAGTGTCTTATATTTACACATAAGTTATTTACACATACGTGATTCCCAATCGAATCATTATAAAGTTTGATTGAAATTAAGTGTTAATATACCTATTGAACGGCCTCTGTTCAGATGTTTAACTAACGGTCGTGTTGTAGGAGAGTGGAGAGTGTTTTATATTTAATTTAACTCTACCGATGTATATACGTATTCCATGCTCTCTATCTAGAGATGTTCAATATTCTCATACTTGAACTCTATACATATATAACATTATCTTAAGATCGCAATTAACGTAGAGGTTTAGTACCATGAGCCTAGCATCTGAAAGAGTCAAAATTCTATTATTGTATTACCTTGAAACATACAGAAACACTCTAGCAGCATAGCTATGTTACAGATTATGACACACGATGACAGGCCTCACCATGACGGTATAAAGTAAGGTCACTATTGAAATAAAGACACCGGTCTTGTAGTGTAAAGCGCCATCTCGCTTGCACCCTGCTTTAAGAGATCATGGTAGGCTTATATTAGCACCTATAGACTCTTGTAACACCACTAACATCATGTAGCACTCATACACGAATAAACTAAAATGATTGGATGCCTTCTTTATACCATTGAAAGATTTAATGAACATCTGAAATGAGGAACAGTAAAACAGCTGTTAAGTAAGAAAAGGCTTTTAGCATTAATATGCATAACTATAGACCGTTGCTAATTCGAAATGAACGAGAGCAGTTAAGGCTTGGCAAGCGGCCATTTTGATGTGAACCATAACATAAAGAAGACTTATTCGCACATTTCGTTAGTATCTTCCCTGGAAATCGAGCCAGTCTCTGAATGACCTTATGTAAAGATGCAGCCTAATAATGCAATCAGAGCTAATGCTCTTGTTTTAATGTTCTGTCGTTAGTTGTATACAATATAAACAATACAACGTTGTATTTATCTCGCAGTAACATCGTTGATAATGACAATTGTTATTGCATACAAGAATCAGCATAAATCTTCTGCACAACCATCTTTTTATTTTTCCTCTCAGGAGAGAGAGGCTGAGAATCCTCACAAAAAGTACGAAATGTGCAAAGGATACCACCGCAACGGTAAGTCCTGTATGTATGTCTATCCGTTACCTTAGATCACATAAAACAAGCCTTATAATGCTTACTTTGGGACAGGTTAATTGGTGTAAGTAAAAAAAAGAAATATTCTCGATACAAAATTCCGCTTATGTTAAACATTTATATTTCAAGAAATCTGTAAAAAATCAACATCGCAGCGTAACAGCAATTATTTCAATGTATAGCCATTAATTCTAAATTATTATTACGTCGCATTCAAAACATGTCGCACCGCCTTCACGTATGAATAACGCCAAATCAGCTCTATAGAAACGTAACCGTGTTAGTGTGAGAGATGTGCCTGAAAAGCCTTCTTAAGCAGCTCTAATTGAGTAAGCTTTCCAGTACACTAATTGCTGTATGAATACCGTAATTCTTTGAAAGAGCGATATGGTTATTTTACGAGAATTTTGGTCTTATTTGAATAAAATACGATTAGCTGGAAATGCGTTAGACATTCAACTCATATACGCTTTCGCATAGATAAGCCAGCCCCGGGATCGGTGCAGATTGGTTATTTGTACGTATATTTTGGAAGTATGCGATGATGAATATTTTACATAACATAGAAATTGGACATTAAAGACGAATGTTACATATAAATAATGTGTAATAAATTACTCATTATATAAATTATGACATCTTAGTTACCAGTATGCCATAGATAGACCACCATATTTAGGTGTGAATACCGTGTATTATAATTTATTTTTAAGTTAACATAATGATTGATAATTGATAAAATGCAAGTATAAGTAAACATTACAGCGTTCATCGCCAATAAAGCGTATCGTGTTGTCTATCTGCGCCAAGCCAATACTTCGCACTTGTTACCCTCGGGCCGTATGCATCCCTTCCTCAGTCTGGCAGAAGCCCGCCCCGCGAGTAGACGTGCGGCAGGGCCCCGAAGCCTTTGCCTCTGGCAAAGTTACGTGAACTGTCGTGTATTGTTGCAAAATCGTTTGTGTTTATTCTTTTGTGTGAGACTTTCTTTCGGAAGGTTAATTTTGTATTGTGAGTATGCTTCTTTTTAATATGATTTAATTGATTTATTAATAATAACAAGATAATTATTGTTATAAGCAAACCAGTTTCAATAATTATGTGTTCTATTATTTCAACTTGTAAGTCATGTGGTAATATTTGAGTTATATTATTAAAATAAAAAATAAAGTTTTCGTCAAAAATAAAATAACGCAATTAATTTTAATTTTAGTAATTTTTATATTTATATACTTACATTTTATTTTAATGACACTTAATACAATGCTAACTTTTGTTTTACCCATTATACAAATAATAATAGGTTTTTCAACAGTTTGTCAGTTAATTAACAATTTATAGGCCTTATTATGTATTGTGTTTCTTTCTCCAGTTGGAAAATTAAGTTTTTCTTTTGTAATTATGATATGAAGAATTCATATGTATTTGAACATTAGAACCAATAGTGGTAATTAACTCGTTCCTTTTAGATTTATTCGCCATTATAAGATATCTTCAAGATGGCGATAAGTGGCTCTGTATAATTTAGCTTCCGGAAAATATAAGTGTGATGCTATTATTTTACATTATATTACATTTTATGTAATTAAATGAAATTAATTTATATTCTATTATATTGGAATGTGCTTGTTGTACATGTTCACTGTGATGGATTTCCAATATTTCATTATTGTATCGTCACTTTCATTCTTCCAATGGAAGTCATAATATTCTACTAACATGATCACATAATGTTAGAAGTTAGTAACCACATGGAAATTTCGAAATAAACCTTGCAAAAACTTCTCTAGTAGTATTGTGCAAATTTCTTTGTTCCAAGTAAAAACTGATGTCTAGTAGGGTTGAAATCATCAATCAATCATCATCCTAAATAGATGAAGATGTTAATTAGCCTAGTGCGGGTTGGATGATTCCACATACACCTTAGACATGTTTCTCAGGTGCACATATAGATTGTCACACTATATTTTAACCCAGAAGCTTCAAATAAATGAACATAAAAATAAGAAGTTGAAAAAACAACTTTAATTCAAAGTGACTTAGAACTCAGAATTTTTAGAACAGACCAGTGATACGGTGGCCACAGCATCACCGACGTTCCTGCTACTCCTCAGACCGATATCTATATTATGATTTCACTGGCACCGTTTTATCATTAATAACAGTTTTCATTCATTTGGTAGCATTCCACTTATCATTTTGTGGAATAATCTTCCATGTTTCCAAAAAATACAATTTGTAATTTCATGGACACTTTTGTATTTGTGTGTTTTACCTTCGCGTAGTACTTATAGTAGCTAAACTCAACTAAATTTTGTATTAAAATATTCATGTCGTATAGAAAATATCTAACAAACTTACACATTTTATAGTAGAGGGTGAAATTACAGGATGAATTGATAGTTATATATTTATACTAAAATACAGTTTGAAACAGAAAATATTTTTTCCGTGGTCTATTATTAACTAGAACTAAGTTTTTCAACTAACATCGATCTTTTGTACCTTTTCGCTATGATCTGTGCTCTCAGTAATGTACGAATCGCATGAATGATAGAAGTTGGTTTATTTTACAACCTGAGTCTGGAATTGTTATGAAGCATAACTTACGTAACAAATAACATCTAATTTCATACTAGTCCGAATATTAAGTGATAAAGTTACCCAATATTACGCATGATTTATTTTTAAGTATTTATATAATATTGATTGTTTCAATTAGATCGTCAATATCATCTATTTTTTGTTTTTTTTTATTATTTGTCTGTCAGTTATTTTTATTTTAAGCTTATTGTCATCATTTTGCCCATAATTTTGACCACTTTTGCTGACACATTAATTGAAATATGTGAGAGGTGTGTGTCTATGAAATATGAATGACGCTCATATATGACGCTTAATGGACGAGAGTGGATGACAAAAACCAGTTTTTCCGACCCTACTTAGTGTGGGATAAGGGCAGGAGGATCATTTATCATTGAAAAGCATAGTTATTATTTAAGTATACGCCGACTAAAGTATAACAATCCAGTTTCATCTGTTTTAAGGCTGCTTATGTTTTATTGATAATACTACACCAGTTCGAACAAGTTTTCAGATTTGTACACCATAAAAGCTTAGCATTAAAAATAAATTACGGAAACTTTTCTTCGATTTCTATAAAAAATGTTTAATATATATATATCCCTTACCTTAGATCCCATACCACAAGCCTTACTTAAGTAAGCTCTTACTTTGGGCTAGACTAATTGGTGCAAGTGTAAGAAATATTTACTTACTTATTACTTATGAATGTTTACGTGTTATATTGGTGAAATAAAAGCATGAATGATGAATATGTATTATGATAATAAAGGGAAAATGAGTTATAATTAACGAAAGAAATATAGAAAGTCGATAAATATCACATTTGTAGTTTCACTCAAGATACAAAATAAACATCTTCAGCCATTCCTTGATCAATACTGGAAAGTGTTTAATAAAACATAGTTTATATTAAACACTAACGACCCGCCCCGGCTTCGCACGGGTGCAATGAAAAAATGGTTATGGTAGGTTATACCTAAGAGATAGACATATATCATCGTGGACTTTTTTGTAGACTTTTGTAAGTTGTACAATACTGTAGTACATCATTTTGACCAATCTCGTAGGGTTCGGCCAGCGTTTGCAATATAAGCGCAAAAAAGTGAGTTGATTTACGACATCACATTAGAAATCTCAAAAATTGACAGCGTTCTACTACTACATTGTGCATGTTTTATACATTTAAACCTTCCTCTTGAATATACCTATTTATTAAAGAAACCGCATTAAAATCCGTTGCGTAGTTTTAAAGATTTAAGCATACATAGCTACATACATACATACATACACCGGGAAGCGACTTTGTTTTATAAGTAATGATAAAACAAATCATCAGAACTTTGTCTACTTGTCAAGAGGTTATAACACAAGTCATAACCTTTAACAAATATTATTGTCTCGCTCGTATTGATGTCTCGCTGAGGGACGAAACACGTGTCGACCTTGTCTGCTTGTTGGACAAGTCATCATCAACTGCGCGGAATCAGCAAACGTAATCAATATCCTTTGTAATACAATGGACTTCCGCAAAATAACACCTGCTACAATAGAGTAATTATTGCTTTTGTCAATCAATTTGAGACTTAGATATCTAACTTTTTAGTAATACAGCTGTCCAGAAAAACATAAAGGACTCTTGACAAAATAGTTGCAACTCTATCATATGTTAAAGAAGAAAAAAAAGAACTTACTGGAAAAACATCAAATCACAACTAATACAAATCTATACTTATAATAAATCTGTAGAGACGTCAATTCTGTACATGAAATATATTTCCAAAATAACTATCACGGGGTAATTAAGGATCGATACTGATGCCAAAAATGCAATCAGTAAAATTATTGTCTGTCTGTTTGTATAACCGTTATAGAAACAAAAATTACTCGACGGATTTTAACGAAATTTAGTACAATTATTTTTCATACTCCTGAGCTGGTTATAGTAGCTACAATCAATAGTAGCAGAGCAGTGAAGCAGAGCAGTGAAGGGTATTGGGAAAACGGGAGAAGTTACTCCATTTTTTAAGCTACCGTCGCGTGTGCATCCTTAATGGTTAAAGCTACACAATAACACGTGTTACTCCCGATAGATTAGCAGTACGAAGCTTTCTGATTATATTTGTCTACTCTTATATTTATAACACTCTCAGTCATTAAAAATGCTACCTAAAATTACGATTCTAAGTGGACGAAGTCATGGGCACAGCTAGTTACAAATAATATCTATCATCACATAGAGCAGGTTATAATTATTTTTCTTCATTATGTTATATTCTATGATCAATAAGATACCACAGACCACTGTTAAAACTATTGCGAGTAAATACTGCAATTGACGAATCTGAGGGCCTGGATTCGAGTCGCGGTAGGCGTAGATGTTTGTGTAATAAATAGAAGTATTTGTGCCTTAGTCATGACTTTAATTACATATTAATAAAAAAACTTACATATGTATGTTTAATATGCTATGGGATCTAGGAGTTACCTTTTTTTTGAAGGGGGGAAATGCGACCGTATGCAACATGACACCGCGCTGGCAAAGCGCGGCCGTGTGTGGGGCTCTCCGGTCATAGAGGATCGGCCTACCCACTAAACCACCCCGAGTTCTCTAGGCCCATACGGGACATATGGCGGGGTGCGCCTTCGCGATTTGACCGCCATATCTAGGAATTACCCTAGAACAGGGCTTACTATAGCACAAGCCTTACTCTTTAGGCTAGGCTAATTGGTCTGAGTGTAAGAAATATTTATTCATTTATTTACACTTCAAAATAATATGTTTCATCAAATGTAAACCTAAATAAAATATATTTTGTAAGAAAAGAGACAAAAGAATAATGATCCATCCACATAAGTTATAAGCAAAAAGTTCGTATCGCATTTATTAATTGTCTGGTTCTTGAGCCGACTTGATTCATAGATACATAAAAAAGGAATATATATTGCAATTACTTTCCATTAGTCAATCATAATGAGAGTCAAGATCAGAGGAAAAAATACTGGTGTAAAGATGAATAGGCCATGAATAGAAGGCTCACTCAATACCTACTTACCAATATTAATCCTATAGGCGCCTTCAAAACATCTATCGCTGAAAAGAGATTTCATAATGGTAATATTTTTTATCAAAGGCAGGATTATACATACATATATATCCTAATTTATTTTTGTTCGGAGCAAGCAGAATAATAATATCATTATACCAGTATTCTTATTTTAATTTCCCTTTGTATACTGCCTTAAAATCGTAAAGTTTATGATAACCCTTATGTTTCATTAGTAAATATAATTTTACATTTGTGCGTAATCCCAACTAATATTATAAATGCGAAAGTGTGTTTGTTTGTTTGTTACCTCTTCACGCTTAAACTACTGCACCGATCATCACGAAAATTTGCATACACATAGTCTGTGGTACGGGGAAGGATATCACATTTTATCCCGGAAGAAAGTAGCTACTGTTCCCGTGGGATCGAAATTAACGCGGACGGAGCAACGACGGCGGAGCCACGGGCAAGAAATAACAATATAATTATTTAATAATATTTAATATTTGCATACACATAGTCTGCGGAACGAGAAAGGACATAGGACACCTTTTATCTGTTCCCGTGGGATCTAAATTAACACGGGCGGGCTACTAACAGTGTAATCCTTACTAATATTATAAATCGGAAAGTGAGTTAGTTTGTTTGTTTGTTTGTTCCGCTTTCACGCCGTAACTCCTGAACCGATTGCTTTGAAATTTAGCAGACGTAAAGATAAAAGTCCGGATTAAATAATAGGCTACTTTTTATCCCGGAAAAATCGACAGATCCCACGGGATGCACAATAAAGGCTTCGCACGAAAACTACTGCACAGATTTTCATGCGGATTTCATTCATCAATAGATAGACTGATTCTTGAGCAAGGTTTTGCGGTATTTTTTATCTGTTTAGTCCCACGGGAAGCGCGATAAAACCTTCGCGCCATAAACCGACTTCCGCGCATATGTAGCCGTGGGCAAAAGCTATGACCCTTAACCCTCTATAGACCCAATCCCGAAATCCACGCGGGCGAAGCCGCGGGCAGAAAGCTAGTAGTTAATAAACTAAGTGTTCATTTGATCCATAAATAAAATCATAATATATTTTGATTGGAAGTAACAATATTTATTGATAAGAAACATAATTTCAGTAAAATCAAACGAGATAAATTCATTATTTTACATAATCCAGTTAACAGTACAACTAAACTAATTTAAAAATTAATAGAACGTCTAAAATCAATACCAACATTTGATTTTTTTGATCAGTCTTTTAATTTAATATTAAAATTAACAACCAAATGAGACACGTAAAAATCTTGGAAGAATGAAGATAATTATTGCCCATTTCTATATTATAATAATAATACATTTAAAAAATTTAATAAATGTTATAACATAAATATATTACATATATTTGATTGAGAAAAAATTCTAGAAAGAAATAAAAGTCTAATATTAAGACATTTTAAATGTCTGTATAGCAATGCAGCAAATACAATATTATTTGATTAATTTGGTCGTACCAGTCAGGCTACGGTTGTAGCCAGGTCTACATCCGTAGCCTAACTGCTACGACACGTAGTTCGTAACTATGTTTCTATTGGTTTGTTTGATTAATGCCGGACAGGGTATTATTGTCTCAGGAAAAAATAGATGAAAACTTAATTTTAGATTATGTTATCAGTATAAGACTACCTATATACTGTTGTATTAAATCAAATCATTCATTTGAAATAGATCAAGTTATTATTCACATTTAGTGCTTAATAATTTGCAGAACTAAATGCTTATTAGTTTGCTTACATTAGTTTTGAATAACAATAATATTTCATAAATAATATGTGATTAGTACACGCAACTGTCTTGATCAAAATGTACCTATTTAAATGTCTTATTAAATTATATATTTGATAATGTTGTGTCTTATAATTTAAATAAACTTCAATTGGGTAAAATTCTTTACCAATTATACAGCTTCTTAAGACTACTATAAATTAATAATTGTTAGTAATTTGATACATTTCAATAATATCACATTATTATAAGATTTTTATTCTAGCGAACTGAATCAGCAGCAGATGCATTTTGACTGTCATAGTAAATAGTCAACAATCGTGTATTGCATAATTATTTGTGTAATTCAATAAATTTACATGTAGAGTCGAAGTTGTCTGATATTTTGTCAAAATTTATTGAATTTTTAAATTAAAACTATAAAATTTTATAATCAATCATACACATAATTAAGAGGTGCCCCATTTTTTTTTTAGTTTGTTGAGGTCTAGCTTATACAACAGTGAAAAAAGTCTGCTTTAAGCTTTGTTAACTATACAAAACTCGTCAACTAATGTTAAATAAAGTACACTATATTATGAATACGAAAGTCTTGTGTGTTTATGATAAAAAAAACTGAAAAATGGCAAGACTATTTTTTTTTTGAAAGTTGGTATACTAGTATATTGAGATCCGGGGAAACACTTATCAAAGGAAAATATATTTTCCCCGTAGAAAAATCCGATATAAACTTTCTCGCGTGGATAGCTAGTAGAAAATTATATAATTATTATTAAGTATTTTTCTATGTAATGAATAAACTCAAAAAGTACTGGACTAATTTTAGTACTTCTTTTTTTATTAGAAAACTACATTATCACTGAATAACATAGGCTATATTTAGTACTAGATTATTATAGAAATATATAAACAATGCAAATCGTCCGCGGGTGAAATCGCGGGACACACCTAGTAATATATATAAAGGAAGAAAACCAATTTTATGTTAAACTTTTCACATTATTATGTACCAAGTGCTGGAAACTTTTTTATAAGTAGTAATCAAACCTTTTTTTCACTACATGTCACTCACAATGTTTGAAAAAAATATAACAGCGGGGGAAACAGAAAAGCGTAAAACGTCCAGGCTTTCTCCGACTTGTATTTCTAAAGGGTCCGATTGTCTCACTCCAATATATTGAAGGAAATTGCTGAACGTAGCTATAAATTCACCGAAGTCATCGCGTACCGCCTCCAGCCGTAACCAATCGTCACTGAAGGACCTTTTTTGTCTCACTAGCCAAATTACGAGAACGGCAACTGCTTCTAGTCGCACTTTATCGGCCCTGCTTGATACTTCTCATATTAGTTCGGTTAGATAGTGGTAACTAATTTGAATATTTTTCTAGCTTTGTGTCAGTGTGGTGGTATCGTCAGCATTATAGAACCATTGAAAAACAATATTTTCCTGTTATTATCATAAACATAGTATAAAACAAAGTCGCTTTCGCTGTATGTCCGTATGTATGCTTATCTTTAAAACTACGCAACGGATTTTGACGCGGTTTTTTTAAATAGATAGAGTGATTCTTAAGGAAGGTTTGTATGTAATAATAAATGCATAATATAGTAGAAGAAAACTGATAAATTTAAAGGTTTCTAATGTGATGTCGTAAATAAGCACGTTTTTTTGCGCTTATATTGCAAACGCTGGCTGAACCCTACGAGATAGACCAAAATAATGTACTACAGTATTGTACAACTTACAAAAATCCACAAAAAAGTCCGCGATGGTATATGTCTATCTCTAGGGATAACCCACCATAACCATTTTTTCACTGCACCGTGGCGAAGCCGGGGCGGGTCGCTAGTCATAAATAAAAAAATATCTATAAACATAAATATTATTAAAAATCTTTCAACGGTAGTGTAGATTGCAGAGAAAAGGATTACGGACAATACGTGCCGTTTCGCGAATCACTGCGTTCTGTTACAAGCTCTTAATTCAACCCTCAAGCCAGAGCCTCTTTCGATGTTAATCCTGTTTCCTGAAACAACTTTTGGAACAATAATTGCCGGATCAACATCCCACGTGGTAGGTATCTCCTGTGCGAAATCAACATCCTTGACTTTATCCTTCTCAGTTTTCACAAGATTTTCATCATGAAGGATTGTAATACGTGACAAGCACTACTCGACGTTGAAATCGTCAAACACCACGTTGTCAAGTTAATTGCAAACAAAAATCTTTTGATGACGAAGTTGTGTCTGCGCAAATACTCGACATTCACAAGATGTAAGCATGTTATTACTATTGCTCTCAAATTTCACCCATACTATGTAATTACATTAAAATTGTTTCAACTATTTTATCGTTTAAACACACAAGGAGACTAAGATCATATCGTTAGGTATGAAAATTTGGTTATATTTTTTAAACAAAAAAACTCGTAACAGAAAATTGACCTTAAACTAAAAATTTGTAGAAACTTATTTCTATTCAACAAACAAAATATCTACACCCATTTTATTCAATACATACACTATGTAATCAAAATTACTCATCAAGATAATTGCCTTAATTGATGTAGTATGAAAGTTATTAACTTAGATGTGTGAAAGCAATAAACGGCAATTTGGAAAGCAATAAACTTTACGTATGAACGTAATGCTATTAAAGTGAGGAGAAAAGATAATTTCCAAACCACATCTGTGATTGAGTGATTTTAGAAAGATGAATAGAGTGATTTTAGAAATAGGAATTCATATATTTTCCTTACAAGAAAACTAGTTATATTAATAGGGTTTAACTATGCAAAGATCTCAGTCCGACAAAAACAGCAAACAAAAATTCAAAATGAACGACAAAATTCTACAAACAAAAACACTCGCCAATAGTCAAAGAAACATACACAATGACAAACAAATATTTAAATAAAAAAAAAATAAAAACAGAAAAAATAATAAATACAGTGGTAATTAAAATTTACAGCTTTGAACTACGAGTATTTACTTAAAATCTAACTTAAGGACGGCTGACCTAAAACTGACCAACCTAGCACCAAACACTTCAAGATCATCATAGGTAGATATCTCATTATACAATCAGCACATTCGGGCAATGGGATTATAATATGAGGTATTGTTTCTATAAGACAGAATGCTTGTGGTTTTCGACAAATCATTGCGTGTGTTCAAATTAAGGGCTGCGAGAATGATGCTTATGAGCCTGGTATGAAGCCTGAATCTTGTGTTCCACTTTTTCATAATAATAAATATATGTTAACAATATATAAAATAATAATATTTCATTATGATAAATCGATTATTATTTAATCAATCTGTATTATTTTAGTTAAAAATTAAAATGTTACGTACAATAATGAATTGACTAAGAATTAATTGTTAAATTATTATTATAACACAGAAAATAAAAAATTTAATATATTAAAATCTTAATAAAAATCTGTCATCCTCAACATTACATTATTAATTTGATTGGTATTTAACAAAATTCTCATCTCGCATCATTATACGATGCTTATAGATTATTCATGTCAATGGTAACAGTCAAAGGTAGGTCCGATTTTTAAACTCTACAATAAATACGATCCTGTCAATAACAATACAAATTATTTTATACTTCAGATTGTCTACTACCATTGTATTCGTTAACGCTATTAAAGCAATTGTTTGATAACCAACTCCGCAAATTATGTAGATTTTTTTTTTAAATTTAAAAGTAAAATTAGGACAAAAATTAAGTGAAATTTCTATATTGATAAGTCAATGAGATAGAAATTACTCTACTTTGATAATTATATAATAAAAATAGCCATATTCAGTTATAGTCATCTGCCCTATTGTCTAATAAACAATTCCGCAAATTATGTAGAAATAATTTTGTGTAATGTTGTCTGATTTCTATAGGTTTCTATAGACTTTTCTTATGAAAATAATTAATTTGGGCACCATCGAACCACCAGGATATAATTACATGCAAGATAACATACGGCTTATCTCTATGTCATTACATCAGCACGTCAGAACATGAATTATTAAAAGCTGACCAATTGTTAAAGTTTAATAACTTCCTGTTTTTGTATGACTGGGTAGTTAATATTAATCAATCGATATTACTAAACTAACACTGTATGGTGATATCCAGCCAGCTTACAAAGTTAACATTTCCGAGCATTATCAATAAAATACAATATTATGCAATACAAAAGTTAAATTATAACGGGCATCCAATAAATGAATAATCAATTATATAAAATATAATTTGAATGAATTAAATAACGTATTTGATTAATGTACCCAAATTTAAGGAAATTGGGTAGATGATGTTTTTTTTATTCTATGCATAATAACAGCTCTCTTTTAGATGAGAAATATTGTTGAAGTAATGACGTATCTGCGACTATTACTTTTTAAGATACAGCGCCATGTTTGCGGTGCTGTCGCAAGTCGCTCAAAAACTCTCCATACAAAGTACTGTGAATCGTGTCGTCATAACTTTGTTATTTTCACGTTTATAGATATACTTTCTATATTAAATAATGTTACATTTAATGTGAGGAAGTTAGAAAGGTATCCGTTTCATTAGAATTTTGTAAAAAATTAATTGTACATTTTTTAGAAATCTATAAGCAATATTAATACTAAATTAAAGTTAAATTTCTATATTGACTTACGTTTATGAGATCGAAATTGCTCAAATTTAATAATTATGTATATAATAAAAATAGGCATATTTATCTACCCTATTGAGTCTCATTAATTTTAAATTAAATTAAATTTTACTGTAAATAATTAAATGATGACACATCATATTAAATTGAATTAGAATTAATTAGATTATGTCAATTTCGATTAAATTATAATAAGTTTGCTCGGCCCCCAAGCGCGCGGAGAGTCCGACATAACCGCGCGGTGTTCCCGAGCCGCGGGGCATGCGTAACGCATTTTCCAGACGTCAATTAAAAAAAAAGGTTCTATTAAAACATGTAATTACAAATATTTGTAATTACATGTTTTAATAGAACCTTTTTTTATAAGCTTTTCACTAGTGCCATCACGAATCGTTTCGCGGTTTTAGATCCCTGAATAAATATACATAATACATAGATTTAGAATAAAAATATATAGATTTCAAAAGGGCCACAGTATAATCAACTGTCAAAATCAAAATAATCTTTATTCAACATAGACCTTTACAGGCACTTATTGACGTCAACAAACTAAACAAAAAAAAAAGCTTAAAAAACCAAAACCTTGTCCGTACGTACGAATAAGGAAAAAAAAATATTGACTCGACACCCTGTTCGGAAATTGGGAGAGCCTTCTCGAGAAGAACAGGCAAGAAACTCGCAAGGCCTATTTTTTATCTCCTCTTTTCAATGTTAATAATTTTAATAATATAATATAAAAATACAATATAATATAAGATACAATCATACCTACTACGATTACAGTCGTATGTATGTTTACATACACATATAAAAATAATACAATATTATAAATAATGTTGTTACCAAACATGGCTCTATGAATAGTGTCCCTATTCCCAAATAGTGTGATCATTTAGATAGTCACTTACTTTATAATAACCTTTACTCATGAGTGTCTTTTTGATATGGATTTTAAATTTATATAAAGGCAAATCAATGACACTTTGCGGATGTTTGTTAAACATAGATATACATTTCCCCAAGAACGAACAGCTAGTTTTATGGAGTCTGAACATTGGAACGGCAAGTTTATTTTTGTTTCTAGTATTCACATTATGTAGATCACTGTTTTTATTGAATTTATTATAGTTTCTATATACAAAAACTAAATTATCATATATATATTGACTAGCTAAAGTTAAAATATTAATTTCTTTGAACAATTCTTTTCGTGATTCTCTAGCCCGTAAACAGTAAATAGCATAATAAAATGAGTATATATATATATATATATACTGTGGTAAGTTATACAGAAGAGTTTAATCTGATATTATATTGCTACTATAAGCTATGTGGCAGTAAGAACATTGCTGGCAGTACTGACAGCCGTAAGAAGGTGCTTGCGGGGCAAGCATATGCCAGAATCATATGCTGGATGATAAATCGATTGTTGTTGAGATCCCTGGATTAATGAAGGGACTTATATACAGCATTGATGATACGAGTATCTGTGATCGTAATACCAAACAACACTATGGATGAATACTGTTTTGTATTTCTTTTAATTATGGTATAAAATTGTCTAGTTAAGTAAGTATAGTTTAAAATGAACCTAATAAATTGTTCATTAATATCGCAGTAAATATCTAATCTACATCGACATCTAAGGTTTTAAGTAGTTTTAAAAGTCGCTTGATATATAACACAAACCAAAACTTGTCTTATTACTATACTCATAAATATTTATTTCGCTATTAAATATGATATTTTATTATGAATTTTGTTATTTTTAATATAAAAAGTATTACCTGTAAACCTCACGGTCACTAGAGAGCATGATCAATCAACGAAACAACGAAATAAGTCAGTTAACCAACAGCTTATCCTACCAGGAAACTTCAATTCCGAAATTGTTTCATCTGATTTGTTCCTGGATCGAAACAATGGACCTGAGTGCTTTCGCCGTAATAAATTATGCTTGAATTGTGTTGCTATAATAACTTTCATTGCTCTGTAATGCGCTGCTCGCTATTGTCGGTTGGCCCAATTCATTAATTCTCTGTTCCGATGTACTTAAATTAAGGTTTCGTGATAGAAAACTTGACTTTTGTTTATGCTGATAATTAATATTCAGTTCCAGGGTTTCAATTTATGGAAATTTTCCTGCTTAAATATAATATTAAATTCTGAAGCGCTGTTTGATTGTTATGCGCTTAGATTAGGTTAGATTCTTAAATATCAATTATAGAATCAAAGCCAAAAGTACTTACTGTTACTGTAAAAAATATAACATGGTAATATTATGTTATATTAACTACTAGCTATACCCACGGCTTCGTCCACGTGGAATTGTAATTTAAGGTAGCATTTTTAATGACTGAGAGTGTTATAAACGTAAGAGTAGACAAATATAATCAGAAAGCTTCGAACCGCCAAGCTATCAGGAGTTACACGTGTTATTGTGAGTATAATTTTAAGGAGAACATTTCTGTCATACATGATTTCTGTGTAGCTTTAACCATTAAGTTTGCACACGCTATGGAAGCTTAAAAAATGATGTAACTTTTCCAGTTTTCCCAACATTTCTCTTCACTCCTCTGCTTCTATTGAATATAGCGTGATGAAAAGTATACGATAATCAGCCCATGAGTATGAAAATAATTGTACCTAATTTCGTTAAAATCCTTTGAGTAGTTTTTATATCGGTTATACAGACAAAGTGACAAACAGACAGACAAACATTTTACTGATTGCATTTTTGGAAGCAGTATCGTTCCCTAATCACCCTTTGATAGTTATATTGGAAATATATTTCTGTACAGAATTGACCTCTATACAGATTTATTATATTATATGAATGATCCTGCCTCTTCCTTATTTGTATTGTATATCAAAGAAGTAGCAGTATTTGTCAAAAAACACTTAAACTTATTTAAATCTGTCACCACGCTTAGCATTAACTTTAGAGATAAGTCTAGAATAGTCACAGAGCACATGCATACTACAGCGTTTTATAATAAAAGCTTATTTCATATGTCGCACAAGATATACAACAACCTGCCTAATCAAATAAGGAAAATGGATATGCCCAGATTTAAAAGTTGTCTTGAACAATGGCTATTCTCTAAAATGTATTATAGTGTTACAGAATTTATAAATGATAAAAACAAATAGGTAATATATAATTTTTTGAATGGTTTAATAATATTAATTAATAAGTGACTAAGTAGATATATTTTTCGTAATAATGTAAATGTAATTAAATAGTTAATTGACGTAATAATGTATAATGTAATGTAATAATGTAGTATATAGGAGTTCATAAACATAAAATTATTGTACGCCTTTTTCTCATCAAATCATGTATATACCTGTAGCTTGCAATAAATCTTTTTGACTTTGACTTTGACTATAAGTATAGATAATGAACCCACAGGGCCGGCTGAAGTTGTATGCTGCAAATAGGCTTATATATATTCTTATTGAGGATATTTGACTCTTGAGGATATTTTATTTTTAATCTGGGGTAGATTAACTCTTATTCCATCCAAATTTCCTTACCTTACCTCTCCTTAAGTGTTTTACAACAAGTGCAAGATTTCAGATGGTTTATTCTCTATTACCATGTGAAGTAGATAATTAATAAATTCCATTATGTAGAGGACAATTTTTTGTTAGTTGATTGTATGAAGAAACTCAATCTCATAAAGCAGATACCTGCTTTATTACAAGAGAAAGGATTAAGCATACTGATAATTAGTAAATTTGTACGGTAACAATATTTGTATTATTTGTTACATAATTACAGGCATAGGAAAAATGTATTTATGGACAACTGTGATAAACAGTTGTGTCAGATAACTGTTATAGATAACTACTCTTCGACAGAAATGTATTTTTTTATTCGCATTATATTTAGGTGTTATCATCAATTATAAGACCCCACTTAACCTTAATAAAATGTAATTTTTTTTTATTATATGTTGCCAAAGACCTTGCTTCTTGCTTACCTTGATTATTTTTATCATTTTTTTGTCTCTTTCATTTATACTATGATCAGTATTACATTTTCTTTCAGTACTTTCACAAAACTTGCGAAACCATCTCATACTCGTTTGACGCCTATGTTGTAAGATAGGGATAAAAATAGGGTGCCACATTTATTACGGCACGATCCCTCGAAATTATGGGACGAGTCTGAGCGTTTCCGAAGAAAATTGTTTGGGTTAAATCACAAACATACAGCATTATCCCCGTTTGAAACAAACATCAATGTATACCCCAATAGAAACCAAATGGAAAAGAGCACAAAAACGATCCGGCTTGCCGTAAATACAACATATTGCTTTTCCCTTAGAAGTGTTTATTCTCAGATATCCGGATGTGGCAGGTGACGGTTTTGTGATAGGTACAACCTAAATGGGATAAAAATAAAACAATATAGTCGAAAGTTCTGCTTGGTTGCAATATAATGATCTATCCATCTGGGATTCGATATTGGTATATCTACCACGGTGTCGAGTCAATTTTTTTATTTTTTTTTCCTTATTCGTACGTACGGACAAGGTTTTTGTTTTTTTTTTAAGCTTTGTTTTTTTGTTTTGCCTGTTGACGTCAATAAGTGCCTGTAAAGGTCTATGTTGAATAAAGATTATTTTGATTTTGATTTTGACCACTGGACTCAATTCAAAATTGGGCTTCATGCTCATTCATCCTTACATATATCATCCATCTATCTATCATCCATCCATCCACCATTTCCATCATTGTATGTATATACAGTTACTAAAAAATTGGATTCAATTTTGAACGTCATTGACGACCTCCGTAGTCGAGTTTACAGCGGTTTCAACGTGCCACCATCTCTGAGGTCCCGGGTTTGAATTGGTATTCAATTCAAACCCGGTATAGTCATAGTGAGGGTAGATGTTTGTGTGATGAATGCGAGCGTTTGTCCCTTAGTCATATTTGTTAATATATGTATATTTCAATCAAAAACATTAATATATGTATCTCTATCCGTTATTCTAAATCTCATAACACAGGCCTTATAAAGCTTACTTTGTGCTAGGCTAATTAGTGTAAGTGTTGAGAATATTAATATTTATTAGTCTGTTTATCATACAAACACATGTGTATGATAATTAATTTTATTGTTCTAGTAAGTAAATAAACCTATTTACTGTCATTACAAATTCTGTTGTTATTATTCTATGTTCTGTAATTAAAATGAGACAAACCACAGTTGTCTTGGTAACAATATTATAGCATTCTCTACATAATTTGAATGAGCTAGGCAAATCCCGCACATAGAGCGCACAATTTAAGTGCGACAGCCTGAAGTAGCGCTTTATCTTCGGCTATAAGAGTCGAGCAGCACTTATGTTCGGCTTAAGGACTCTTCCAAGAGAATGTTAGACTTACGGCTGTGTTTGATGGATTAAGATGGGCCGTGGATCCGTCAAACGAGTAATTGGGTATTTGATAAGGCAATTACAGCGTTCTATAACATTCTTAGCGCTAACGTGTATGCAAAGCTAATTTCAATACTATGGTACCTGTTATCTGAAGATGTTAATATTAAGTAAATCTGGATTCCAGAATGTATTCAGAATGTAGTGTTGGTTTGTGTCCAAAAGGTCTATATCAGGGTCGTCTACTTGGGTGGATATTAACTATTTCTGCTGCAGTGTTCGTATTGCTATGTTGTGTGAACGGTAAGATAATCAGTAAAATTACTGAGTGCAAAGACCTTATATCTCATACCCCACGTTAGGTTGTTTTTTGTGGGGACAGGTGACTGAAACCACTTATTATCAGTCAGTTTGCTTGACTGTTAATGTAATACCAAAAAAAAATACCGGATTTTCTGACTTTAATAAACCTACATCAATCTCATCTGCTCCTGGTACACGCTGTCAACCTACAAGCGAGGCTTCCCACCAATCCACACTGAGCCAGCATGGTGGAAGAAGGACCAAGAAGAAGAAGAAGGACATGTGTAGAAGTACATTTCTACACATGTCTCCCTACACGTATCTCAGCCGATTATCGTGAAATAGTCAACAATCATAATAAATCCGTGCTAATATTATAAATACAAAAGTCTGTCTGTATGTCGCACTTTCACACCAAAAATACTGATTTGATTTTATGATAAATATCAATATCGAAATAATCTTTATTCAACATTATTCAAATTATTGAAGTCGAAACAGCATAAGCTTAAGAGAACAAAAACCAAGTATATGCGTATGAACAAGGAGAAAGTGTGAGAAAATGGTAAAATGATATATAATGAAAATCTAGATAGATTTGTTATGTTTTAGGTAGTTTGAAAACTATTATAAAAACATTGATATTTTATGATTAAAAATGTGTATATAGTTTGAAAAACATACTTTATATCCTAAATATACTGGATGTATATATGTATGGGATATTTTGATACCTAAAAAAATGAGAGATTTTCATGTTTTTGACCTGTACCCACAACAAAGATTATAGCATATAGAAATCCTAGATGTATAGAGCGACGACAAAAAAAATAGTACGATTAGAAAGGGATTGTGCTATTGAGCCCGAATAGCTCTATCTCTTGCTAACGGTACTCAAGCAAAGATTTTAGTTTAAATCTTGTTTTGTAATACGGGCTTGATATGACGTCATTCATACATGAATTATGTTACAACGCGCATAATAGGCTTGTTGCCTAAATTTCAGTAGTTCGATACTAATATACCTTGATGCCTATTCTATACAAAATAATTATTATTTTTGAAAAAAAATGCTTACTTATAAGAATAATTTTGCATTTAATTAAATATTTGACATTAGTCATCAAAAACGCTCATGACTGTCATGGCGTCTTGAATGACGTCACGCCGTGCAAAACACAGCTGTTTTAGTATCGGAATATTCGGTATTGTGAAGTTATTTTAATAAAAAATGGATTCATCGTATTACAAGTACAGCATAGTGCCCCAGTGTACAAGCACAAGTATAAAAACACCAAAAAAATTAGTTATATACGTGCCAAACAATCAGCAGATACGTAAAAAGTGGCTAACACTCGCGAGAAGGAATGATGCCCATTCTTTTTCGCACTTCCACAAGACACTTGGGAATGACATTTTGACTTTGACGTTTCGCACGGCGTGACGTAACACTTTTTAATTGGTGTTTGCTGTCACGTGACTTATGGCTTATTTTTGTGCAATTTTATTTTAAAAAAATATAAATAATCAAAAGTTATTATTTTATAAAACTTTGTTTTTTCATAATTAAATGATCATCTTAATAGTTATGCAACCTAATGCATCAGATTTGTTCATAGTGGATACAAGCCTATTCGCCGTAGCGAGCCACTTTCTGATTAACAGAAGCTTGAACGCGATAAAACAATGGTTTATTATATCTATTTTTAGTTTGGTACAATGCTGAATTCACTCAATTAAAACGACTTGCACTAATAGTCCGGTCAATCTAGACATCCGAAGTTGCATAAATTACTCATGTACATTTAATGTTCTAAGTGTAAGTTACAATTACAGATAGAAAAATCTTTTTACTTGTGTTACAGCTTCAGAGATGTACGTATGTGTACATGGCGTACTTATGCGTATTATCAGGATTTGAATAGTTGTATCTCAAAAATAGTAACTCTTAAGAAAAAAGTATTGATATCTTTTTTATAGAGAATTTTATGATCTACATTTTTGTCTAGGATAATTTTACGATAAAACTAACTAATTTTGTTAAAATCACGAAAAACCCATTTTTTGACGTTTGGCCTTGAATATTTTTTTTTCCATACTATAATTTTTCAATGTTGTTTTTAATCATGTTTTGAACTATTCTGAGTATTTTCAGCTGAAAGGTTATTTATGTAACTTCATTCTGATTATTTGGTCTAACTTGACCGGACTATAAACAGGCACTATCCCGTTGTTGTAACTAACTGTAAATATTTGTCGTATGGTGTTAAGATCATTCTGGATATCCTATTAATATTATAAACGCGATTTGTATGGATGGATGTATGTTACTCTTTCACGTAAAAACAAATTAATAGATTTTAATGAAATTTTATGATGATATAGCTTATGCATCGTAATAACATATAAGCTACAATTTATAAAGGTTACATTATGTAAGCTAATTTTTGGTTGCCTCACGTTGTTTTCCTTTACCATCAAAACGTCAAATAAATAATACATATGAAATTCGAAGAACGAATAACATATTGGTAGATAGCAGGTTCGACCCCGCACCGTAGGCGTACAGGGCGCCCTGTGTGTACGGTCGGTTGTACGGTCTCCCCTCCCCCCTCTTTAGCGGGGAGGCGAGAGGGGCCCGCACAATGAGGGCCGATGCCGACGAGGTCGTGGAAGTATTCTCACTAGTTCCCATGACCTTGTCACGCCCTCATCTGATAGGGGGGAGGACACGCCGACGATCGAAGCTCTCGCGGCAAGGCGTCAGTGACGGGCGTTGTTAGGTTTTTAGTCGGTAGGCCGCGCACTTGGCTGGCACTCGGCCTCCAAGCGCACGAAGAGTCCGACATAACCCCGCGGTTTTCCTGAGCCGCGGGTTATGCGTAACGTAAAAATTTTCCTAACATTAAAAAAAAGTTCGACTTCGCACGCCATAGCGCCACTGACGCTCCCCGAAGTAATAATACTAAGAAACATGACGAATAGTTAATGCCCATCGCATTGACATTGAATTGAATTGATGTGTTATGCTTCGTTGAACATAGCCACTATCAATGGAGTGATAATGAAATTGTTAATAATTTACGTACAAAAAGCAAAAGATTAATAAAAAAACCAAGGCGTCGGTCCTGTCACGAAACGTTTAAAACTTCGCCAAAATTTCTTATACCTACCGCGCGAGTTTCGTAAAAGATTGGGCAATTAGTTGGCAAGTCTTTAGGGAAACCTTTGGGTAAGAAATCCAATCTTCATAAAAGGTGCCAGATGTGTCCAGCGAAAAACTACCAAATTACAAATTATACAAGTGACAGTTGCACCAAACATATTGTACGTTTCTTTGCAGACTGTACTAGTTATAGTTATATTTTTGAGATATTTTTGGTTATTAATATAAATATAAACATTTAATGCCACATTAAGGTTATTGATTGAATTATAGTTACATTTTAATAGACGATACTAATAATTTTGATTTCTTTTCTTTTCTTGAATACTTCATTAATATGACTAAAAAATATATATTTTTAATACATTAATACTTAAAAATTATACTCTAAAATAATTACTTTTTATTACTATATTTATGTCTACTGTTTCTCTAGTCTATGTCTATGTTCCTCTTTTCTAGTCAAAATACCTATAAATATAACTTTTATTACAATCTGCAAATTTGAATTCTAAAGTGTATAGTCCTTCTATAATTTGAATAAATATAATGATGGCATCAGTTACGATGCGTTATTTACTCGTTGTTATTTTGTCGATATCTTTGTAAGGCTAAAGATTTTTTTTTCGGAATTCCACCATAAAATCTACCACCTAGTTAAAAATCAAAAGCCATAGAACCTTCGGCAATATATATACTTACAATACATTTAGCTTATTGCTATGTCAGCATATTTGCGGCAAATGATGTAGCAATTACATATTATATCATATTTATTTTTCTGCCTTAAGATTGAGTGACAAAAACCGTAAATTTAAATACCTCTAAAACCCTATAATTAAAAATTTAACTTAATTCGTTAAATATATAAAGCTGTGATTATAAATTTAATATAACGTAAAATTGTAATATAAGGAGATCAAACTTAATAATAAGGGCAGCTTCTGGCGAGCTGTCGGTGAGTTGCGTCACCGAGGGTACCGATGTGCTTCAGGGGGCCGTATGCCACCCGCCTCTGTCTTGCCTTAACCAGCCGGACAGAGTGGAGTCCTAAGAGCAGATGCTCGAAGGGTGGAAGTGTAATAATGTCATAACGCCGACGGCGTCTCGATCGCTATCGCAGACACACCTCTCTACACCCTTAGCCGTTCACACCAATGTTGCTCTCTTTGCACTAATATTGGTCTGCTTTCTTAGGGGCCCATTTAGTGAGTGACGAGTCACCACCTGCCATACTTAAAATCAATTAGGAGGCTTTGAGAAGGCAGGTGACCGGAGTCTCTTCCATAGTCCGGTTCTCATTACCACCGAAATTGAAATGCAATAGTCCACAGGCTTTTTAACAACTAATGACGATAGTTTCTGTGCATCTAACTGGGTGTAGTCTTTATCTGCATTTTTATGATGCAGATAGAGCATCACGCACACTTTCATTAAATTTCACTTAAATGGCCTCTACGCGTTGGATCTGTATCCCCGCTCACGCCTTATAAAGGACGGTGTTTTATAAAACCACGTAGCATAAGCGACAATAAAAATAATAAAAGGCGAAAGATTAAAAGCGAAATAATAAAAGGTGTTGAAGGGAAACCAGAGTTAATAATAAGTAAAGAGATCTTTTTTTTTATTCGTGTCAATAAAAAAATTGATCTCTTTATCTGTATATTTGTGTTTTATGATTAAGAATGAAGAATTCAAGAATCTGTAAAATAATATAAGACTTCATTATCACTATAAACATTATCACTATGCCGTTTTATCAAATGAAGTATGTGAATCATTAAAATTTCAGTAAATAACGCGATTAGGTATTAAAAATTTACGAAAAATATTGACGAAGCATTTTGAATGGTTAATTCCGATGATATTATTCTGTTAATGTTGTCCGAAAATGGTAACGTAAAACGTAGAAATCGAAAATCACTTATACTATTGGCAATCAATATGTCTCGAAACCAAAAAATGTTTGCATAATTAGCAGAGGTCGGAATTAGGTAGAGTTATTTATGTACTTGCATCGAAATGTTGATAATAATGTGGACATTCCCGGGATTCACAATACGAATTATTAATAATCTTAAGCGAATTCTCACACGCATGTTTCGCCTTTTTTGTAAATACAAATTATTAATAATCTAAGCAAATTCTCATACGCATGTTTCGCCTTTTTTGTAAATACAAATTATTAATAATCTTAAGCAAATTCTCATACGCATGTTTCGCCTTTTTTGTAAATACAAATTATTAATAATCTTAAGCAAATTCTCACACGCATGTTTCGCCTTTTTTGTAAATACAAATTATTAATAATCTTAAGCAAATTCTCATACGCATGTTTCGCCTTTTTTGTAAATACAAATTATTAATAATCTTAAGCAAATTCTCATACGCATGTTTCGCCTTTTTTATAAATACAAATTATTAATAATCTTAAGCAAATTCTCACACGCATGTTTCGCCTTTTTTGTAAATACAAATTATTAATAATCTTAAGCAAATTCTCATACGCATGTTTCGCCTTTTTTATAAATAAAAATTATTAATAATCTTAAGCAAATTCTCATACGCATGTTTCGCCTTTTTTATAAATACAAATTATTAATAATCTTAAGCAAATTCTCACACGCATGTTTCGCCTTTTTTGTAAATACAAATTATTAATAATCTTAAGCAAATTCTCATACGCATGTTTCGCCTTTTTTATAAATAAAAATTATTAATAATCTTAAGCAAATTCTCATACGCATGTTTTCGCCTTTTTTATAAATACAAATTATTAATAATCTTAAAGCATTCTCATACGCATGTTTGCCTTTTTTATAAATACAAATTATTAATAATCTTAAGAACAATTCTCATACGCATGTTTCGCCTTTTTTGTAAATACAAATTATTAATAATCTTAAGCAAATTCTCATACGCATGTTTCGCCTTTTTTATAAATACAAATTATTAATAATCTTAAGCAAATTCTCATACGCATGTTTCGCCTTTTTATAAATACAAATTATTAATAATCTTAAGCAAATTCTCATACGCATGTTTCGCCTTTTTATAAATACAAATTATTAATAATCTTAAGCAAATTCTCATACGCATGTTTCGCCTTTTTTATAAATAAAAATATTAATAATCTTAAGCAAATTCTCATACGCATGTTTCGCCTTTTTTATAAATACAAATTATTAATAATCTTAAGCAAATTCTCATACGCATGTTTCGCCTTTTTATAAATACAAATTATTAATAATCTTAAGCAAATCTCATACGCATGTTTTCGCCTTTTTTATAAATAAAAATTATTATAATCTTAAGCAAATTCTCATACGCATGTTTCGCCTTTTTTATAAATACAAATTATTAATAATCTTAAGCAAATTCTCATACGCATGTTTCGCCTTTTTTATAAATACAAATTATTAATAATCTTCAGCAAATTCTCATACGCATATTTCACCTTTTTTATAAATACAAAATCTAGTCCATTCCGTTAAGCGGGGCGTGCTCCACATTTCCGCTATTGTATTCTTTTGTTCATGTGGCAGCATCGCGCGTATTGGAATTCCGCAACATCGGACATCCGATGTGATTGATGTAAGTTTGGAAACGTCGCGCGTGCAGTAGTTTAAATTGTGTAAAAGTAAATAACTTTTTATTTAAAAAATCACGGGTACTTTTTTGATCTTTAAAATTAGTCTCGGAATTTGAGGCATATCCATTTTAAATTTTCGCTGTATGAAATTTGTGTAAGTACATGAATAACTCATCTGGCAACACCATTTTTTTCACACGGAACACGTGGAATGTTCTCGCGAGGGAAAGCCATCCAGTTGGTTTGTGCTGGCTACAGACAGACAGACAAAAACATCGTACAATCTATTGTTCTTCGTGATTGATATATTAATTTTTTAATTTTCATATTGAAAGATTTAAATTAGAGAGATAGAAAAATTCTCTACTATAAACAGCACTAAATATTAAAGAAAATATTATGTGCAAAGGCAACACAACCATTGCTTATGAAGTATTAAAGCAACTGTCAGTGTATTATTACCAAAAACTAAATAAATCCAACCTAGTACAAATTAATAAATATGAAATTATAAATATTCTAATATATAGATGTATACTTTAATTTAAGAACAAAACAATTAC
This sequence comes from Scirpophaga incertulas, assembly GCA_036419045.1. Lineage (NCBI taxonomy): Eukaryota > Metazoa > Arthropoda > Insecta > Lepidoptera > Crambidae > Scirpophaga > Scirpophaga incertulas. The sequence continues at coordinate 5,093,480 of CM071631.1, read as the reverse complement.
ATTACAAGCTAAAAACGGACTGTCAAAAGAACTATTTGCGCAAATTACTTTTTATAATTGGTACAGGCTTTGGATACTTAATAATTGGGAGTTGGCCAATGGGGAGGTTCCATAACTGTGGAGATTTCACAATATTTTTTCTTATTTTTTTTTATAATAACTAGAAACGCCCACACGTTTCGGGTTATTATAACATAAACCATATATGCAAAGGAATATTATCAGAATAAACCTTACATTTAAGTTTAAGAAATCAAACTTTAGTAATAGTTAAGGTAATGAATATGTACAGTAAATCAACAAAATAAATGGTTTGTTTGGTTACAATAAGTTAGGTACATTTAATTAAGTGGCGGTAGAATCGCGAAAGCGCACCCCTCCACGCGCCCCGATATGGGCTGGAAGGACACGGGGGGTTTTTAGTGGGTAGGTCGGTCCTCTATCGGAGAGCCCCTCATACGGCCGCGCCTAGCCAGCGCGGTGACAAGGTGCATAAGGAGCATTTTCCCCGCAAAAAAAAAAATAAAAAGGTATATTTAATTTAAAAAAAAATCTCTAGAAATAATTAATAGAGCAAACTCGCGTTTAGCGGTTTTTTTATTAGCTAAAAAGCTTAACATTAATTAAAATATTAATCAAATGGTAATAAAAATAAAGTTTAAAAACAACCATTATTTTACAAAAACGATGGCGATGCTTTAGTTGCGCTATTTAAATTGTTTCAAGAATTTAATACAAAATAATTTCATTCACGCTTTATGTGACACTTCCGGTATTCTTGATTTTTTTTTATATCTTGAATAAGTAGTCTTGAGTCGCATTTTATTAGCTCTTAAACAATGGAGCTGTTCGGGAGATGTACTTATGATATCTTGACTAAGCCCATGACTCAAGGTTGAGTGTTCTTAGCGTAGTACATGATAGGGCCGAAAGATAGGGCTGCCTCTAGGGAAAATATTGAAAAAGAGTAGGCATTGGAAGATATTACCTTTTTGTATGCTGGAAAATATTTTTCATATGAATCTTATTGTTATAATTATATACAGATGAGCTGAGCATCAGTTTTTCACTGGGTCAATTAAAATGAATTTATTTCAAGCAATACTATGATTAATTCACAAATTTATAGATCATATGATACAATGTTAAGTGTTGACAAATTATAAACAATAATAAGAAAGAAATCAACAACACAAGTATTACTGAATTTAAAATATAATATTTATTTCCGGATACATTTTTACCGTGGGAGAGCCATGCTTCGGCACGAATTGGGCCGGCTCGACCGGCGTGATACCACGGCCTCACAGAAAACCGGCGTAAAATAGCGCTTGCGCTGTGTTTCGCCGAGTGAGTGAGGGTACCGGAGGCCCAACCCCCCTTTATTCCCCTCTATTCCCCTTATTCCCCTATTCCCTTTTAAAAGGCCGGCAACGCATCTGTGACTCCTCTGGTGTTGCGGGTGTCCATGGGCAACGGTTATCGCTTACCATCAGGTGATCCGTTTGCTCGTTTGCTGCCCTATGCTATAAAAAAAAAAAAAAAAAAAAAAAATTAATACAATTTTTGTCATATCATATGTCATATGGCATGTTGTTTGTACCTTCTCTTGGGCACTTTTGGGCAATGCTAAAGAAAGGGATGATCGTGTTTGGACGTTGAAGTTAGCCCACATTCCGGGCTTCATCAGTAGTATAAAAACAATCCACGTGTGTCGCCGCAAACAGGCCCGAGGCGCTGCAAAACCGGGGCAACCTCAACTCCGCCCTAAGCGCATTGCTATATAACTTGCAGATAATGCTATCCAGGTCGAGTAATTATTCGGCTGAGTTACTTGTAATGTTGAGTATCGGGTATATGGTAATCAACATAGGCCTTTGCAGGATCAAACTGTCAGATAAAATCTCATACCTTCATGATTGTTATATTATCTTGATATTTTAATGCATTTTTTTCCTCTGAAGAGAAGAGGCTGAGAATCCTCACGAGTACGACCACAACCAAGTGCAACGGTGATAATGTCGGAGTCCAGACAAATCGAGGAGGCTCAACCAGAATGACCTACCGACCAAACTCAGCCTGAGCCTTAGCCTTAATTTTTTTTAATACAATGTAGCACATATTATTTGTTTCAAAGTCTCCTAGAATGAAATACTTTCAAAACATTAAAATGAAAATGTTAAATATTATTTTACTAAAAATGTTTATTTTCATTATATATCTCAATCTATTCTTCTTCACTTAACTGGAGTAACTGATAAATGAGGAGAGTTGTTTATCGATAAATATTCTTATTTCGAGTTCTTATCCCATCCCTAGTTATATGGTGGCTTGGTGCCTTTTAGGCAAGCCACCATATAACTAGGGATATGACACAACCATGACCATTGACCATATGACACAACGTTAACGACTCATTTTCTCGCTAGGGGGCCTCTGAAGTCTGTATTAGAAAGTCGTGGTTTTCGGCAGAATCAACAAATTTTTGGATATTTTTACAGTGGGAGAGCCATGCTTCGGCACGAATTGGGCCGGCTCGACCGGAGTGATACCACGGCCTCACAGAAAACGGCGTAAAATAGCGCTTGCGCTGTGTTTCGCCGAGTAAGTGAGGGTACCGGAGGCCCAACCCCCCCTTCCCCCCTTATTCCCTTTTAAAAGGCCGGCAACGCATCTGTAACTCCTCTGGTGTTGCGGGTGTCCATGGGCAACGGTTATCGCTTACCATCAGGTGATCCGTTTGCTCGATTGCTGGTCTATCCTAAAAAAAAAAAAAAAAATATGTTGTTCTCCTTGACGAGCTGATTCAGAATATTCAACGCCTAGAAAAAGTTAACGACGCATTTTCCCGCTAGGGGGCTATGAAGTTTCGGTATAAAAGTCTGAACAAAAACGGGCTTCAGAGCCCCCTAGCGGGAAAATGAGTCGTTAACATTTTTGCGAGTACCATTACATTTTTTGCTCAACTCGACTAGGAGAACAACTTATCCAAAATTTAGACCTGGGTCCCGAAAACTACTTGGTCATATAAACAGTTTCATCTACTTTAAGAATTTGGCAGCCCTATTTACAAGTTCACCTCTACTTACGTATTTACTGGCCGGATATTAGGGTTTGAGAGTTCTGTAGAAAGACCGACAGCTTCTATTGTTGAAGTTTCAGTAATATGATGTATCTCATAATTAGGTTATGTAATAGTCCTACATTGAAACCTTAATTAGGGAGATGTTCAAGAATGTACCGCGAAATGTGTCGCAAATATGTCAGATCAGGCAGATGATAATATGATATCCAAAAACAATTTGATGAAGCAAGTTAAAATATTCCTTTGACAGTAGTTGGACATAGAATTAGTTTAGCAGTAAAATTGTTACTATAATGCAATGTCGTGTACGACGTAGTTGGGTGAGTATACTTTTGTAAAGTATACTCACCCAACTCACTTCCAGAAGCGTTCGAACACTGCATTCCCTTATTTAGTAACAGAAATGAAAAGATTATTCCGGGATGTTTTGGAGTCGAAAATATGTCCAATTGTTAATATATGGTAGTACATAACATTTTAGTGCTATATAGCGACAGGAGAACAATCCAAATCAAAATCAAAAAATTATTCTTCAAATAGAATTTGTACAATCAATTTTACTCGTCAAATATGCTACGTCTTTTACTGGAATGAACCACCAAGGGCAATGTTTTTTTTCTCTTTTTTTAGAAAGTCGTCAATTAGAAGCTTGCCTCAGATTAATAGTCGGAACCCAACTTCCTTTACAATTTTAAACAAGTTCACATTATATATAAAAAAGCTATAGTTTCATTATGTTAAAAGTCAAAATATTTGTGCTACGTAACTATTGAGTCATTAAAATTAAACCCAAACATTGTTACCATTTAAGTATTTATTATAAGAAGATTCACGCTGTTATTAAGAGAATGACGCAACTTTTTACAAAACACTAGATGCTTTAGGCTCTGAATTAATTTATTCAAAAGAAACTCAACTAATATTTAATAGAAAGCTATAGAGGGTAATTTGAAAAACATGTGTTCACTCGTCGACAAGTAAATGAGATGTGAAGTCGCCACGAAACCTCTGAGCTCGAGAGCGCTCGGATAAAATCGGCTTTTATCGAACGCACGAACGCTACATAGCACACGTAGCGCCATCTGTTTTTCGACAGCGATAACACACAAAAATGACGGACAGCAATGCCCGGGTCAATAGTTTGCACTCGCTTTTATACCCTCCGTAGACATATTTTTTCCTATCTCCTACATTATATGTAATCTTTTCTCATAAGATTATTTTAGACAATTAATTTTAATCTGTGGAAAGGTAAATATGTAACACTTTATAGAACTTTCTTTCAAAAGGCTATGCATTTCCCTATAAAACAGCCTCTAGTTTTTTTGCAGCCGAGCATCACCAAACACATCAGTGAAGTGCTTTAATGGAATGGGGATTTAATAGCGTATATTTTTTATACACTGCATTGACAACACTGATACAACGAGTTTTAATTTTTTCAAGAATACATATTCCCAAAGAACAAGCGCAATCCCATTTGGTTCCTAGAATATTTCATGTTTCCAAATATGTATATTATATCAAGACACAAATGCTTACATAAAAAAAATATAATTACTTCAGACACTCAAACATTATTTCATAACTTTTTTTTTGTTGAGGCGGAAGAACTACCTTTTCTGTACGGGGAAGATTGGTCCCCGGCGCACTATCCCTCCTTCGGGGGAGAGGAGAAGAGGGAATGTGGGGCTCGCACCCACTAAATATTTCGCCGTGCTCTTTCTCTTCATTTTGCCAGAAGTTGGGAACATTATCAATGGTATAGCTTCATCGCGACTCCGGTGATGTAAGACACCTAGCAGTTAGAACATTTTTGAAGGCAAACTTTGTACAAAATATTGAAAGCCTCAGTAACACATTTTTAATATTACAACAACCTTCTACAGACTTGTTGTTGTTTTCCTTTTCTCTACAATTTATGTCACCGAACCATCTATTATCTTGTCAATTTGGGGTGTAAGACAAGTTATTTAGGGACATGTATCATATGATAATCAATAAGTATTTCAACATATTATCAAATGAGGAGCCCAGAAAGGAGTTTAGGTCTACTGAGCTGGATATTAGGATGTTATGATTGCCGTGGTGGCTTTTTCTTTTATCTATCTATACTAATATTATAAAGAAGTAAAGTTTGTGTGTTTGTATATTTGTATATTTGTTAAATTGTAAGGGGTAATCTCGGGATCTACTGAACCGATTTTAAAAATTCTTTCACCAATAGAAAGCCACATTTATGCGGAGTGTCATCATCATCATCATCGATTTTAAAAAATCTTTCACCAATAGAAAGCCACATTGTTGCTGAGTGTCATCATCATCATCATCATCATCATCATCATCATCATCATCATCATCATCATCATCATCATCATCATCGATTTTAAAAATTCTTTCACCAATAGAAAGCCACATTATTGCTGAGTGTTATCATCATCATCATCATCATCATCATCATCGATTTTAAAAATTCATTCACCAATAGAAAGCCACATTATTGCTGAGTGTCATCATCATCATCATCATCATCAGCGGACGGCGCGCGATGGCTTCGGGTTCAATTCAGTTCGCTTTCGTGCTCGCTTCGCGCGGGTCAGCTAGTGGCTTATAATGGTATTTATTATAAAGGTTCATTTACTTTGTTTATTTATTTTGATAGTTCGATAGGTGTATACCTGAGCTTATTTCAGCTACGTCGACAAATACAAAATTGTATTTTACTCCCTAGGTACTAAAGAAGTCTTTTTAATCCCGCTACGTAACTCTATATTGCTGTACTTACTTTTAACTTGAGAAGTGAAAAGGATTTTTTCTTCTTTGCACTTTGCACGAGATAAATGTGTTTTTATAAGTTGGCTATACTACATTAACGAGCCATGAGGGTCAAAAGATTTTGTGTTAAGGCAAAAACAATTTTGTATACTGTAAGTATTCCTTTCGCTGTACGTTTGTGGCCAGAAATATAACAACAAATGTTATTTACTCAGCTATTCCGTGTCCGCTGACTGTTTAACATTCCGGTTAAATTAAAGTTGGAAGAGAATTTCGGGTTGTTCAGTAATAAACTCGGACCATGCACTGTCCATTTGCATGCGAAATAGAGGCGCTGTATTATCAAATGTACCTAGGTTATAATAACTTTTTGGAACAAGCTTTTGATTTTTTCTTTCACTTTTAATGGAGCATAAGCCAGAAGTTTTACACTTGCAATGTGTTTAGGTTTTGAAAAATTATGGTATTATAAGTTTTATATTTTTTTATATAAATAAATAAAGTTAGTATTAATATAGTAGCAATAGCTTTTAAATGGGAACGTAGTGGACCACGGGTTAAAAATTAATTAGAAAATCTATTATATAAATCGAATTAATAAGAATGTGCTGTTTTACCTAATTACATGTTCTTATTTAATCGAAGAGGATCTTTTTGAAGATTTCAACTAATGAATCCTTGTTGTTAAACACCATATTCGACTTTTTTTAATATTTACCATTTATCATCACCGACCTTTTTAATAGAGGTTAATAGGTAACTTTTTCATATATAGTTATTTTTATGATCTACAAACACATACACACAACAATTATTATAAAATTAAAGATTATAAATCAATTGAACAAAATTTATGGTAAGAAATGGGAAGAAAATCCGTCCGCCGTACAGAATAATTGATGTACAGCGCCAATATTTGCGCAAGAACTTTAAACCCTAGTCATAGACGACTCGTAGTCGAGTGGCTAGTACACCGGTTTCAAGGGGTCACCATCTCTGAGGTCCCGGGTTTGAGTCCTGGTAGGGGTATCTTTGTGTAATGAATGCTAGCATTTGTGCCTTAGTCATGGTTGTCAATATATATTTCTATTTATATATGTGTGGCATATTTATGTCTATCCGTTACGCTAGATTCCATAACACAACCCTTACAGAACTTACTTTACGGTTAATTGGTATAAGGGTAAGAAATATTTATTTATTTAATTAAATTTATGGTACTTTAAGCTGAATATAAACAATTTATTTTTTTATTCTTTTTATTTTATGGCCGTACCTCATGATTAAGTCGGCTAAAATCTGATAATTATAATAAAGATTTGGCACAAAATATTAAAAAAAACGTAAAAGATTGAAATAAAAACAAGATTGACGGTGTTTTAAGTATTTTAATAAAAAAATTCAATGTCACAACAGCGAGCTGACTATATAAGTGAAATATTCACACCACATTTTTATATCTAAGATTAATAGCTTCTTAATTATTAAGATACGATGATATAGACCTTTTCGTTACGGTCCACTTTTTAAACCTGGTACCCGTATATTTTGTCGCGATTTTAAAGACGTTTCACGTCAAAAAAACAAGATTGACGGTGTTAGTTAGTTAGTTAGTTTGGCTGGGCTCCACCGCACTTAGCCTCACGATTGGGCCATTGTGCGTATGATAGAAGGCTCCTGCCTCCTTCCTACTCCATCCATCCCAGTTCCTCCCAGAACCCTAGCAGCCTCTGTGGGCTGCTGCATGCTTCTGGCAGGGACGCCGGGGAATGGAGAAGTTTCTCCCGTTGGTCGGCCACACTTGCACATTCCATAAGAACATGTTGTGGCGTTTCCTCAGCCTCCATGCACCCTCTGCACAGGGGGCTGTCTGTTATACCTATTGTGTACAGGTGTTTGTTTAAAAGGCAATGTCCGGTTATGGTGGCTATGACCTTTCGGATCTTGTCTCTCTTTAGTTTGATAAGGGAACGGGCAAGCTTCTTGGAAGGTACCGGGACTGCTTCCTTCGTTCGCTTGCACCCCTCCTTAGTTGTCCATTCTTTTAGGTGTAGTTCCTCTGTTCTCTTGCGCAGCCAGGCTTTTACTTCTGCCTGTGGAATGGGCATTAGGGGTTCTGGTCCATACACTTTCGTGTTGGAGCCTCTTTTTGCCAACTCGTCTGCCGCGTCGTTTCCGAGTGAGTTGCTGTGTCCTTTTATCCACTGCAGGATTACCCGGTTTGTATCTGCAATGGCTTGGAGCGTATTATGACACTCCAGTATGAGGACAGAGTTGATAGTATTGTTTTGGAGGGCCTGTAAGGCCGATGCGCTATCCGAGATTATCTTTATGTTTGAGTTTGTAAGACCTCTGGCCGCAATCGCCTGTGCCGCTCGGGTGATGCCAATGCATTCTGCTTGGAAGATTGTATTTCGTTTATCTAAGGTTATGGATAGTTTGATGTTTAGGTCATTTGAAAAGACGCCGGCCCCGGTTCCAGAAATGGTCTTGGAGCCGTCGGTGTATATCCTAACTTCTTGGATGTTAGAATAATCTTTCCATTCTGCTGTTAGTTGGATATGGTATTTCCTGTCAAATATATGTTGACATGGTATTCTATCCATGGGTGCATCTAGAAGAGGAGTGTCTTTCGTGCTCCAGTCTAGGATTATCGTATGTGTTTTTCCTGTATTGTTTTTCCAAAGTCCCTGCGATCTCAGTCTTAGAGCAGCTGATTTCGCCTCCTCTTGTATTACTAGGTCTAAGGGTCTTAGTTGCAAGAGGTATTCCAGGGAGTCTGATGGTGTGGTCTTCATACATCCAGTAGTGGATATGGTTGCTAAGCGTTGTAGTTTTTGTAGTTTCGCTTTTGCTGTGATTAGTTGTGTTCTGGGCCACCATACTAATGATCCATAAGTTATACAGGGTCTTATTACTGCGGTATATAACCAAAGTGTGATTTTTGGGTTAAGGCCCCATTTGTTGCCGACTAGTCTCCTACATTGGTTAAACGCCTGGCATGCCGTCTTTGTTTTTGATTCCACATGGCTTGCCCAGTTTAGTTTGTCATCTAAAATTAAGCCCAGATATTTGACTTGTGTTGACAGGGCGAGTTTGGTATTGAATAGTTTTGGTAGTTGTAGTTCTGGTAACTTCCTTTTGTTGGTAAAAAGTATAAGTTCTGTTTTCTTTGGATTTACTGATAGTTGGTGTTCATCGCACCATTGTTCTACTAATATTAGGGCTGTGCGCATTTCCTTACATAAAATGTTTTCTGCAGTCCCATTTATCAATATTGTTAGGTCATCTGCATAACCAATAGTAGTGTAGCCTCTGTTGTTTAGTTTCCGTAGGAGGCTATCCACTACTATGTTCCACAGGAGTGGGGATAGGACACCTCCTTGGGGGCATCCTCTTGTCACCTTTGCTCTGATGGTTTTATTCCCCACTACCTGCACCGCCCTCTTGCTTACCAGCTCGGTGGTCCATTTTCTTATAGCTGGTTCTATGTCATATTTTCTAAGGGCGTGGTCTATGCTGTTGTGCATCGTTTTGTCGAAGGCTCCTTCAATGTCTATGAAGACACCTAGGGTTGATGCTTTATTGTGTATGGCCGACTCTATTTTGTGAACCACCATGTGTAGTGCCGACTCTGTTGATCTGCCTTTCCTGTAGGCATGCTGTTGGGGATGTAGAGGTCTCCTTTGGAGTGCTCCGTCCCTGAGGTATCGGTCTACCAATCTTTCTAGTGTCTTGAGAAGGAAAGATGTTAGACTTATTGGTCTGAAGGATTTCGCTGCTGTGTAGTCTTCTTTCCCTGGTTTGGGTAGGAATACTACTTTTGCTTCTCTCCATTGTCTGGGTATATACTTAAAGGCAATGCATGCTTTAAATATTGGTTGTAAATGTGTTATTGTTAGTTTAGGTTGCCACTGTAGTAGTGCTGGGAATATTCCGTCCAGTCCTGCGGATTTGTAGGGTCTAAAGCTTTTTATGGCCCATTCCAGTCGGTCCGCAGTTACCACTTTACTAGCGGCTTGCCAGTCTTCACTCGATGGGGTACTGCAATGCACGTCGGACCATTCCCAGTTTGGTGTGATCTGACATCCTGGGAAGTGTGTTTCCAACAGCGCTGTATTGGTTTCTTCTTCCGATTTGGTATAAGTGCCGTCTTCTTTTTTAATATTTCCAAGGAAGTTTGTGCTTGCCTTGGACAGCACTTTCTTTATCCTGGAGGCTTGGTTTGTTGAGTTTATACTGCTGCAGAAATTTTGCCAGGCTTCCGTTCTCCGGAATCTGATTCTTTTTTTATAGTGTTTCTGCGCGTTTTTATATCTGTCCCAGTCATCGGAACATTTTGTGTTTTTGGCTCTATTGAAGAGAGCCCTGAGGTTCTTCCGCAGCCTCTCAAGCTCTGGCCCCCACCAGGAGTTCTTGTTGAGGTCTTTCGGTATCGACATCGGGCATGCCAACTCGTAACTGCCGACAATTGCCGAGGTGAGTATTTTTACTTCCTCTTCAATGCAGTTCGTGTTGAGCATTTGGTCGTTGGTATTCGTTTCTTCTAGTGTATTTGTTAGTATTTTAGTATACCCTGCTATATCTGTTTTGCGGGGGTTGCGATATGGAGCTGGGCTTGGTAGTTCGTAGAGTAGTTCAAAGCACACCCGTCGGTGGTCCGCGAAAGAGGGTTCGCTTGATACATGCCAACCTTTTATAAGGTTTGCTGCCGTGTGTGTTGCTAGTGTAATGTCAATTATGGTTTGATACCTAACGTTTACGAATGTTGGTTCTGTGCCTGTATTCATAATATGTAGGTTTGTTTGGAAGAGGTATTCGGTTAGAGACTCGCCTCTTTTGTTGGTGTCCTTACTTCCCCACAGTGGATGATGTGCGTTACAATCCGCCGCAACAATCAATTCCCAGCCGTGGTTCTCGCAGTGTCGTATCAGTTCCGTCACTTCCCTCGGAGGTATGTCCTCTTCGCTCGGCATGTACGCTGAGGCTATTACAAGGGTGGTCTGGTTTTCTGTGAAGAGCTTTACTGCAGTTAAGTCTCTGGAACAGAATTGGTTTAGTACAATTGGTTTAATAGAGTTAGGCATGTAGATGCAAGTTCTCGGTCGTTCCACTGTTGTGTTTAACAGTAACTTACCACCGATGTTGTTCAGACCGCAAATTCTGTTGTTTCTGATCCAGGGTTCCTGGATCAAGGCGATGGTCTTGTTGTTTTCCTCCAGCACCCTACGCAGCGAAGCCACCGCTATCTGCTTGTGCTGGAGGTTGGTCTGTATGACGTTTAGGTTAGGGGCTCCGCAGAACTCCGTCTTCGTCGCTGGTGTCCCCCTCCCCTGCTGATGGCGGCGAGGCGATCTCCATCTGGCTCGACCCATGTTGGGGAGCCGAGGTGGAGGGCACCGGGGAAGAAGTCTCCCTCGGCTGCGCACACCCTGCCGCTTGATTTGTGGCCGGTGGCTCATCTGGTTCCTTCGTTTCCTCCGGAGCGAAGAAGCGGATGTATCCGCTACCAGACATGTGAGCCACACGGCGGTCCCTGGCCAAGATGTTCTGCTTCTGGTCCTCCGGTATCCCAAGGATCAGGTGCACCACCTTCTCCCTGGAATCCGGTTCTTGCGCCTTGTCGTCCACCGTCATGTCGTAACACTGCCAGGAGTCGACTTTGTACCACGGGTTTTGGGCACAAAGGACTCTCTGCAATGTCACGGCATCGGTGATGCGCGTATGAACCAGAAGCCCGGCTTTTAGTCGCTTTTTCATTTCTGACTGTCTAATGACAGCCAGACTGGTGTTAGCTATCGGTGATTTAATTTGTTTCACCTCCTTCTCCAGCCAGTTGAGGGCGTTCGTGTCTTCACACCACATCGCTAGGACCCCCTCTAATAGAAAGGGTCGACCGCGGAAAGATGGAGCCCGTGCGCTCGGATGCGGAGGAGACATTATGGCCTGCAGGATCCTATCATCGATAGTTTCCCTCAGCCACTCTGCCTGCTCCGCCGAGAGGTCCCTCGGCGGAACGGTGGTAATTGCTACTCTCAGCTGCGAGTTACTCGCATCCGCGTAGCTCACCGACCGCCGGGTCTTCGGGTCGGTTTTCGCGCGTTTGGCATCCCCTCTGGGCGACTGGGTTTCGTCCAGCCGAGAGCGCTTCGTGGAAGCTGCCCCGTCCGAACTCTGTCCAGCGCCAGGTTTCTCCTTTGCTGGAGCAGGTGGAGCCTCCGCAGCAGTCCGCCGACCTCGACGACCCCTCGGTTTCCGTCTCCGCTGGTTGGGGGGTGGTGGTGATGGTCTTTGTGGTGGTGTTTGTGTCACGGACGACCCCTGTATTTCTACAGGTCCACGCTGTGTTTCCACAGCTGCGGTGGCCGTCGTCGTGCTGGTTATAGGCTGCAGGGCTTCCCTTCTCGCGCGCCTTCCCTTGGGGCGACTGCGTTCCGGTTGGCCCTTTGGCCCTTGTGTGTGTTTTGTGTTTGTCCTGGTGTGGGCGGCAGCATCCGCACTCCTTTTGCAAGGGCGCTTGTGAGCCACAACTGTCCAGGGATTTGCGGTCGAGGTAGTGGCGGTTGTTAACTTGTCAACCGTCTTTATGGCCTCTGATAGGCCAGTTAGGTTTAGGCTATCCTCAGGACGTGGGCCTATATTGTCCAGACTTGAGTTGCCAGCCCGAGGAGTAGCCGTTGTTTGTGGTGTGGTCGGCGCTGCACTGTGGCTATACGACGCAGGAGCAGCCGACGTGTTTGAGGGCGCTGCACTCGGATTATGCATCCGAGGAGCAACCGTTGTGGTGGGTGGTGCCGCTGTCGTGCTAGCACGAGAAGCAGCCTTGGGGTTGGGTTTGTTTTTTGAATCCATGCAGGTTGTTATAAAATTTTCGTCTCAGGGTGTTTCCGCCCGCCTTGGAGCCCTCAAGTGGGAACGTTGCGGCAAAAGGCACACAAACGCTAGAACTCACCCTGAGATATAGAGTCCCCCTCTCAGCAGAGAACAAGCCGACAAGTCGTTTGCCCCCACTGGGTAGGAGCTCTCGCCGATAGCCCTCTGACGGGATATCACAGCCGATTGACCGAAAGTGGCTAGCCTTCGGCCGCCCGTGTTGGAGGAAATTCGGACCAAAGTGAAGTGTTGCCTAAGAGCGTACTACTGCCGACGCTCCTTCGGCTCAGTCACCAGGATTCCTGCATCCCCCCTTACGGGTCCCCGCGCACGGCACAAACACGCGGGTGGTTGCCCCCCCCCCCCCACCATCAGTCTTTTGACGATGAGGCCGCGAACATCAACCACATGCTGCTCGCAGTCGCGAGCCTAGGAGGCTTGCCATCCTTCGCCGCCCGGGGGCGGCCACTGCCCTCCCGGCGAGGGCCACCGTGGATAGACTGGGAGCAGGAATGGAGTTTGGGTAGAGGTTAGGTGCGTAGGATGGGTGGGGGTTAGGTGTGGTTGGGTAGGGTTACACCTGGTCAGTGGGACTGCTGTGCCAGGCACGCCTGCTATACTTAGCTGACTCAGCTAAAATCTGATAATTATAATAAAGATTTGGCACAAAATATTTAAAAAAAAGTAAAAGATTGAAATAAAAACAAGATTGACGGTGTTTTAAGTATTTTAATAAAAAAATTCAATGTCACAACAGCGAGATGACTATATAAGTGAAATATTCACACCACATTTTTATATCTAAGACTAATAGTTTTTTAATTATTAAGGTACGATGATATAGACCTTTTCGTTACGGTCCACTTTTTAAACCTGGTACCCGTATGTTTCGGCGCGATTTTAAAGACGTTTCACGTCAAAAAAACATTTTTAAAAGTTCAACGTAAGCAATGTCTTACGTGCAATTTCAGCATAGAACACAATTTGACAGTTACATTCGATTAATTCGACAAAAAATTGGGAAATTTGTCAGATACGGAGTGAAAAGGTCAGACGCTTTTGTTGATCTGAACAATGGAATCTATATCTGCTCGCACACGTGAATTCATAAATGCACGAATAGATAGCATAGGTAAAATAATTGATTAGCGCAACCGATATAGGGAGTGTTTGATTCATATGAATTGTTTATTAGACCGCAATACAATATAAGCAACTAATTTTGAGTCCTGGCATAACCTCAATGCAAATTAACAATTTGATTGTCCATAAGCTATTAGTTAACATAAACATTTGGAAGCTCGCACATCAGTGTGAAAATAACATATTCGATCATATGAAAACAATCTTGATAGAATCCGATCTTTTCTACTGTGACTCATTTAATTTATGCTGACCCGGCAATCGTTGTATGCGATACAAATTGTTTCTAGATATATTACCAAAATGATTATTAAAAATTTGTGTTGGTGATAAAGGGTGACAATATAGGGTTGTGTGTATTTTTAATGCCACATTATAAAATTAAATAATAATAATATTGTCTACAATTTAAAAAAAGTGTTAGGGATGAACAACGTTTATCACTTAGGCGTGTGAAAAGTGGATACTATTGAATAAATATATAAAATTTAATAAAAATTGGTCAAGCCGTTTGGAAAAGTATACATTGTGACACAAAAATTTATTATTTTTATAAGATATGGTGATTGATACTATTTTACTTGAAATTTAACGAATTAAGGAAATCAGTTGTGCTTTTAATTAACGATTTAGTTTTAAAAATCTATCTCGGCTAGGATTTGAATCTACTTCTTCGACTAACTATGTCACTACCTTGACATCTAGGCCACCAAGCTTCTTCCTTATTTGTACTATTCATTCATTAAACCTCTTCGAGTATTGACAGATTGCAAGGAAACACAAAATGATTAAGTGTAACCTGTTTATGAATATGGCAAGCGCAAAACAAATAAATCATTAAATTGCAAAATTTTAATTTCTTACCCGCACATAAATTTTAAATCCCAACTAAATACGTTCATATTTGTTCCAGGTAAAACATGCAAAGCCGCAAGCGTCAGAAAAAGCGGCGGCCCAAATTTTACGCAGTGCGGTGGACATGCTAAGTGAAAATGTAACATAGGAGCTAAAGAATAAATGCCAAAATGGTTTGGAGCAGCCCCACGATGGGTGCCGCTTGCAACAACTACCTAATAGTGCTCGCCCTGTTTTTGTGTCAGACAATAACGTGTGACGGACAGTGCCCCAAGTACGCGGAAAAACCTTTGGAGACGAGGGTTCAAGATGCCTCTATCGTTTTCCGGGCGGTAGTCATTCAAGCACATTACTTGGTGAGTTTTTTTTTAAACCTACTAATCTACACTTAGCATTACTACACACAAACATTTGTTCTGGCTTTTACAAGTTAATCATATATTGAAGAAAATATAAATACACAGAAAACTAGGGTCTATCCACTTGCGATCCTAGATATAATGAGCGGTAAAAAAGAGTATAACAGAAAGTTATTTTTATTCCACTAGTTTTTTTTAATGGTCTATGACAGATATATAAATTTATATCGAAATGGGGATCATTACAATCACAATTTTTCTTCAGAAATAACTTTTATTTCTTTTTTTTTTTGGTAAATCAAGTAATCAAGTCAAAACAACCAGTTTCTTTAGTAAAATTCTGACAAAAGAAAATTACAATTTACAACCATTCTGACATGCAAGAAGTAAAACTAAAGAAACGATTGATTATGAAATATCAATCATAGCAATGATATTTATAATTGAAATTTTAATTAAATAACGTAATATAGTCTATTTATTAATTATAAAGTTCCATTTCCTGGAGAGGAAGTATACAACTTCGCTAGGCGCCACCGTCCCAATACCCATATCAATAATTGTAATTATTTCGCTTGAAGATTCGTTTTCCCCTATTTTCCGATCAATCGGTTTGAGCTATCAAAGGCAATCATTGAAACGTTTGTCCAGGAAAATAAAGAAACTCTGTGATTGAAATCTGATTTCTTAGGAACAAGGAAAGTGAAAAGCATTATAGTAAAAAGTAAATCGATTTAGAACGTTTGCCAGAATAAAAGGTGAAAGTAAATATAGATAATTGCATTGGTTTTTTAAGAATATTTAGAATTACACTAGAACTCTTAGGGTGAGTGTTTTTGGATTCAATATTTAAAGCGGAATATAAGCTGTAAACAGCGTGCAGGATTTATATATTCTCTGGAGAGAAGAGGCTGAGAATGCTTATGGATATCGCCAAACCAAGTCACACGGTGATTACGTCGATCCAAACCGATCAAGGCAACTTGACCGGGATGACCTACCGAGATACCGAAATGAAAAAATAAAGTTTGGACGAGGAGAGGAGAGGCTGAAACTTTAAAGCTACTACCGCGACCAAGTGCCATAATGGTTATGTGGGACTCCAAACTGATCAAGGAAGCTCGATCGGGTTGTCTTACCGACTAAGCTGAGCCTGAGCCTTGGCTTTGAAGGAAAAAAAGGAAATACTTTAATACAATAATTAAACAATTAAAAAAAGTTACGAAATGTTATTTACAAAGGTGGACTAATTTTTATTAGAGCACATTACAACATTATTATATTACATTAAACTTAATAAAGTTAAATAATAGTACATTATGATACTAGTGTGCAAAGTTGTTCAATGCATACGAGGCGGTATTGGTCGCGCGAGCCGTAAGGTGAGCGCGACAATTTAGCCGAGGATGCAATTAACAATGCTCACGAGTTTCATACGACGTTTTTCAACACAAGTTGAGGAAAAAAGCTAATAAAATGCAAATTTATCAATGAAGAAAAGTTATAAAAGCGCAATAATGTTCTTGAACGGCAACAACAAACTTTCATTTTTACCGCGCAATCGCGCATGCGCGCACCGCTCAGCGTAATGGCGGCATCGGCATACAGGCACGAGTCAAAAAAATTTATAAATTCAAGAAAACAGCATATGATAATATAATGTATTTAAATAAAATATATAGTGAATCTTTGATTATTATTGCACCTCAATGCAAGTTTGTTGAATGTAAATTTAGCTATTAACTATTTATTAAACATTAGAATACATTTGTTCGAGAAAAAGAAAGTGCTACCAGACTAAATTAAGAATGCATTGTACGTATATAAAAACGTCTTGTAACAGGGAACAACCGAATTTTATCGGGTTATAAATATTGCACACTAGTGCGTAATGAAATTGCGCACTAGTGTGCAATATCCTAGTTTTTGATATTAAAAACACGCATGAAACAGCCCCGTTATGAGAACGTGTGTTGAAAATTGATATATTTTTGGATAAATATAAATACTGTTTATATACTTACATATATACAGTACAATAAATAAGATACATAAGACGACAATAACAACAAACTTATAGTGGGCTGCCAACTAGCACCTGAAAGTACTACTTCAGCCTACATCAATTGTATGAACAGGCGGGCTCTGTAGAACTACAGAGGTTTGTTTCTAAAAATAAAAGCATAAAGTTGGTAGATAAGAAAGATAATAGTCACAATTCTAATTCAAAATTGATAAGAGTAATCATAATGGAAATCAAACCATTCAGCAATAGAATCAGTATATAGCAACTGATACCATCAGTACTCATGGCTTTTAAACTTAGACGTCGTCTTACGTTGATGAGGTTCTTCATTGTTATCTTTTAAAATCAGAGATTTTGGAGGTAAATTGGCCTGGTGTTTATTCTGATATACGACAATCCTCGTAGTCATAGTCAGGAGGACACAAGAATGACAATTACAGCAGAATATATAAATTAAGCGTGGGTGGCGCTGTGGTCTCGGCACTGGTTTGTGCGCCGCATAGAATCGGGAGGCCCGCGATCTAATCCCCACCGTGTACCAATGTGTTTTCGTTCCGAATTTCATATGTACATTTATCCGACGACGCTCCTACGGTGAAGGAAAACATCTTGAGGAAACCTGCGTACATCTGCGAAGCGATTCAAAAGTGTACGTAGTCAACCAACCCGCACTGGGCCAGCGTGGTTGACTAAGGCCTAATCGCCCTAACGTAGTTAGGGTAGGCTCGAGCCCCTCGGTGGGGACGTATATGAGCTGTGATGATATAAATTGTCTTCTGAATCGTTTGATTCAAATCCGATTCAGTACGCTTGGGATGCCATAGGCATATGTTGAAAGATCTGACCTCCAATCGCATTATTTTTAACGTTGATGATTTGTTTTGGTAACACTTGGTATTTGTTTCTATTGCAATTTGGATGTGACAAAAATCGGTGATTCACTATTTCTTTCATCCGAACCAAAGTGAAAACGTTAGCAGCCACAAATAAAATAATTTTTTGTGAATTTATATCTGTATTGGAGAGTATTTCACTATAAAACGCTATTAATAATATAGACAACAAAGAACCATGGCCAACGTCACAATCTTTCGCCAACGGTAGATCAAAATTGAAACGCATCGGATATGAAACTATAAGTTTGTTCGATACTGAATATTTGATTTGACAGTATTTTTGTTGCAGAACTTGTTCGATTTGGTTGACATTACAACTACATAGTCTGCAAAAATTCACTGGAAACAATTGTCGCAGGATAAGATTAATAACCTCATAAATTAAATGAACTGCCGCTGTTCCCAAGTCAAATACTTAATTTAATAATATTATTTATCCAATGTCGAATTCTTTATTTTTTTAATCTTGTTTTATAATATTCTCATCAAAAATGACTTCTTTAAATTCACATTTTAATTCTTATCTTCAAAATTTTAATAATTCTTAAGTCATCTGATGTGTGTATGGAATTTGAACCGCTAAGACTTTAAAGCAATTATATATTAGCAAAGTGGTCCGAGTTAATAAAAATTGGTAACTTTTAGTGATTCTTTAAGTTTTTAACTCAATATTGCAGAACATATTTTAAAACCATAGATATTGTATGTTTGTTTATCTCCATCTTACCCATTTCTGTTAGAAAATAGCAGTATTCGCCTTGCTATGTTCCAGTGCAAAATAGGCAGTAAAGCTATTAGGAACTTTGTTTCCATACTATGTTATTTACTCTGTAGTTTATGGTCACTCACACCACATATGTAGGCGAATCTAAACACAGGAGTGCATTCTACTTATTTATCAATATGTCACATAACAAATCACTTTTCTGCGAGAACATCAAACGATAAAAGCAGCAGTAATTGAAGTTCAACAAAAACCGCCGCAAACAGAATAAATAAAATCGAGAGAGTAGCATTTCGCAAAATAAAGCTATTTCTTTCCATTCGACTAATATAATATGTGCAAATAATCGCACGGAAATACGCATCAGTTCAAAAAAGCCTCACTGTTCTCACAATAGGAGCGATTGTGCGGTCGCGTCAGTACATTCCCTCTCTTATGTTTGTATCTTTCGTAATATGAGAGGGCTCCGGGAGAAATATTAACACTCTTGGAATTTCTTGTGCGTGTCATTTTATTGTATATGACCGCGGACGGGAAATTCATACTCCGCCAACTTTGGCGCTGACGATGACAAACGACATAATGTATGGTACAATGATTTCTTATTACTTTTACGTGAGCAAAATGCCGTGTTGTCGTGTATTTGCGGCTCACTATTCGGTCACTCGGAAAATATGTGAAACAGTGGCATTTGTTTAATATTTATTAGAGGGCCACTTCACGGCTCTTTTAAAATAAGCATTTAAATTTATTGTAAATATATGTTATATTGACTAAAACGGATTAATAAAATATCGTCTTATATAGATAGAGTATACATATATTTGCGAATGATAGCGACAGAGTAAATATTATAAAACTTTGAACAGCGCTCCTAGCGGAAATTTAATAAACTAAAACATTATTATGTAATTATTTTTATACGTATATTACTAATCAAAAATGATAGCATTCTCATGGTACTATGGTAAAGCCATTGTATTTCCTCTAGTGTTATATTATTTTATTAAAGGAAAATCAGCAATATGGTCGGTTGTTGTCATGGAATCTAGAGTAATCCAACCCGTAATTATTGTTATGTATACCAGATGATGAGCCATATAATCTTCCAATTGTGGAACAGCACCCAGGTAGAAAAAGTGGTATAAGGTCCTAAATAGTGAAGTTTGAAAAGGATACTATAAAATTTCAGGGTCACGCTAAAATATAATCTAGTCAACTTTAGTAAAGCTCAAAATACATAAAAAATAATAATAATAATGTAAATTGCTGCACGTTATTTATAAATTAAAACACAAAGAATCTCTGAGAGACAAATTGAAGATAAAGAATTAAAAATAAGAAATAAAAACATAAGAAATAAAATCCTTATTGTGACCGGTTAAAATAAGACTAAAACAACATTACAACGGAGACACAACTCTTGGCAGCGTATAGCGCCATCTCGCTTGCGCAGTGGAAAGATTCCATTTTAAAGCAATCATAATAAGCCTGTAAATTTGTGTACTCCCCAGAGGTTTTTTTATGACAATGTTCTCCCGAATTGTTTTCCATTTATAGTGCATACAAAATTACTTTAAATAAATAAGTCCTTACAAATTCTAAGAAGTAGTGAAGCTTACATGAAGTTGATTATCGTTCTGAATTAAACTGTCTTAGATGTAACAAACACAATAACATATATTATCAAATAAAATATCAAAAAATACGCCCACATGAGAATCGGAAAACGTTCCCAAAAAAGTAAGTACTCATATATATTTTCTTTTTGTGCAACAAAATATTATTGTTTGTTTGTTCGTTTTATACTGTTACTAAAAAGCACTTAGTCAACGAATTATAATTGGTCAATTTAAGGTAAATAATTATACTTAGTTACAAAAAGATTGTAGTCCGTTTTCAAATTCAAATTCATCTCCCTACTCAAGAACGCAAAAGCTATTTGAAGTAACAAACCCTCTATCATTACTTGATTATTGCAATTTAAACTTCATCCTAGCTCCTATAATATTCCAATTCAGACGTTCAAACAACCTTTAATTGGCTTGGATTTAAACGCCAATCGAATTCCAAATGATTGTAATCAAAAACTTGGGTACTATTAATTAATGAAATAGGATCATTAAAATTTCGGGTACTGCCCTGCGAAGGGATATCTGACAGCAATTTAGTTTGTTCAATTATTCAATAATTCTGACATGAAGACTAATATTGGCTACAATGATAGAACACTGTAGTCTTATTAATTTTCCTTAATTGATAGAACAGATATGAATAAAGCTTCTAAACCCCATAAATCAATGCAACTTGGATAACTAATTGGTAACAGGTGCTAATAAGATATTTGATTAGTTGCAAATTGATAAAATTTGCTAAAACACTAAAGATATATTAATGATTTATAAGATTTTTAAAGTTACATTAAATCAGAAATCTTTGTAAATTAAGATAAAAATTATTAAACTAAATAATAAATATACCAAAAAGTTCTTATTCAAAAGTACACGCAACCAACGAGCGTGCACGAAAGTACTCGTATTAATGAAACTCTAGGCAGTTTGGGAAGTATATATGGACCGTAGCAAGTAGAAAATTGTGACCTCTAACTACCCCCTTGGGGAAAAGACGAGTATATGGATTAAAATACATAACTAAAAATATATTGAAAATACCTAACAGCCTAAAAGTCTAACAGCCTATGTCCCCGAAATACACGCTATATAAAAGTACTTATTCTTTAAACTAATAAATTATAAATGAAGTAAATTATAATATACATTTAATATTAGTTCATGTTATATAGAATTTGTTGGGGTTATATTTTTTTTTCATACTACAACGGTAGCAAAAATGCTTACGGCCTGCCTGATGGTAAGCAGTCACCGTCGCCTATGGACGCTTGCAACACTAGGGGCATCACGCTTTGCCGACCTTTTTAAAAACCTATGGGGTTCTTCAAAAAGGGAGTACCTTTTTGAAGAACCCCATACTGTAATCCCCCGGGAAAGCCTCAGCAAGGAGCTCGTTCCACAATCGGAGCGTGCGTGGAAGGAAATTTCATTGAAACCGCACTATGCGTGACCATTTAGGCTCCAGCCTATGAGGATGAACACATTATATAGGATGTCGATTGGAGTGTCAACATGACGCTGTGTTCTCGATACTTGTCTACGAATGGTTAGGTTCGAGGGGCCCGAAGTCTATCCAGTTATGTACCAAGTTTCAACTTATATAAGCTAAAAGCATATTATATAAGTACTAGAGACGCCCGCAGCTTCGCCTGTATTGAAACCGTTTCATCCTTGTCATCCTTAGAGATAGAATGCATGTTTTATCAATTTAAAATTTATTCGAAAACCGTAAAAAGAGTTTATAATGAGTTAATAATAAATAAAAGACAGGCATACACTATCACGGAAGTTTTTTTTGAAAGCTTAAAGAAGAACAATTCCATAGTTGATCTTTTCATTTACGTAGCGCACGTAACGATAGCTCACATTTTTTTCCGTTTTTTAACTTTTTCCATTAATGATCAGTCTGCTTCTATTACAAGTAGTCGCAGAGTAATATTAGCTTATAATCCTTCCTCGATAAATGGACTATCCAACACAAAAAATATTTTAAAGTTCGAACCAGTAGTTACTGAGATTGACGCGTTCAACCAAACAAATAAATAATCTCTTCAGCTTTATAATATTAGTATAGACCTTATTTTTTAATAAAATAGTACATACATACACACACACACACACATATGTGTGTGTGTGTGTGTGTGTATGTGTCACGGAGCTCGTTTGGCTAATTGAGCTGATTGAAGCACTGATCCGGCTGTAGATCCTTCGTCGAAGCTCAGATTAACGGGATAAAGATGTCGGAAATGCCCCAATTTAATATATGGTATTGAAAGCATATAGTCGACTAGAAATACTTATAACACTGAAATAATATTTTAGAACATTAAAATAACTCACCCATAAAAGATCATATCATATCTCTGCCTACCCCCGTGGGAAAAAGGCGTGAGTGTATGTATGTAAAATAACTCACTAACGATGTAAGAATTGTACATGAAATTGGGGCGAGGCCAAGAGCAAATGATTTCAAATATTGGGTCATTGTCTATGAAACTGTTATGCTTTTAAAAATATAAATACACTTAAATTATTTAATTTATTATGTGTAATAATACTTAATTACACAACGAGTATACGTTTATTCTAGAAGTCAGATAGAAGTAGATTCGAGTCGTTAGACAGATTCCCTAAGGCCTGTGTTGCAGAAGGCGACTCAAATTCAAATTTGTTCTTGAGTAGTGTCATTGATTTGCCTTTATATAAATTTAAAATCCATATCAAAAAGACACTCATGAGTAAAGGTTATTATAAAGTAAGTGACTATCTAAATGATCACACTATTTGGGAATAGGGACACTATTCATAGAGCCATGTTTGGTAACAACATTATTTATAATATTGTATTATTTTTATATGTGTATGCAAACATACATACGACTGTAATCGTATTAGGTATGATTGTATCTTATATTATATTGTATTTTTATATTATATTATTATAATTATTAACATTGAAAAGAGGAGATAAAAAATAGACCTTCAGAGTTTCTTGCCTGTTCTTCTCGAGAAGGCTCTCCCAATTTCCGAACAGGTGTAGAGCCAATATTTTTTTTCCTTATTCGTACGTACGGACAAGGTTTTTGTTTTTTTTTAAGCTTTTTTTTTGTTTTGTTTGTTTTGACGTCAATAAGTGCCTGTAAATGTCTATGTTGAATAAAGATTATTTTAATTTTGATTGAGTACAGTTACAAAGGTCTGGTACTATTAGCTCACATACCGCATAATTTAACAATTTAAAAAATGTGATTATACTTGTAATTGATTCCAGCTTATGGTAGAATAGAGATATGACGACCTCCGTAGCCGACGTGGTTCGAGCCCGGTGGCAGTGTTCGTGTGATAAAAGCAAACATTTGTGTCCTATCATGGTTGTTAATATATATTTTTATGATAAGTATTTATATGTGTACAATATTATGTATGTCTATCCACTACTCTAGATCCCATAGCAAATGCTTTATAATCCTTACTTTGGGCTTTATTAGTGTGTGTGTAAGAAGTATTTATTTATTTATTACTAGCTGACCCGCGCCCACTTCGTTGGGCATAATATTAATAATCCCCGAAGCGAGCACGAAAGCGAACTGAATTAAACCCGAAGCCATCGCGCGCCGTCCGCTGATGATGATGATGACACTCAACAATAATGTGGCTTTCTATTGGTGAAATAATTTTTAATCGATGATGATGATGATGATGATGATAATGACACTCCGCAATAATGTGGCTTTCTATTGGTGAAAGAATTTTTAAAATCAATGATGATGATGATGATGATGATGATGACACTCCGCAATAATGTGGCTTTCTATTGGTGAAAGAATTTTTAAAATCGGTTCAGTAGATCCCGTGATTACCCCTTACAATTTACAAACACACAAACTTTACTTCTTTATAATATTAGTATAGATTTTAAATTTCTTCCCGGGGACATTGAACAAACTTTAAAAAATGTTTGAAATAGAAAATTATACATTAGTACTAATAGTTACGACGTACTTCTTAAGCTAAACATATAACACTACCAGTGGCGTTGCAAGACCTAAACTTAATATGGGTATGGTACATTTCGCGAGGCCCTCTGTTGGTGCAAGTAGGGAATATAAAATAAGATTTTCCATACTTTTTCAAATATATTTTCGGCTGTGAGGCGCGAGGCCTTTTGCACCGCGAGGCCTTACGCCGCCTCTGAACATTAACGATTAACAGTAAGATACGCCAGATTAACACTAAAAACGAATGTCGCATGTTACGTAGAATTATCTGTCGGTTACCCAAAGCAAACCTTCAATAGCCTTAATCCTGACGAAGACATGAGTATCATGTTTAATATTGTGTTGTAAAAAAGTATAGAAGAATAGTAGGTATGTGCTTGTACGAGTAGAAAAAACATTCCTCTTAAGTTTGCATACAATAATCTATACTAATATTATAAAGAGGAAAGATTTGTTTGTTTGTTTGTTTGTAATGAATAGGCTCCGAAACTACTGGACCGATTTCAAAAATTCTTTCACCTTTGGAAAGCTACATTATCCCCGAGTAACATAGGCTACTTTTTATCCCGAAAAAGTTGACAGATCCCACGGGATGCGCAATAAAGGCTTCGCTCAAAAACTACTGCACAGATTTTCATGCAGTTTTCATCAATAGATAGAGTGATTCTTGAGCAAGGTTTTGCGGTATTTTTTATCTCGGAAAAACGGATAGTCCCACGGGAAGCGCGATAAAACCTTCGCGCCATAAACCGGCTTCCGCGCATATGTAGCCGTGGGCAAAAGCTATGACCCTTAACTCTCTATAGACCCAATCCCGAAATCCACGCAGGCGAAGCCGCGGGCAGAAAGCTAGTAAGTTATAAAACTCTAAGCTTATGACATCTTTATTGAAGGTTTTTCTAGAGCTGTAAAAGTGTTTCGACTCGAAATTACTGATGGTAACTTTCCAAGGTTTTAGATTAAGTAATCTATTTAGGTATTCTGGTATACAGTTAGAACAGTGTGCTTACTGTAAGTTTGCATTTGAAAGCGATATTAGCGTAAAGAACAAGGTTTTGATCTTGATTCTGTCAATTAATATTACCTGAAATAAGTATAATGTTTTGAAGCGTAATAAAAGCAATAATAAATCTACTACACCATCAGTATTACACAATGAAAAATAATTATTAAATAAATACAACTATGATTCGTTTTTTTCCAAATATACATTATTCTTAAATGTCATTAGCAGTGAATACTATTTTTATCAATTTAAATTAAGGAAGACTATATAACGAACACAATTATTTACAATAGATGTTATACAATGCCTACATGTCAATCAGCTATTATCATATTAAATTTTCCTTCAAATTGCAAATGTCATTAGCATGAAATATTATTCATTGATCAATTTAAACTAGAATAAAACAATATTATAAATACAATTAATTACAATAAAAATATGACATTATCATTTAAAATTAAATCAATATTATAGTAAACTTTATAAGCAAGAAATCCATTGTGTTCAATATTAAATTAAATTAAAAATGATCACATTTTTAATATCTCATATATTGTGGAATTTTATTAAAAACTAGCGGACCCGACAGACTTCGTCCTGTCAAAAAGTGTACAGTGGCAGTTTTTTGTTCCTAATTATTTTATAGATAATGTCGCATAGCCAACCAAATCGCAAAAAAAGTCTAAATGACCTATTACATTTTGTGGCTATTCAATTTTGGAACGTGACATTAAATCCTCCAACGATGTATTCTGTGCTCCAACACACGCACGCACACTGTTTTGATAGATATGATTGAATTACAACTATATGTAGCGTTAATAAAGCGCAAATTGACTCTTTGATGTTAGGAACACACCTTGATTGCTTAGACAACAGTGAGTGCTTGCAATATGAACTTTATACAATAACAATAAAGCTCAATTCGACTGTATGTTTTAGTTAGAAAACGTTTGCATGGGAAAATAAAAGGGCTGTTTTTAGGGTATTTCCGATAATTATTCGAATTTTCCTCATTGTAAAAACCCTCCTTGAACTTCAATGAACATTAACAAAAAAGAATTGGCCAAATTGGTCCAGGTGTTGTTGAGTTATGAGCTTACCAACACATTTTGCGATTCATTTTTATAATAAGATAGTGGGTCTCGTGCAGCTCACACTTACTTTATGAAGCAGTGGTCTACGCATTTGTGTTACTTTAAGATTACGTTTACAGCGGTATCCAGTTAGAAATGTTTTAAAACAAGTTGGATTGAATTCGTAATGTATGTGAACCGGCCATTGTTCTTTACTTACTCAGTTGTACAGTACAGAAAAAATAGTGAATCAAAATACAATGCAAATATTCGAATCGTAATGTTTGATTTTTACAAAAGGTTAGTACGGTGTGTAACATGTCAATCTTTACACTTGCACCGTGAAATTTACACCTGCTATTACGATCCACATAAGAGCTGTGTCAAAGTTAACATCTAAAGTCTGACACGTTCCTGTGTGTACGAATATTACAGACAAGTAATTACTTAATTATGAAATATCAATACGTCATTACTAATTTATAAATACGCGTATTTATTATAATTGAAAAACCTTTTGGAAATGAGAGTAATAAAGGAAAAATCCACTTAAATCTATGATAGATAGATTAATATCATCTTCTATTTTATATCATAAGGTCAATGAACCGAAATTATATGCTCGAATAAGTAACAATCATGTCTTCAGGCTGTTCATTTACATTATTAGAAGGAAATAAGTTATTCCTTTGTAGCATTTTCTGCTTAATAAAAGATCCAGTGATCGTGTCTGCGTTGTGGAAATGTATTTATGTATTAGAGGTGATTGTACTCGGGCGAAAATAAGGCTTTCTACTTTTGCCTAAAACTCGCTATCGCCTTTGAATAATAGTCCTCTTGGAGAAGGATTTATCCAATAGGAATATAATCTTTTGTTGGTAACGCCGACAATCTATGAATTATCCACGCGCACAACCGGCGACTAAGAAAAATACCTCCGCAGTATTGAAAGGGATCTTTTTATGAAAATATACCGAAAATATACATAACTCTTTGATGATATTTATGTGGAACCATTCTGTGTTATCTGTGGTATTCGCCGCGCCCACACTTATATCGTTTGTTTGATACAACTGTTATTGCTATATATTTCTTTATCTTATGTATGTTTCTGACATTTTAGATAAGTTAATCTATATATTTATAACAACATTATAAGCCACATTGATATAATCATGTAACAACTGATTATGAATTATACGATTTCTTATGTATGTTTCTGACATTTTAGATAAGTTAATCTATATATTTACTAGCGGCCCGTCCCGGCTTCGCACGGGTAGACATTAGGTACTCTTCGCAGCGTATGCGATGAAAGACATTTTATGCCAAATTATTTTTAATAAAATAATTATCATAGCAGCGCCATCTATTGATTACTTACTCAACCCAGTCGAAAGGTATCGACATCTGTTAGAATCATTTGGAGTTAACAGATAATTGTGACTGTCAAATAATAACAGCAAAATAATTAGCAATAAATTAAAATTGCAACGATAATTTGAGATTTAAACTATCCTATCTCTCAAGTTGGATCGAACTGCACATGGTGTGCGAATTTTATTATAATCGGTTAAGTAGTTTAGGAGTTCATTGAGCACAAACATTGTGACATGAGATTTATATATATTAGATAACAACATTATAAGCCACATTGATATAATCATATAACAAC
Organism: Scirpophaga incertulas; assembly: GCA_036419045.1. NCBI lineage: Eukaryota > Metazoa > Arthropoda > Insecta > Lepidoptera > Crambidae > Scirpophaga > Scirpophaga incertulas. The sequence goes on along the minus strand of CM071631.1, from coordinate 5,065,355 downwards.
TGATTATAAATTATACGATTTCTTATGTATGTTTCTGACATTTTAGATAAGTTAATCTATATATTTATAACAACATTATAAGCCACATTGATATAATCATGTAACAACTGATTATGAATTATACGATTTCTTTTACATATCGCAACTAAGCATAAGCTGGAGCGAGTTTAACTTTGTTTACTAAATAACTTGGGAACTGACTGTTTTGCCCCTCATTTGTGAACACAAAAATACTATTAATAATATTATTATAAACAACCTTAGCGGCCACAGACCAACTAAATAGCGAAAAATAATATGCCCCAACTGAGAGCAACTAGACCGCGGAAGTGATCAAAAAACTACTTCCACCAGTAAAATGTATGTAACATAATTAAAACTTGTTGAAGATTATATATTTAATTGTACTAATTAAAATATGTATAAAGAATGACTGAAGAATCGAATATAACATCCGATATATGACTATGACTTTTATTTATATATGACAGGAAAGTCTTAGTCATCATCTTACCTGATGGTAATCAATGCTAGGAGTAGGAGCGAGCATCACTTGAACTACTAGATAAGTGATTAATTACCTGTCACATCTCAAATTATCGAAACACAATTACGCCATTAACAATGTTGTTATGGCTACAAACTGAGACAAGATGGCCTCTATCACCATTTGCATATTAATGGTAAACTTTTAAGTGGTTTCAAAACTTTTATAAAAATAATAATATTTTATAAAATAAACGTGTACATAGTATATATGTATATTATATATTGGATGTATATCGACGGTTAAAAGGAAATAGGGGGGGATAAGCGAAAAAAAAAGAAATATTCAGGAGAGCCGTTTAAAGTTTTAAATTTTAGAAACACTGACGTATTTCCGTTATTTGTTATGATATTTTGAAAAGTGAAACAGCTATAAAATCGGATAGAAATGGAACAGTTACTGGTATTCTTAGTTTTGTAGGGGTACAATCACCTTTATAGCAAAAATGACCAGAATTTTCGTCTGTTACCTAAAATAACACTATGAAAATGTTTTTCTTTGCTTGGGCATAAACGCCAAAAAAGTCACCGTAGAGCCATGGGAGTAAGCGCAGAAAATTTTGACTCCAATGGCATATATAACTCATTTTTGACCAAAATGTCGCTTATGCCCTATTTCTATTTAACCGTCAATATATAAATATTTATATATACATACTACGTGTTACTGATTTGCCTTATAATTTTTGACATATAATATGATTCCATATTAAATAAATAATTGCTTTTACCGGATATATGTATGTATATCTGATATTGGTATCTGTTAAAATATAAATAAATGTAATTGTATTGTTTTATGATTGTGAAGAGATACAAAATTTGATCTTTAGAGTTTCTTCGTGTTCTTCGTTTTCTTTAAAATGCTCTTCTGACTGTAATGTCTGTAAAGACCTGTATTAAATAAAGATATATTTTAATTTTGATTTAAGTAAATAAGTTGGCATTTGAACATTACATTGTAACTTTTTAACTATTACTGTATAATTTAATATTTTATAAAAAGTTTATATACTGTTATTTGTATTGTACATCTTACTAACTTTAATTCTTAATTTTATACATCAAATACATTCTATTCTAAAAACAATTTTAAAAAGTTACAACTCGATCGGGATCCTTTGCTTTCTCAAACCCAACACATTATCAATTATAAAAAGGCTATTATCGCCTGAATAGCTTTTAGAGTAAACTGAAAACAAATTTATTATTAATCCAAGCATATTAGATATTCATTACGGTTGAGGTATAGTTTGATAAGGGATTCTCTAATATTAGCTTATGAGAAAAAGGTAAGCCCCTACGTTGATGGTGATGGAAATTTATTGTGAAGCGATATTGTCGTAAGCCAGCTTATTGTCGCAATACACAATCTTGAATGAAAATACAAATATAACTGATTTTAGTTCTATTATTACTGTCACTGTTTAGTAACATATGGAGGTTGTATACTTCTTACATATTGTTTAAGACATGAACTTGTCTATATATGTCTATGTACACACACACATATATTGAATTATATATTTTGAAAAAGTTAAATTTATGTTTTAATCTTTTTAGTGGAAAACAGTGTTTTTTATCCTTTTGATTGGGCCATCAATGTATTAACAACACAAATAAGTAATTAGCTTCCTTAATTATTTTTATATCATGTATGATAGATTAGTCATTTAAAATATTTTTTCTCAATATACCTTTTTTTTTGTTCCCCTGAGGAAAATGCGTTAAATTGCATACACCGGCTGCAGCGAGCCGACGGTTATGTGGGGCTCTCCTCCCCAGAAGGGAGAGGTCTACCCACCAAAAACCTCAGGGATGGCCTTTCTCAGGCACGTAGGGAGCCCCCGGGAGCGCCAAACAACATCCGGGAACCCCCAGCCTCCACTCCTCTGCTGATACAGGGGAGCCCTCCTTGGAGGAGGCTACAATACCTCCCCCGGCCACGGGAGGGGCGTGGTCCCTTTACTCGCGCCCGCCGGCGACCCGCGGTTTCTCAAAATACCTAAAGCTCACCAGTTGAATGATTTTCAAAACCTTTTCTATTTTCGTGGGATATTCTGTACAAATTTATAAAATACAAGAATTAAAATTATTAATTACTTATAATGATAATACCTATTATTAAACTACTATAAGCCGTCAGTATTTGTGATAAAGTTTATAATCTAATGTATGCTTTGTTTCAGACCAAAACGCTAGATCTAGCCCTCGTGTCAATATACAAAGGTGGATTAGAACTGGCTTCAATCAGCCAATACGCCGGTTCGCCGTACAATACAACAGATAGGTGAGTTTATGAATAATAACTAATATATTAACTTAGTTAATAGTGTACGTGTTCTTGTAAAGTTGATTTGAGCAGTTTTGAATTGTTTTGTACGTGGATTTATTATACATAGGATTGTCATGTGTTGGAGGCTGTATCGACCTGAAGTCACTATTCCCGTATATTTTTATTAACACGTAACGTAATGTAACGTAACGACGTATACAATTATGGTTTCTTGTACAGTGCCTGGATGTAATTAGTCTAGGAAAGATAATTTTCAACACACTTCCTCATAAAGTGGCTCTAATCCCATGGCAATTAGGCACATAATGACACCTATAATCAAACTGTGACTTTTTCATTACTATTATTCACGAGTGAGTAATAGTTTTTTTTTTAATATTATTGGTTGAGTTACGCTTACATTTACGCTAAAAAGCTATCCGCGAAAAGCCCAAAAAAAAGAAACCTCATTTTTAGTCTATGGCCGATGCGCGCGCATAGGAAAACTAATTAATTTTTCCCGCCATTACGAAATTTATTAGTCTATGGCCGATGCGCGCGCATAGGAAAACTGATTAATTTTTCCCGCCATTACGAAACATTTTTCACAACTCGTCTCGTTTTCTCTTTTGAAGTTATTTAGTTAGTTATTAATTAAGATGTCTGCAAATACAATTTATGAAGAAAATGGTTTTTTATTTAAGTATTATTTTATTCAGAAGTGTGTTGAAAAACGTTGTATGATACACGTGTGTATTGATGATTACCGTCCTCGGCTCCTTAACACCCTCGCCTAACGGCTCGGGCATCAATGCGCCTCAGCGGTAATCACCAACATTACACACTTGTACCATAATGTACTATTACAGAATTGTTCACTTCACTTATAAGTTCGATTGAAAGATATTTTTTTTTTTCATATTAAAACTAACAAAGAAATGCATAACACTTGGATTTAGCGAAATATATAACCTACTAATATCTTAATCGCGGAAGTTTGTAAGTATGTATATGTTTGTTACTCCTTCACGTAAAAACTACTAAATGGATTTTGATAAATCCTTAGGTACTATAATATAGATTATACATATAATTTATAAAGTTTACAAATATCGTCATATTTTGGACAATTTACACAATATCTTTATAAATTTTACTCTGTTGCTATGAACTTTTATAGCAAGAGAGTTCAATAATCAGCCTTCTGTTAATATTAGAATTTATTTTAAATCCAATATATAGGCGTGCTTGATTTATTACTACTGGGCACTAATTCTAAACCCTGAAGTTAGTGAATCTAATATTTATTAACTAACATAGATTATATAAATATTTTGATAGATTATGTAATCTCAGCTTAGCATTAAATAGGTCAGCTTGTAAATAAATCCAACTTTCTTTGAATATATACGAATATTATAAAATCCTCATAATGTCAGATTCATGTATAAAGTATATATAGACTAATAAACAGATAGTACATGAGTACATTAGCAGGAGCCTGTACAAAGATAACTAATAATATCGGATAAGTAAATATTTAATGGAACATCAAAAAGAAAATCCCTAGTGCCTAAGAGTCGTTTGTAAACAGGCAGGTTTTCTGACGAAAATATAATTTGAAACAGGCAACTCAGCTCTCCCGAGTAGCTTCTAAAGTTTCAAGTACGCCTTCAGTGCTGACACTGTGACAGAGACAAAAGGTTCAATTTCGCTTGAGATTACGCTGACAGGTGTTATTAAGTCGATATCAATCAACGTTCGGTATTAGCGTTCTATTTTAGGTTGATGGTTGTGAATGGGTGTTTTTATTCTTTCAATCTGTATATTCGATATTTCGGTGGAGATGATGGATCGGTGTAAACAACTGTATTGTAAATACATTAGACTAATTATGTAACTGCTATTACTGTTTTATGAAGATAATTTTCACATGAAGTCTTAATAATTCAACTATGTAACTGAACTATCTGTCAGTATAATAGAATTTGTTAGCAACCGCGTTGAAAGAATTTGTTGCATAATGCGGAGGCTGGTATTGTGTGCTGAATTAATGAATAGTATTTTTAATGTGATCTGTATGTGTTGCGCATCACGTTTTGTATTCTAAGGAGGATAGCAAAACGTCATCAGCAACCTTTCACAACTCCCAGCCAGTATTAATACCAACGCTTCAATGTAACTCATTACGATCCTTGGTTTTATACACGACACACAATTATCTTCTAGAAAACGAAGCACGTAGTGGTATTTTTCCTGTGAGGTTTTGATAGTGGTTATATTGGCACTTGCTTTTATAATGCATATCCACACAAAGAGGTTCTCTCTTGTTGCCTATTCAATACACAGAAGGAACTCGTCGCAACACTGTAAGTGTCGAGGGCGATGCTACTCTGTCAAGCTGAGTCACTCTTCGTAGTAAGGGGTAACGCAATATTTTCAAGCACCTCTCAGCACTCAGAGTGTTTATAACGAGTGATGGTAGCCTTACATCGTCACCCCAATAGCGGCTGATTGACGATGTAGTTTCATCCTCTCTCAAATGCGATCATCCTCGTTCTTTCGTATGGTGTCTTCGTTCTGTATAAAGATTTCTTCGCAGAGAGACGTCACCCTCATCTCGTCGCCAAACATACCTTTGACAACAGCTGACAGTAATAGGCCTCAGTCGAGTTCAGCGACGAAAGCAGCACGCTGCCTTCGTAGTATTTTCTTTTGATTCACAAATAATGTGTCGGGATACCTTATCACCTGGGATTGGCAATATATTCGAGTAGTATACAATATTTTATTCTAGATATATTATTCTTCAATAGCAAAAAAATACCCATCGCACATATCATACACTGATCCAAACAAACTAAACTTTTGGATTCTCGCTAACAAACATTATCGTTTATTTAATGTACTTCTTACGTGACCATACCAAGAAAATCTACTTTCTCTGAATTTTTCCACAATAAGGGGCTACTTTCAGACTTCCCCTGATATATTCATTCCTCACTCTTTCATTTGTTGTCAGTCCACACATCCATTTTAACATATGCATTTCAACAACATGTAAATGCTGGCTAAAAGTATAGACTAAATTTTACCACATTCATTCAAATCGAATATACCAATTTGGCGTACATTTTGCAAATTAGTTTTTATTGGATTGCTTCTTAGCTCAATTATCTCACCGATTAACGTCATAAGAGCTGACTACTGGAATTCACATCTGCAAAGTGTCCGAATAGTAGCAAGAGACCCGCTTTCTGGACTTTTATTGGGTTAGACTTTTATTGAATTTTATTGGTCATTGAACACTGGGGCAATAAATATGACGAAATATTTCTGTGTAACATTTGTATGCGTTTGTCGAACATTTTAAAGGAAATATGCTTGTATGTAAGTAATATTAACATTTTAAATATGTATGTTACAATCATAATAATGAAGCACTAAGCAGTTATCAAACAGTATGTCTATAAATAAAAATATGATAGATAACGCAAAAATAGCTTATAATATGATTTACTCGTATAAGCTCTTATAAGATATGTAATTTAATTCCGTTTATTCGCTGTTTATTAACTGAACTGAAAGCATTGACTCAATTACAACCTGATTTTATAGAGGTCTATATTTATATAAGATTTAAAACTTTCGCGTTGCATTGTACATATAAGTTATATTCTCGGGACGTAACGCGACGTATATTATGTAGTATGTAAGTACTACTTCAAACTGACACTTCAAATCAGCTCTTAACCACGGTTAGTGCAACCTAGCCGAAACGTCGAGCAATAAGTAGTACTTACATACTACATAATATACGTCGCGTTACGTCCCGAGAATATAACTTATAGGTCTATATTTAGATCAAGGAACCAGAATTGTTAATATAAACCTATTATTAGATTATTATGGAGAAAATAATACTATCCAATAACTTTTGTCTTAACTAAGATGTTTCTACCTGGTGACGGACCGAGCCATCAATTGCGCCGCGAATTAACAAAGGAACTTGCAACACACATAGAATACAAAAAGGCCGCATTTTTCATTATCGGCTGGTATTTGGCGGGTGATGGCGGGTCAATATAGCTTATAAGGACAAGCTATATTGACCCGTCATTGTTTTCAGTAATCCATGAAGGCATGGATCACTGAAACCAGTTTTTACATACAAACCGCTTTCGTGGGGGTAACTTAGTTTTGGCGCGTACTGTATATTACCCCTTGAGTCTGCAGTGCGGCTATGAACGGGCAAACACGTACTCTATTCCTAACGAGAGACTGACCCGCGCTGCTGACTTCAAAGTGCGTATAGCAACAAATAACAAACTTAAAGAATATTGGATAAATATTTGGATCTGCACATTGACTTCAGAATAAATCAAAAAATTCAAAATAAACCAAATACCAAATAATAATTATTCAACAGAGGCAAATTGCCTGTAAATACAGGCACTTATGGATATCAAACAAATATAACATTTAAAGATACGAAGAGCTTAAGTGCTACATAACCTTGTACTCGAATACGTACAGACGTACAAAATAAACAGTTTTTATTAATTTTATATATTGTCCGTCTCTTATTAGTGCGCTACTATATGTATCCATATGTAGATAACTTACATAATGATAATATTTACATAAAACTAAAACCTTTGATATTAAACTATCAAATATATAAATATCCTAAAGAAAGGCCGGGTCAAGAGTACTCGCAACCGACGAGCATGCATGAAGATGCTCATGAAAGTGGAAGCAAGAGAAGTGTGCCAGAATCGTAGCAAGTGGAGAGAGGTGGTCTCTGCCTGGCGTGACATATATGTATGTATGTATGTATGTAAATATCAAATGCTAACATGAAATATTTACATACATAATAACGTAATCTATCAATCAAAACATATTTCACAAATACATAAAATATACACTTAAAAATAAATAAACATTTATAAAGCTATTCGACAAAATTATCGGATATTACGGCGCGCTCACTTATTGCGGTGTTAGGGAAACAGATTTCTGGATGCCGCTTCTACTGGCACAGGTTTCGCAACACAAGGCGCGCGCGCAGCTTGCCCGAGTTTACCTAGCCAGTCGAGATGATATGCACTATGCGAGCCTGTACTATCGGGGACACTGGCGCCTTACCAGTCCTAGAGCGTTAGTCGCTTGCACACTGCACGATGCTACGGCTACAAGCCACGCCTTCCGTTCATTCAACTATTGTGTTCGCGCGGAAACATCCAAGCGAGATAGCGATAAACGAGCGATATTAAAAAAAATATCTCTATGGAAAGGGTATTACAAAAGAGATTTCAAAATCGTTTGTTTGAAATTGTTTTGGTATAATGAATGGTCGTAGTAAATCGTAGTAAAATACGTAACCTATCAGGGATAGCTACGGATCGCGTAGTCGTGCCCGGTGCGAGCAGCTTGCACACGAATATTTCTAAAAAGTGGTAAGGCGCGAGAGATCCCGATACTACGTCTCGGTGCTCGATTATTTACGATAAATCATTAACGTTTTATTCTTTTCGTTATATCTAAATGTAATTATATCTATTGTGACTATACGTTTATACTGTGAACGATTGTATTCTGTGCCATTATTTCTTGTAACCCTTTTGATTATTATTATACGTGAATTGTATTTGAAGTCATATCATATATAGATAATAATAGATAGATAGGTTTATAGTGATATTTATATATTTATCACATAGTTACATTTGTTTTTCATACATTACATAAACTTAAAAAAAATATTATTTATGACAAGACTTAAAACTAAACTTAACTATTTACACGAAACCTACTTTGTAACTTATCTATGTATAGAAATATAACAGGTACATAAATTTGGTTTATATAATTATTCTATAATTAATCGGGAATATGCGCGGCTGTTTCGTGTCTAGTTATTGCGCATGCATTCATCTATTGTACAGAAATCGACTTGTTGATGCAGCTTGTTGAGAAAAAATAGTACAACTTCGCACGTGACGGCGGATGCGTGTTAGTATTTAGTTCCATCATCTAGTTATTAACGATTTCACTTGCACCTAATATTAAAACTGTATTTGTGTGTATATGTGAAGTGCCATTTCGATAAAAGCAGCATCTAATTACTTGAAGCTTAATTTACATCGAAACATTTATCCACAGATTCTTTATTTGGTCAATAAGTACACACATAATAAATGGAAACAAACAAACAATAAGCTTTATACAGATATAAATGCAAACAAAATATAAAGTGGAATATTAAATATGTATTATATTGAACCATTACACGGTATTTTTAAAGTTTAATTATTGAATTTGCAATTATGCTTTAGAATTATTTTGCTTTTCTAGTGGCGCTTCATATATTACAAATAAGGGTAGCAACTAAATTATCAGAATATAGTTAAACTAGCGACCCGCCCCGGCTTCGCACGGGTGCAATGCTTATGTAAATATACTTTTTTTTTGTTTCCCTAAGGAAAATGCATTAAATTGCATACCCCGGCTGTGGCGAGCCGGCGGTTATGTGAGGCTCTCCTCCCCAGAACGGGGAGGCCTACCCACTAAAAACCTCAGGGATGGCCTTCCTCAGGCATGTAGGGAGCCCCGGGAACATCAAGCTACTTCCGGGAATCCCCAGCCTCCGCTCCCCTGCCTAGAGGGGAGCCCTCCTCGGGGGAGGCTACACTACCTCCCCGGTCTCCTCCACCGACGACGCCCCCCGGCCACCGGCCGGAAGGGGCGTGGTCCATCACGGGTCGCCGTATCCGCGGGCGCGACTTCCTCGCGCCCGCCGACAACCCGCGGCGGCGGCGCCGCAGCTGTGCTACCGAGCCCGGCGCCGCCTTCTTCGAGCAGGATCGGCCATCTACTGACCCCGCTCGGCGGCCTCCTTCTGGAGCATCACTGCTTCACAGAAGGAGGCCACAGCCCTCCAACCTCCCTCGTCCGCCAGCATTGCCGCAATCAATGCCGGCGGAGACAGATCTCGCCCGATCTCTGCGACCAAGACTCGGCGCTCGGAGGCCCACGCGGAGCACTCCGCCAGCGTGTGCTGGGCCGAGTCAAGGTCGGATGCGCAGTGGTGGCAATGTGTCGATCCCTCCCGTCCTATTCGACACAGATACTCACCGAAGCAGCCGTGCCCGGTGAGTATCTGAGTCAATCGGTAGGTGACCTCCTCCTTCCCGTGGAGCCAAGCTTCGAGGTGCGGGAGTACGGCACCGACGGCCCGCTGGCGCGCGCAGATCCGTGATTCGAGCTGCGCACGCCAGACCGCCACAATCCGTCGGTGCCACTCCCGCTTAGATGTAAATATACCTACTACAAAATGTCCTTATACACAACGTTCTCAGTGCTTATTTACGACATCATTAGAAACCTCTAGATTTATCAATGTTTCTCTACTATATTCTGCATGTATTATACATATAAACCTTCCTTAAGAATCACTCTATCTATTAAAAATACCGCTTCAAAATCCGTTGCGTAGTTTTAAAGATCTAAGCATACATAGGGACATACACACGGAGGAAAGCGACTTTGTTTTATACTATGTAGTGATAATGCGTTCCACGGTACCAAAATGTTTCAACCGATTATGATCTGAAACGTTAAAATTTACACTTACGACATACGTGGTAGAGGTTCAGAAACGATAGTAACATTTAATAACTTCACTAAGCAAATGAAATATGTTATCGACGGAGTGCTCCGGTGCCAAGCCGTTTGGCAATGCCGCGTTATTATGGCCACATTCAGGCCACAGTTTGGCCGTCGAACTTCGTCTGAACCTAGAATGAAACCATTAGCATTATTAAATTTTGATTAATTTACATGATAATTAATAATGTATCCATGTATAGTTAAGTAACCTATGGAAGGAAAGCAAATTATTAATAACTAGCGACCCGCCCCGGCTTCGCACGGGTGCAGTGAAAAAATGGTTATGGTGGGTTATCCCTAAGAGATAGACATATACCATCGCGGACTTTTTTGTGGATTTTTGTAAGTTGTACAATACTGTAGTACATTATTTTGGTCTATCTCGTAGGGTTCAGCCAGCGTTTGCAATATAAGCGCAAAAAACGTGCTTATTTACGACATCACATTAGAAACCTTTAAATTTATCAGTATTTTCTCTACTATATTATGCATTTATTATACATACAAACCTTCCTTAAGAATCACTCTATCTATTAAAAAAAACCGCGTCAAAATCCGTTGCGTAGTTTTAAAGATCTAAGCATACATACGGACATACAGCGAAAGCGACTTTGTTTTATACTATGTATTGATACGTTGCGTGCCATGGAGTAATCATCTAAATATCACTGTACTGAGGCACTATGTATGAAAAAGCATATCAATAAGAAACGAAAAGAAACACGTAGGCTCGCGTCTCTTCCTAGTTAGTGATGAAGAATTTGAAAATGAAGAAAATGTCACGTGACGTTTTCGAGGACGGAAGTAGATTGTATTCGAGGACTGCTATTCAATTAATAAATTATTTATTTATCAACTTGTGATCTTCACATTTATTTTTATCATATAGCGATAGGTCAAAGGGTTTGTAAAGTATGTAAAAATATAACAATCATTCTTGGTATCTAGATGCGACTGACTCTTTGATCGCATTGCAAAACTGCGTATCCAAGAGACCACAACCACGTGATCTGATAATGACTCAATTTATATTAAGAAAAAAATATATTACTATTATTTTCTTTTTTTTATATATACACTTTAACCTAGCCAAGAGTAATCTTTCTAAGGCTTGTGTTATCTACATCTACACTAATATTATAAAGAGGAAAGATTTGTATGTTTGTATGTAACGAATAAATTCAAAAAGTCTCGATTTTAATCTTTTTTTTTCATTATTAAGCTACATAACACTGAGTAACATAGGCTATATTTAGTACTAGATTACTATAGAAATCTTTAGAAATTCTTATAAAAACCAACCGAAGGTGTAAAAATTAAAAGTATTTTTTTTAACACAAGCATTTTTTCTCTTGTACGTGGAAACGTACAAGAGAAAAAAAGATAAATACTTTACACCTGTTCGAAAATTAATAGCACATAATATTCTACAATTTATTATAGCAACGCCTGAGTATAATATAATAGAAATTTAAATATTTTTTACACTCGCACCAATTACCCTAGCCCAAAGTAAGCTCAGCAAGATTTGTGTTGTGGGATCTAGGGTAACGGATAGACACACATATATTGGACATATATAAATATTTTTGATAGAAATATATAATAACAGCCATGACTAAGGTACAGATGCTCGTATTCATCACGCAAACATCTGCTTCCACCTAGATTCGAACCTGGGACCTTGATAACCGAGCTTGTAATAAGTGAAGATCAGGCATTTCACTATCACTCCAAAATTCAAATAGACTTAATTTTCTGACCTTTTTTTCTGTATGAACATATCTGGTTCAGCGCAATATAGAGTGTGTTTTTCCCTGAATCATGAATTCCTGAAACATCAGTACAAAATATATTGTATTATTACATAGTCTGCGTTAGGACACGTACCGTGGCACACTTTTGTATTACGATTTTCATTCGAATCACGCCCGCTACTGGAGATGGACATTTATTTGGCATAGAAATTCCTTATAGTAATAGTAACATCAATTTATTTGACAGATAATATAACACTTGTGAGTGTAAATCATTATCACTAATCAATCATTATACCACTGTAGAGACCACTGTTGACACAATTTGATCACACTATTTGGGAATAGGGACACTATTCATTGAGCCATGTTTGGTAACAACATTATTTATAATATTGTATTATTTTATATGTGTATGTAAACATACATACGACTGTAATCGTATTAGGTATGATTGTATCTTATACTATATTGTATTTTTATATTATATTATAATAATTATAACATTGAAAAGAGGAGATAAAAAATAGACCTTCAGAGTTTCTTGCCTGTTCTTCTCGAGAAGGCTCTCCCAATTTCCGAACAGGTGTCGAGTCAATATATTTTTTCTTTTTTTTCCTTATTCGTACGTACGGACAAGGTTTTTGTTTTTTTTTAATCTTTTTTTTTGTTTTGTTTGTTGACGTCAATAAGTGCCTGTAAAGGTCTATGTTGAATAAATATTATTTTGATTTTGATTTTGACAATATTTGCCACTAAACGCATAGACTTTAGAGTTTTACAAATAATTTTGGCAAACCCTCAACTTCAATACTCAGTTAAGTATATAAATTTATGTGCAATTTAATGTAATGGACTTGTACGTACATTTTAGGGAAATTACAATGGGACTGATACTATACATTCTAAAAATTCCTTAATTCGTATAAAGAAAAAACAATCATTAAACAAGAATAAAGGCACACTTTTATTGCGCACCAAAAAAATTAACTTTGATCTTTACCATATAATATGTATGAATGTGCGTGTTGTTGCAAAATAAAATTTATATCTATCTATCTATCTACCATATTATTAAACATAATACTTGAGAATTTATGACAGATTTAAATAAAAGCACATAGATTAAAAAGAAAATTAGAAGGGAATGGTTAGTTTACCTCGACATTAGTTTTAAATTCTTTGGCTTATTTAGACGAAGTAATTCTTTATATACATAATTTAAATGAACAATAATGGTGGTTGTTTTTCTACCATGTTATTAGTTTTAGTCTGTACGTTTGTTTGCTTACTTAGATGTGTGTTAACATTTTTTTTGTTTATTACTTTTTAGTGTAACTCATTGAAATTTGATAGGTTCTTATGCATTTTTAACAGCTTCGTTGTCACCAGCATTAACAAATTTTGCCAAAGCAATATGTTTTTATTCTGAACGGTTTCGATCATCCAGCGGGTATCTGGGTCTGTATCAATCGCATACAGCTCCAGTATTTCATCTTTTTCACAAGTTATCTAGGACTTTGAATAGATATTAGTAAGTTAACATATTTCCAACTCATACTATAGCGATTAACTAGTAAAAATTTTATCAGATCCTTGCAGTTCCAGTTCCATATTTATGTACATATTATACATTTACAGACGTACATACTTGCATGAGAATTTATTAAAAGCGTTAAAAACAAGATGTTGAGGTGAAATTTCATATATGAAAATATATATTTCGCCGACTCAATATAAGAGTAAAATAAGGTTAGATTTATATTAATAATAATAAAATAATTGCGTTATCTAATGATATTAAGAATAATGTTGGTTATAAAATATAGATTTTTACATTCATTTCGAAATCATAACGCAAAATGTATCCAACTGATCCACTCGTATTTCCCCGTAAAATTATTTCCAGCACGAAGCCGCAGCGAACTAATATCGGATGTAAGATCAATGGAGTTCCTTAACAAGCACATTTCCGCGAAATAAATGAAAAGTATTCGCTGAATAGGGTGGCGAACCACATCTTTGGTTTGACACAGTTTCCTGTAATTCTACCTTATATTCGCGGGATAAGGTTTGAAATAGGATCGAGTTAGAAGCCGAAGTCTGTGTTCTAAGTGCCAAAGAGTGGAAAAGTTTGCCAAACTTTTGAGTAACGCTCAACTCGGTGACGGGGCCTAAGTTCCCGCGGTTGGCTTAGCAAAAAGTTCATTCGACACTTCACGCTGCAAATATTCAAGAATTTCCTTTTTATTCGGTGAACTTTCAAGTGAATTGTGTGGCCCTGTATAATTTAGGGCAACGTGTATTTTACATTGTAAAAGAAATTGTGAATATTTTACGGCTTTACCATTAACTTGTAATTGGAGTTTCTTTTGTTTACTATTACTTGATGCCAGCCAAGACTGAAGCATTGTATTGTATAAGAGGATACAATGCTCACAGGCCATGGCAGAACTTCCCAACACGTGGGTCTCCAATTGAGCACGGAAAAGGTAAAATATATATCGAATACAAATGTAGCACTGACTCTTGTAAAAGTTGAAGGCTCTACGAAGGAGGATGTTGAAGAGTACATTTACTTGGGACAAATAGACAACGTAACGACGGATTCAACTCAGCCAATAAACTTGAATACCACGAAAGAAAGAGCTACGAATTTGTTTGTGCATATTATAAGACTGCATTTTGAAGACTTAAAGTAACCTAAGGAAATCTTTAACATAGCTCCCGCTAACGCAGTTTATCTTGTTACCTGGAACCAATTTGGGCAAGCATCGTAAGATAGATATATAATGAGTGTGTTTTGTTACAACACGCACATTCATACATATTACATGAAGTACATATTACTCTAACATTACACTAACACCGATTACAGCAGCACCGATTTTCAGCCCAAGGATAAAACGTGCGCACAGCTAACTGTGCTATTCAAACTTAAACAAGTATCTATGCTTATGTGTGTGTGTGTGTATGGATGTTGCCAAACAAACAAGTACATAAAAAAAGAATAAAATATATAGAGCGCTGATATGTACTGAGTTTACAGGTTTAATGAAACACTTCTCCCCGGGTAGACGACGAAGTTATACCTATGGCATTACAGATATCCCTGAGGTTTCCATTTTATTAACTGTTTGAATTTCAGTTCTGCGTGAAATTCCAAAATAGGCCTACAAATTTGTCCAATGTAAATACAGATAATATGTGTAATTTATATGAAAAGAAGCTCGTCTTCTGTTTCCTGATCTGTTCCCAACTTTATTTAGGGTCGGCGCAATATGTCTTCCTCTTCTACTCTCCTCTATTAATAGCCATTTCGACACTCACTCCCATTTCAAGATATAATTCACACAGTCTATCCATATTTCTTCGGTCTTCCTCTCTTTACATGCTCATACTCTTTCATATCCATATCTTTCCTAGTGATTAATTTCCTAGTACTAGTACTAGAATATTTCGTAGTAGTTCATTAGAAGGTCGATATTGAAACCCAAATAAATACGAAATAAAACAAAAATTAAAATTCACTTATAAATCGTCATCATTATCAAACACTATGTGTTTGATAATATTTCTACAATTTCTGGATGTATTACACCTCCTTGATTCCTAATAATGGCAATGAAAAAAGGAAACAACTACATTACATCACTTTTTCTTTTGTTACAAACGCCATTGTGCCATAAATAAATCAAAGATAATATAGTAGTAGGCCCAACCCCGAACTTATATCCTTCTCGCACGGAACAAAAGCAATTGGGGAGTTCCCCGATTAACCACGCGAACCAAAGCCGAAACAAAACTTTGTTGTTTGCTACAGTACAATAGTTCGCAAGGAAATAAACAGAGCTACTGCCAATGTAATTATCCCTATTTCATAGTTTTCTTACAATGCGCTCGAGCTTACAATTCGTTACGGCTTGTTTTCTAGAGTTAACTTGATTAGCTGTTTCAGTACGTGGGGATATGTATTTATTCAAATGACTTTATAGAAAGCTTTTTTGAATTTTTCAATTTCTTTTTCCTACTACTCATTCAGGACGTATTTTTTAACTAATAAGAAGAATGGCCGCAAGAAACTTATCAGTTTTATCAAAAATATTAACAAGATTTACAATAAATTATGTCGGTGCCATATAACGTACACGTGTGTTTACAATTTATACGAGAAAACAAATATTTACACTTTAGAATGTAATGTCTTCAAATCAACACCAAACATTGGCCTAAAAGGGGCTACATCTTATAAACACATATAGTTTTTAACTCACCATTTGTTTTTCGAAAATTCAAAATATCTTCGTTATTTTTAATTTTTCTAATCTTTTTATAAAATTATTCATTTTATTTAAACTTTATGTAAATATATTTGTGTACAATCACAGACTTATTACCTAAGGCATTTTCTATCAACCTTCAGGTGATGCAGATACAAAGCGGTAAATATACAAAGGACTTTAAAAATAGATGTTAATACATACACAAGAATACCTATAGGTATATAGAATTTATAAAAAATCCTAATACATAAACAAAATCTAGATAATCATTACTACATAATAGCGTAATGTCTCATTTTATAGCCTAAGACTTCCCTCAAAGAAATGTTTTTAGCGCAATTTATTTTTAGGGCTAAGCCTGCTTGGGGAGTTTCTCGCTTCTTAAAGGAGTGTATTCCATAGTAGAATGAACCGAACAAAAAGCGTAATTTTATTTAAAATTACAATTTTAAAAATAAATTAATCTTAAGAAACAAAGTTATATATAAGTCTAAACTTATTATAAAAAGGAAATTCCGTCTTGCAAGTCAGCTTGCGGCATCGATCCTATTATGCTGGCGGCGTTACCTTCACCACCAGAGCTAAACGTTGGCAGAAGTGAACTCCAACCTTAAGGTCTTCTGTATTTTGAACCAGACGTGCCTATAAAATTTTTACAAAATTTTTCATGTCGGCTGACCACGCGTCTCCACTGCGGCGCCGCAAAATCGTAGTCATTCGGAAAGAACGAGTATTTGCGGCACCAATTAACTTGGGACTGGTAATTTAATAGTAATTAAAATTATAATTTAAATATTGTAATTAATTGTAATTAAAATGTATTTTACAGATAAACTTAAAGTTTGAATGTAGCGAGGGATTCAAAGTTATTTGCTCGAGAAAAAATGTTTTGTGAGCTAATACTACACTCTACTTTTATTGCTCTTTATGAAAAAAAAAACACAAAACGGGTATTTTTTTACCCAAAAGTTAATTTAATTATTCAATTTACAACTAAGAAACTTATATTGACATTAGAAAAGTGTACGATTTTGCATTTAAAAACGGGTAACTTAAAACATAATTTTTAATCATGTTGATTAAAATACTTTTTAGAGGAACTCTCCTTAGAGGAAGTTTGAAAGTAGCGCCAGTGACTGAGAAGGTAAGGAGCAGTAGGTTAGCATGGTTTGGGCATGTAATGAGGAGGGATGAAAGCCATATAACAAGAAGAATGATGGATATGAATATAGATGGACCTAGGATGAGAGGTAGACCAAGAAAGCGATGGATTGAATGTGTGAATTCTGATATGAGAGTAAAGGAAGTCGATGTTGAGCTGACGAGTGACAGAGGAGAATGGAAGAAGAAAACATGTTGTGCCGACCCTACTTAAGGTGGGAAAAGGGCGGGAAGAAGAAGTTGCTTAAAGTATTTTTTGGAATCACATAGGTATATCAATTCAGTGCAGCATACGTAATGAATCGACTGTTTAATTTGATTTTAAAATATCTAAAGCGTATAGAGAATAGACTAGATGATATGACATGCATCTGAATATGGCTGCTTTTGTTATATAATTATGAAATTTATTTTATGTCATAATAAAACTTAAAAGTGTTATTTTTAAATAATGTTTTAATTTTGTTTATACAGTCACATTAAAATTATGCGAGTTTACTCAATTTTTTACAATTTGGTCACAATTTTTTGACCAATTCATGGCAGCGCCACATTAAAGTTGGTGTATCTTCAAAAGTAATAATTTCAGATACGTTATTGCTTTATACAATATTTCTCAGATAAAAGAGTACTCTAGTAAAAAAAAAATTATCTACCCAATTATCTTTATATGCATTATCTTTCGTCCCTTTGTATTTACTTTTATTATTGGATATTTAAATGATTTATATATATACACTTGCTAGGATCCTGGCACACTTCTCTTGCTTCCTCCACTTTCATGATTTATAAATAAAAGAGATATGTTTTGATCATTGTAAACCATAGTTTTGTGGCACAGTTGAGTGATCAGCTACTACGCAACGGGTCGCAGGTTCGATTCCTGCACGTGGCGGATATTTTGCATGACCGACAAAAATGTTTACCGGTCTGGGTGTTTGTGCATATAAAATTCTATGTTTGTGAGGGCACCGACGACTCAATTTAAATTTCCTAGTGTGCGGCGACATTTATTTTGGAAAATATTGTTATTACCCGAGCAGAACTTTCATTACTATCTAGATATGATTTTTAAATAACTATAGCTCGCTATGCGTAATGATTAAATGATCCTTTCTTTCCAGACAGGTGAATCTGAAAATAAATCCAAAGCTGGGGGATTGCTTCAACTGGAGTATGGCGCCGTCGCAAAGCGAGCTCGTGGTGTTTTCCAGGATAAGCGAGCCGGCTGTAGACTTCGAAACTACGCCACCTGATGGCCCGTGGTTGGAGGTTACAGCAGCAGCTGTACCTTGGAGTTTAGGCGTAGATATTGCTATTTGGAATGCTGTAGGTAAGTGGAGTTTGTTTGAAATTTTTGAATAACTCGAGTAGCAAGTAAGTATACCTTAAGCCTGATGTTAAGCTGTAAAAGCGAATGGACCCAATCGTTCAACAATCCTGATTAACTATAGGAGCGTTGATCAGATGTTTTGCCACTAGGGTCATTTGGCACACAATAAGACTTAAGATAAATAATACAAACAATGTAAAGCCCGCCAGTCAGAAGTCTGCAATTATATATTGTTTAAAGTTTCAAACTTAAAATTTATTTTTTATAAAAGCTTTCTCACATTAAATGCATCATTTTATTTTAATATACATACATTACATATATAATGAGTAAAGTAATAAAGGTTTTGGCAAATTTAAAGGTTTATATAAAATAGGCTACTTCACCAAATTATGACGTCACTATTTTAATGTGTTTAGTATAAAGCGTTTCGGAACGTTCCACGACAATGCAATAAACAATGTGTCACTATATATCCAGAAGGAATAATCGGAGGTACACTAATTACTTCTGGACCGTTGCTTTCGGCACTGGTCTACGGATCGGATGATTCACGGGGCCCGGCCGATCCAATCCAATGTGTTTTCTGTATTTCTAATTACATATATGTACATTTATCTGATGCTCCTCCTGAACTGAACATTGTGAGGCAACCGAGATACACTTGCAAAAAAAATTCTAAGGTCTATATAGTTAACCAATTAGCACTGGCTCAGCGTGATTGATCAAGGCCTAATCTCCCTACCATAGTTTGGGTAGGCTCGTGCCTCTCGTTCCTTCCCATCGGGTTAGTATATGGGCTGTGATGTTGATAATTACTTTTTTAACACCTTTGCTCGTAAAGCTGATGTAATTCCACATAAAAAATGCGTGTGTTACCAAAGCAAATAGTTAAGTTATAGTCCACACAAATTCCATAACAGTATTATTTGCTATTTTGCGCGCTGTTGCTATTCAAATTTCGAACTAATCGCCGCACGGCGCCAGTCAGTAGGCAGCGCTAGCGCGCTGTTTACGTGGCGGGAAAGCAACAGTGTGCATTCACAGATTGAGTTTATTTTAATGTTTTTTTTTCTATTTCCTCGCAAATGTGTTAAAAATCGTCGTACGATATATGTACGTACGTATTGGTTATAACATGCTCGGCTCATTTACGCTGAAATTCCGCCTCGCATGTTATAACCATCATAACGCACTAATATCGTAATGTACTATTCTCATTCTTTTTCTAAATGTCTTAAGTAATTGTGTAATCTTAATACATATACAATACAGTGGTTTTCATAGATTTAATGTAAATCTTGATGTTTTGCTTACTGTATTACTTACTTATCCAAACATATGACCTATATACATTTAATGGTCATTTACATAATATAACATATTTAGTGATAAAAATATTAGTGATAAAAATCAAGAAGAGAATGTTTAGATGTTTTAAACTCGAAGAAAGAATGGATGAAAAAAGACTAACGAAAGACATTTATAATACAAACTAGCGGACCCGACAGACTTCGTCCTGTCAAAAAAGATTTGTACAGTGGCAGTTTTTTGTTCCTAATTATTTTATAGATAATGTCGCATAGCCAACGAAATCGCAAAAAAGTCTAAATTACCTATTACATTTTGTGGCTATTCAATTTTGGAACGTGACATTAAATCCTCCAACGATGTATTCTGTGCTCCAACGCACGCAAGCACACGTTGATAGATATGATTGAATTTCAACTACATGTAGCGTTAATAAAGCGCAAATTGACTCTTTGATGTTAGGAACACACCTTCATTGCTTAGACAACAGTGAGTGCTTGCAATATGAACTTTATACAATAACAATAAAGCTCAATTCGACTGTACGTTTTAGTTAGAAAACGTTTGCATGGGAAAATAAAAGGGCTGTTTTTAGGGTATTCCGATAATTATTCGAATTTTCCTCATTGTAAAAACCCTTCTTGAACTTCAACGAACATTAACAAAAAAGGATTGGCCAAATTGGTCCAGGCGTTGTTGAGTTATGAGCTTACCAACACATTTTGCGATTCATTTTTATATATAAGAAGATATGGATGGGCCAGTTGGTAGGGGATGATCTAGACGAACATACTTGGGACAAATAGGTGATATAAGGAAAGAAGTTCTGGTCAGTACCCGTAATCGACGAGCGTGGATGTAGGTATTAATGTAAGTCGAGGAAGGTAGAGAAGTATGTTTGGAAGGTAGCAAAAGGGGCGTGAGTACATATTTGTCAAATGAAAAAATCACATAATAATATAAAGCAAAATCTATGGAACAACCACAAATCATGTAAATTGTATGATAGAAATAAATGTGAAAAAAAAAACTATTATTTTGTATAAATGACCAAAATGAATATATATATCTTAATTTCACAAGATAATTCTCGTTTCAAGTAGTGCCCAGATTACATGAAGTTGTTCTCGGCTCGATAGAAACACAAAAGCGTGTAATTGCCGCCGTCTCGAGCCTGTGTTGCACTCCACCAAACTGCAATTAAACTGGGACAGAGAATGTGTGTTGTAGAAATAATAGAGAAATAGGTGTGAGTGGAAATTGCTCTAGACTATTATATTCTGTATGCTTACTTCATTTATGGGAATTGTCTGAAGATCATTAAACAATAAGGCTGTTATCTTTCGTTTCTACTGATACGAATCATCAATGATTATTTACAATAACTTCATCACAGCTCATACCTGTTCTTATTGATGGACACGAGGCTATCTTATTTCAAGGCGATTAGAGTTTATATCAACTACGTTGGCCCAAAACGGATTGGTTAAATACTATATTATTTATTCGCAGGTGTTTGTAGATGACTATGTTTTCTTCCATTGTAGGATTGTCAAATAAAGTACATATGAAATTTGAAAAACGAAAAACACATAGGTCACATGACAGAATCGACCCCGAATCGTTCGATTCGTAGATCAGTGTCGCTATCGACGCTTTAATAGTGTAAATTTTAATAATAATCTTAGATATATAAAAGCTTATTTTGAAAATGCTAGAAATGAAGACGTGAAATTATGGCAACGATTTTTTAACTGATAATTTTACAATGCTTTATGTCTTTTGAATTATCAAGAAAACTGATGTTCGTGCGTCGTTATTATCAGGTGACAAAGTCTTATTTGATTACATAATATAATAATTAAGATAGGATTTTATCAGGTTTAGCATGGTTCGTTGAAAAGGAGAATCTCGCCAGAATTGACAATTGTCGTGAGTTATTATTTCATATATTATAATTTGCTTAGCTTTTTCAATAAGTGATTATATTTTTTAAAAGATAAAAATTACAAAGTATATTCAATGTACATTCCGCACACGTCGAGAGTTAAATTTTCTTTGAGAATGTTACAAGCAACATAAGTCTCAAGGTCAACATACAAAGCTATTTGTACATGTACTTAACAACAACCATTAACAATACAACCAATTTACATATGATAGAAAGTTTCTAAATTATGTTGCCTTAAAGTCTCTTATCATGTTAAGCCGAATTTACATTACGAAATTAGTTGCATGCATGATGAAATGACTTTCATGAAACTTCTTACAATTGCAATGAAACTAGTTTCGTTTAAAATAATAGTGTCGTGAAATCAACAGTATCGCTCTGATTATGGCTCCGTCGACAGTAAAGCTAGTTAGCGTAGTACAAAACGTTGTCGTATAGGTGATACTAAATCGAATTAAGAAAAGGTTATCTCGAAAAAAAGACGTTGGTGGATTCGAGGATGGCTTCTCGGGCATCCCGATTTTTGTATCGAGGGTCTTTTGGATCCCAAAGACATTAGTTTCGTTGATATTCAATAATGAATTGTTTATTTTTGTCGGCTGTCCAACGTTGGTTCGCCATTTTTAACGCGTTCTAGCCTGTACCGCGCCCAAAAACACACGTCAACTCGGCGCAAGCGCTTTCGCAACACTAGTTTCGCGTCACATTTACACAGTGAAACTAGTTGCATAACATTAGTTTTAACAAAAAATTGCGCGTGACACGAAACTAATTTAGTGTCGTGAAATTAATGCATGCACTGTGAAACTTGATATTTACACGTGAAACTGTTTATAAAACTAGTGTCGTGAAACTAATTTCATGCCACTAGTTTCGTAATGTAAATTCGGCTTAAATGTATTTTATCATATTAAATGCATAATCTTTGCGAGCTTTCAACAACGCATGTCAATTCATAAATCGGTTACAATATCTCTTCTCTTTATTAAAAGTTTATTCTAGCATTGCCTGTTCATACGCGAGACATAAATACATTACGACCCTTGTCAATCTTAGCCTCGCAACCACGTGCTTCGGAAACATATTTAAACTTTTCCCGTAAGGGGAAAGCGAAGCGAAATGAGCGTACTCGACGTTCGAATTAACTAAATTGAGTTACCCTTAAAAGTTGTAGAGAATTTTTCTTTGTTATACTCTTAGTTCTGACCAAGGTAATATTGGTAATTTTATTTATTTACAATTGAAACTTGACACCAGATATGTAATCTCTACCCAACATTATAACCGTAATGGATTATACACTTTCGCTAAATTGCCAATAAGAGGAGTTCTTCATTTCTCATGTTAGATTTAAGTTAATGGCCTAGTAATCCGGCTCGAAGGACTCATTACTTCAATTTTTCTACTCCAATTCAATGCAACTCTACTGTATGTTCTGCATCGCCCCTCTCCTGAGGGGCGGTCGCCCTCACGATTTGCCTATGTGGTTCTTAGAACTTAGGCACAGGCTGAGTTTAGTCGGTAGGTCACATGGTCAGAATGGTCAGGTCAGCTCTGGCAGCTATTACGTGGGAGTAAAGATCTCAAGGTCAAAATGTATATGTAAAGGCTGCCTTACAGCTGTATGTACACAAATTTACAGATTTGAAATGGCAGAATTATGTAAAATGCCTGATAATAAAAATGATAAAACAATTGTTTTATTATTTTCGAAATAATATTTCATTACCCTTTTGAGTCAAAATGCCGACATTGTTATTTACAGTACTTCCACTTTATTTTTTTTTATTTTTTTTTATATGCTAGGCGCGGCAGATGACCTCCTCTCGCCTGATGTTAAGCGGTGAAAGAGGCCAAATGAGATGACAGATAGGATAGTGACTTTACTCCACTCGCCTACCTGCCCTATCCCTGCCGGCCAAAAGATGCCTTTTCACGCCTCTTTTGAGGAACCCATGTTGTAGGATGTAGGAAACACATACGCAGGCAGAGAATTCCAAGTGCGGGAAGTACGGCAGAAGAAGGAATCTTGGAATTTCTTAGTGCGGTGTGGAATGGGGGACGTAGTGTACGGATGGCTCCGAAGACCCTTGCGTGTGTTTCTATAAAGGAAAGGAGAGGGAGGGATAAGGCTAAAGAGTTCTTCAGAGCATTCCCCATGAAACATCCGATAGAAGGCGCTAAGAGAGGCGATATCACGACGAAGTTGTAGAGGCTCGAGGGTGTTGGTTGCCTCTACATCGCCGATTATGCGGATTGCGCGCCGCTGCAACTGTTATAATGGTCGTTGATTTCGACATACTATAATTAATTGCATTACAGGTTGGGCGGGATGGGGCGAGTGGGGGGCGTGCAGTCGGACCTGCGGAAGCGGGAGGCAGACAAGGAGAAGATACTGCTCAAAAGCGTCATGCGAAGGATATGGGGAGCAAGCGAGGTCTTGTAACTCCTTCGAATGTGACGGTAAATAATTTCACATTCACACATATAGTGATAGTACATTCATAGTAATAAAGTCTATTTAATAAAGTTACACTTAAAAGTGTTGAAATAAAGTCGAGAGTTGAAAATTTGAATATTGCCTCAGCTGGTAGCCTTTCAGACTAAAGCGAGAATTACGCTATCTTATACTATTTTGAATTGGACTATTGATCTTACATATCTGGAGCATATAAATTCTTTTTAGGTGTTTTAATAACAGATTAATATTATTAAGTACAATTGTAAACTTTTAACTGTATAAATGTCGCGGAAAAAAATATTATTTTGTTATTTCTTTGAAAAAATGGAAATGTTTAAAATCATTTTGATCCAATAATACAAGGTCATTAAAATACAAATGTTGTTCTGAAATCGTTTTGAAACCATTGCAAGATAAGCACTGTAAGTATAAATTGGTATTGTGCGATAATCACAATTTTCTCCTCTCAGTATTTCATAAAGTTATTTTTTTCAAAAAGTTTATTCATTTCTTGTTTAAATTTGCCATTGTACAACTTTTATCACATATAAATATATTCCAAACTTAATTGTTAGTTCGATACTAGTCGTTCCTTGATCAGCGGAACTCATAATTAAGGGATGATGCCTTGGCTATTAGTGTTTATAAAAAGATCATCATATCAATACATCATCATTGTTAGAAGTGTAGACCATACTCACTTAAGATCAGTACAACTATCTGAAAATAATAAATGCCAAATGTTCTCTAAGGAATATTGCGTTTAAATTTTTATACAAAGCAAATATTTGGTCGATATTTATGAACAGCCTATGCTGTTTTATTTATCAAAAATTCTTCAAATGGGATTTTTACTATCACTTTTACACGTTAAAGAGGCTAAGCCATTGGTTTACAAGTCTACGGCAGATGATACTGATGATGTATTAGAAAGAATCAGAAAGTAATCAAGGCCTATTTTTACTTCTCCCTGTATTTTTACAGAGTCGTCAAATAGAAGCTGGCTTCAGATAAATAGCCTAAACCCAACTTCCTTTACAGTTGATTGGGGGTTAATGTCAATTAATTAATTATATCCGGCTCGAAGGACCAATGTTTGGGGGTTGTTGTCAATTAAATCTAAATGTCAACTTAAACTAATGTCAAATGTCAATGAGTGCCAAAAAGAATAAATTAAAATGCAAGGCGAGAGTTGTTGTCACGATTTCTAATTGAACACTAAATAAAAACTATGTATAATTTAACCATTACGGCAACAGATCGCAGTTCATTGCACTGATATTTGTAGGTCGCGATCAAAGTGCACAATTGACGCGCCTAATTGACAAAAATATAAAATCTTATAATTGCAATTTGCACTGTACTTTGTACAACAGTTTTAAACAAATTCACATTATATCTATAAAGGCTACCTACAGTTTCATTTTGTTATTTGCTATAGTAAAAATATTTGTAACGTAAATATTGAAGTATTAAAATAAATCATCTTCCAATTTTACTAATTAAAGGATTGATAATTAAGGATATATTTCCCCTTACTAGGAACAATAAATCCACTAGCGCCGGGCGCGCGACGTAATTTTCATCCCGCGCAAGCACGTTGGGGCACTGTTACGGACCGGCCGCACGCGTTCAGCTTGCGTCCCAATTCCTACATATGGATCGCGTCATCAGAGCTTTTCGGGAACGGGAGAACGTTCCCGAGAGAGTTCACGCTGTTTATTTCGCTAAGGCTGCGGCCTGAGGTAAGTAATGAATGAAAGAAAGAAACTTTTACTCACAGTGACACATACAATAAATAATCTACTTAGCATGATGTTGGGAAGTCACAGACCCTTGACGCTGGTCTTTCATAGACATCCCTTATGAGGCACTGCTATAGCACAGAAAAATAACACAATACAATCACATTAAAGAAATAAATACATTGGTAAAATGTAGTAAGTGAAATGTAGTAAAGTTAGGTTAATACTATATTTCGCCGGCATTGATTGCGGCAATGCTGGCGGACGACGGAGGTTGGAGGGCTGTGGCCTCCTACTGTGAAGCTGTGATGCTCGAGAAGGAGGCCGCCGAGCGGGGTCGGGATATGGCCGATCCCGCTCGAAGAAGGCGGCGCCGGGCTCGGTAGCACAGCCGGCGGGCGCGAGGAAGTCGCGACCGCTACGGCGACCCGGGATGGACCACGCCCCTTCCGTGGCCGGGGGGCGTCGTCGGTGGAGGGGACCGGGGGAGGTGGTAGCCTCCCCGAGGAGGGCTCCCCTCTAGGCAGGGGAGCGGAGGCTGGAGGTTCCCGGAAGTAGCTTGATGTTCCCGGGGGCTCCCTACATGCCTGAGGAAGGCCATCCCTGAGGTTTTTAGTGGGTTATGTGGGGCTCTCCTCCCCCTTCTGAGGAGGAGAGCCCCACATAACCGCCGGCTCGCCACAGCCGGGGTATGCAATTTAATGCATTTTCCTCAGGGGAACAAAAAAAAAAAACTATATTTAATCAAACAACTATAAATTAACTATACTAAAACGACGTTAAAGAATGTCTGTTAAGACAAGTTCCTAACTGTTTTAAAAGCAATTGCACGATATTATGAGTATAAATGAAACGGGAATGATAAAATCACTTAATTAAAACTTAGTAATGACTTTTGACATTTGAGGTAAAGGAACTAACGTTTTTTAAATCAAAATGAACGATGATTTAATATTATACAAATAATATATAAATATAATAATAGATAAAGGATAGTGTATTATTTCTTTTTTATTTTATTTAAAAGTATTGAACTCTCAATAATTATTTTAATACTGTTTTAGATTATTTTAACTATAGTTCGTTTTTGTCAGCGACAGAATGACCTACACTGACATCCAATTGACGTCGGTTTGTTTTCAACCGAATTCTGTGTTTACGTTTCCAACGGCTTGATTTCGTTTTCTTTCCCGTATCCCGTATTTAGAATGCAAAAAAATAATACGATTTAGGGGTTTGTTTATACTGTATTTTTTTAACGTAAATGCATGTGGTCGCGTCGACGCTTTGAAATACGCTAAGTAGCGTATTTCGGGCGTTTGGTAGTGGCCAAAGAAGATTGTATTTTTCAAGAATAAAATAAGTAATATAAAATAACTAACTACTAAGATTTTTTAGGTTATATAATCTTCATGTTTTAATTGATTTCTCAATATTCCCGTTAGATAAAAACAAGCTAATGTTCCTTATAATATCTAGGGTTAGTAAGAAATTATTTAACGTATGTCTCATTAATAAACGTTACATTTTATAGTGGGCCTATTCTCCATACAAGAAAAAATCTCCTTTTATTACCAATAATTCATTTTGTTATTTTTTTGACAATGATGACATAAGTCAACATCCTCCGATACAAAAAAAAACTGCATAAACAAAATTGTGTAAAAATAGCATATTGACCGTGTGCTTAAATGCCGGGTAGGCAATCCGGCATTGTAACTTTACAAACATAAATAATAAAACCAAAATTTTGTACAAACAACTAATCGAGCATTTCATTCTTATCTAACTCGAATGGATACAATCTCTGTACAGGTCTTATTAATACATTCCCCTCGCTAATTTTAACTCTTGCCACGCGTTTTCCACGCCTATCTGCTCCTAAGTACAATTCTTCGATAATACCAGGCGGCCCTAGTTGACGTTTTTTAGTCTCATCTTCAACCAACACTACATCTCTTGGCTTTAGTTCTGAGACTTTCCCGTCGACCACGCGTTGTGCTAACAACCCTAAATATTCCTTCTGACACCTCTGCTTGAAGTATCCAGGTGCTCTAGGTCATTCACCTCGCTGGAACCGATTTCATTCAAAAAGTTTTGCGGTGTCAGTGGTGTCATCGCGTCACAATCTGACACGTAGGTTAGTGGCCTACTGTTTAGAGTGGCTTCACAGTCACATAACAAGGTATCTAACTCCACATAATTTAAAGATTTTCTCCCCAGTATCCGTCTTAATAGTGATTTCACCGAACGTATTAAACGTTCCCAAAAGTTAGTTTCTATTTTTTCATTTTTTTTAAGGCAAAGACATGAGATAATATACAAACATATACGATGACAAGTTTACATACTATTCGTGAAGTGTCAAGTCATTTTATAAAACTTCAAACCCTATGCCAGTTGGTTTAAGTTCATTATTGAAAGTAAATTTTTGATTTTGTATCAGGTATATATAGTTATTACACCTTCAATATGTTTTAGGGTGTATCAGATATGTTTACCGGTAAGAGCTGACGATTAAATTTGATTTTTATCACTTTTTATGCTATCTCATATTTATTCCTGCCTCGAACTATTGCATATTTTTACCGGCGATACACAAAATCTGATTGAACGATCAAATATTTTTGTAGGATTATCTACAGTCATAAATTTATGCTGGTGTCTGTACAATGTATTAAAATAATATGATAAAAGAAAAAAAAAGTGATTTATTATCATCAGTACTATCAATTTATTTAAAAAAACAATCATAACGGTTAACATGTACACAATAAATTTAAGCTCTGTTACGAAATATTAATTCAATATCTGAAAATATATTTTCAACTGAAATACCATTGAAAGCTTTACCATGTAGAGTAATTTCATCAGTTCAGTTTTAAAAAAATCGTGAGCTTTCAAAGCTTTCATATTGCATTGATATTGTGAAGTATTGAAATCGGATTACGTCTGGCTAAAAAAAAATTACACACATATATATATATATAATATATATATATATATATATATATATATATTATATATATATATTATTATAGATATCGGCTTACAATTTGTTCCCTTTTTTAATCCCTTTGTATTCTGCGCGATAAAATACATTGTGGATTGCGTCACATTGTAACTTAGATTACATTTAATACGTGTCGCGAATATAAATGGAGTAATGGCAGAGAACTGCGCTTTATCTCTGGGCTATTTTTGAAATGAAACGTTTTGGTGACGTTATAGTCTTCTCCGGGGATTGTGTTCTGACTACAATGACAGTCTTTTGTATCATAAATGACTTGATATATGAACCCCAATTTACCTTAGGAACTTTTAAATGGAGAGACAATTAAAAGGTGAACTGTATTGGTGATCTCGCTTTATATTGCCACGAGGAATTGTATCAGTTACTTAAAATTAGACATCTCATATGATATTTTTGAATGGATATTATGCGTGATTTTTAAGTAAGTACCGTTTTAAATTAAAAAAAAACGTGCAAAGATATCTTAATAGTTTTATTTTTACATAAAAGATCGCCTGATCTGACGCCTAGTGTTCTTGCACTTGGGTTTGACCACCCAGGTATTTCTTCAAGTGCAAGTCGTGCGTCTTTAAATCGATGATGAATTCAAAACAGTTGTGAAAAGTCAGGCAACAGACTTGTATGATGAGGGTATTGAAAAACTGGTAAAACGTTATTACAAGTCTACTACTTCAATATTAAAGGAAACTGCGTTGAAAAATATATTAAGTGATATTTTACGTGAACATCTACGCAAGTCTTTTTTTAATTTCAGAAGACAGTACTTAATTAAAAAACACGCCTGTTTAGGACTTATGAGTTTCGGACCGCGGAAAAGGAAATTTAAAAAAGTAATAAAAAAAAAAGATTTTGACATTACGGTTTCGGTACTTGACTGTCACTTCGGATTTTTTCACGGCATTTTTATTGAGTTATATTTACGGCGGATTAATAATTGATCATTTACATTTACATTTGGAAGTGTATTTAAATATACCATTGGACTAATATTTCCATATTGTCTTGAAGACGGGATTGGATTGGAAAAGTGGTCGGCCACGCGTTCTCCTATTTTTATACTACAAGTATTGTAATATATGATATATATTTATGGAATGTCTATCTATGGAACGTCGCATGAAGCGAGATACAGAGTTTCGCGACAAATACATTGAGTTCATGCGGGAATATGTACAATTAGGTCACATGTCCCTGGCACGGAGGGACTACTCATCGGAAGAACACTATTTCATACCACATCACGCGGTTTTTAAATCGGATAGCGGTAAGATACGGGTCGTGTTTGACGGGTCGGCCCCTTCCTCTAACGGTGTTTCATTGAACCAAATCCTGCACTCGGGTGCTAAACTACATAAAGATATTTCGGATCTTATTTCGGCCTTTCGTAGACACCAGGTGGTCTTCGCGACGGATATACGCATGATGTTCCGGCAAACGGTGATTGATGAGGCTGATAGACGGTATCAGCTGATTCTTTGGCGCGAGGACCCGTCTCACCCATTACGCGTCTACGAACTGAACACAAACACGTACGGTTTGAAATCTAGCCCCTGGATGGCTATGCGGTGCTTGTTGGAACTCGCTCAACGGGAACGCGTTCGATTCCCTCGTGCGGCGGACGTCTTAGAGTTGGAAATTTTTGTCGATGACGTTATCACGGGTGGATCTTCGGAACAGGAGGCTTTAATTTTACGTAACGAGCTCATAGCGTTATTGGCAACGGCTGGCTATGAACTACGGAAATGGATTTCGAACAGTCCACGTCTCTTAGAAGGACTACCAGCGGATCACGTTCAAGATCCATTGTTATTTGAGAATCCGGACTCTCCTCGTTCAACATCGGTTTTAGGTGTTCAGTATTTACCGGTTCCTGACATCTTTTCCTTTCGGGTTTTAACAATAACGGAAAAGATATGGACTAAGCGGCTAGTCCTGTCTACGGTTGCTCGTATCTATGATCCTAACGGGTGGATCGCTCCTATAATATTTTGGGCTAAATGTTTTCTACAACGGTTATGGTTGGCTGAGCTTAAGTGGGATGAGACCCTACCTACTGAACTCTTAACGGACTGGCTCGCATTTATTGATCAGTTACCCACTATCGGAAGGGTTGTTATACCTCGTAAAATACTTCCACCGGGGAAGTATCATGCGTCACTTCACGGTTTCTGTGACGCCTCGGAATCGGGTTTCGCGACAGTCGTATATCTTCGGACGATACAGCCAGATGGTTCAGTAGCGTTACATCTAATCACGGTGAAGAGCAAGGTGGCTCCTATACGCAACCGCCAAACCATACCCAAATTGGAGCTCTCGGGAGCTGCGTTACTTACTCGGTTATTGAATCATGTTTGTGATACACTCGGGAAGCACATTAACATAGGCAACGTTTATGCGTGGACTGACAGCCAAATTGTTTTGGCGTGGCTCCAGACCTCGGTACATAGGCTGGAAACATTTGTTGCGAATCGGGTTTCGCAAATTCAAAACTCGTCAGTGAATCTGAATTGGCGGCACGTACCCGGCGAGTTGAACCCCGCCGACGTGGCCTCTCGCGGCTGTTATGCCTCCTCGTTGGTGAGTCATAACCTTTGGTGGGGACCTGCTTGGTTGACGGCACCGGAGTCGTCATGGCCCCCTACGGTTGTAATCGGATCGGATCCGCTGCCCTGTGTGCGTGTCATGGCTGTGGAGAAAGAAATCGTCACAAACCCTCTTTTACTGCGGTTTAGCTCTCTTAATAAATTACTGGCCGTTACGGGATGGATGCGTCGGTTTATAACGAATACTCGCAAACCGGTTGTAAGAAATACATCTTTGTTTCTGACGGCAGGCGAACGGCGTGCTGCTCTCATGTTTTGGTACGACGGGTACAATCGGAACGGTTTTCTGACGAGCTTAAATCGTTACGGACGACGGGTCGGTTAAAGGGTGCCGTACAGAAACTTAACTTATTCATTGATGGCGAGGGATTACTTCGTGTTGGCGGACGGCTGCGCAACTCGAAGCTGCCGTATTCGGCTAGGCATCCCCTTTTGCTGCCCAAGGACGGACCCTTGACGCAGTTGATAGTAAGTGATCGGCACATTACTAACTCGCATGCAGGTTGTACGGCACTGCTTGCTATTCTTCAGCGGGAATTTTGGATACTATCGGCGCGACGGTGCGTCCGATCGGTTATATTTAAGTGTATACCTTGCTATCGGTTAAAGGCTAACACCATGCAGCCTATGATGGGTGACCTACCTAGCGATCGGGTTAGTGTCACCAGACCTTTTCACGGTGTCGGTACGGATTTCGCTGGTCCTTTTATTGTCAGGGCTTCTCACTTGCGGACCTCTAAGACTTACAAAGTTTATTTATGTGTATTTGTTTGTCTGTCAACGAAGGCAGTACATTTAGAAATAGTATCTTCGCTTAGTACGGAAGCGTTTATCGCGGCGTTCGGACGTTTTGTTTCACGGAGGGGGTTACCGAGTTTGGTACGGTCGGACTGCGGCACAAATTATCAGGGTGCTGACAGGTATCTTAAGGAGGTCCATGATTTTTTAACGAAACATAGTACGGACTTGGGACAAGCAATGGCTACTCAGGGCATTACGTGGAAGTTTGATCCTCCTGGATGTCCTCATTGGGGAGGCATCTTTGAGGCTGTCGTGAAGGTGGCTAAGACACATTTGAGACGTGTTATTGGGGAAACGGTTCTTACGTTCGAGGAACTTACTACGGTCTTTTACAGAGTGGAAGCAACTTTAAATTCACGGCCTTTATGCCCACTCTCTTCGGATCCCAACGATATGGAGGTTTTGACACCGGGTCATTTCCTCATCGGCCAGCCCCTTGCAGCTCTCCCTGAGTATCCCTTTGAGAATGTACCACTGAGTCGACTTTCTCGCTTTCAAATGCTGCAACAGATGTCACAAAATTTTAATAAACGGTTTTATTCGGAGTATTTGCACATGTTGCAGCAGCGGCTGAAATGGACAGATAAAACGGCTCCTGCACGGGTAGGGGATCTTGTCCTGATTAAGGATTCAAATCTTTCTCCTCTACGTTGGCGTAGAGGACGCATTTTGAAGCTTTATCCAGGCTCTGACGGTGTACCTCGGTTCGCAGAGGTCTCGATCGGCGACTCTGTGATGCGCCGTGCGGTGGCAACCCTGTCCCGTCTACCGGTAGACTAGCGAGATGAGGGTTGCTCATCTCGGGGTGGGGGATTGTTTAGGACTTATGAGTTTCGGACCGCGGAAAAGGAAATTTAAAAAAGTAATAAAAAAAAAAAAGATTTTGACATTACGGTTTCGGTACTTGACTGTCACTTCGGATTTTTTCACGGCATTTTTATTGAGTTATATTTACGGCGGATTAATAATTGATCATTTACATTTACATTTGGAAGTGTATTTAAATATACCATTGGACTAATATTTCCATATTGTCTTGAAGACGGGATTGGATTGGAAAGTGGTCGGCCACGCGTTCTCCTATTTTTATACTACAAGTATTGTAATATATGATATATATTTATAACCACATACGGTAGGGCACATTAGTACACACAAAACACACTTCAAGCCAAGCCAGAACTACGGACCGGTAAGCAATATTATTATATAATTAAATAATATAAGCAAATAACGGGCGTTCGGGAAAACGCAACAACGCCTCTAACTTAATCTGGCCATAAATTAAATATTGCATTTGAATTTGGAATCTATCATTCTTGAATGAATGCCAATCGGTTGGCAAATATTTTCGGATAATACATTTGAGTTTCGAATAAGAATAGAAGAGAATTGGAAAACTACAGAAATTTGATTCCCCTCTATACTTAAACAAAGTGGGTATAGAGGGAAATACGATTTCTGAAATTGTCCATCTGTTGGGTATTAATAAAATATTTGTGTACCGCACTATTGTTAAAAGAATGAAAGCCCTGTTTGTGACTGAAAAAGATGTAGCTTTCCACGCAGTATTCAATGCGAAATAACACATCAAAGCAGCAAGCGAAAGATTTCGAAGAAATGTAAGATAGCAAAAGATTATATCTCGCAAGATGAAGATAGCAACTAAAACCATGTCGCGTATTTTGAAAGATGATTTAGACTCACTTATCTTTACTTAACTGATAGTAATAAGAAATGTTTTAAAATATAAAATTTATTTCTTGCAATTGAATATGACCGTTTAATAATATAATTTAAGTCATTTATTTAATCTCGTAACTGTACGTTAAAATAATAATTTAGACTAATAAACTAATTTGAAATTACCATTTTTTTTTTCATATAAATCATTTAAAACGTAAACATTTTTTATATATTTCTAATCAGAAAAAATTAGAAATAACAAAATTACTGGGTTTGGTTAATAAATTCGTACAAATTAGCATAGTTTACCATATTCTAGTATAGAGCGTTCCTAAGCTAACAAAATTAACAAATTTACATTTTTCCTATATTAAAAAATAATATTTATTGACAGAAAAAGCATAATCATAATATAATATTTTAGTGTCAAGTGTGTAACTGTAATGTCGATGGCAATTCGGGTCCGGAGTTGCCCTTTAAATAGGTTTTGAATCTGGAATGTGTTTTTATAACTTCTTGTATTAATTCAACTCTCTTACGGTAAGGAAAATATTTTACCTGCAATCTGTATACACTTGCGCGGAAACCAAGTTAACATGATTAACTAATGCATAAATACTCTTACAGTAGGCTCTACGTATTCAGTGACAACGTATTTGAACTGTAATTGTTATGCGAATAACATGAAGAGCCTTCGTAAACACAGGAATAAAATTCTATCACATATGTTTTCAAAAAGTAATAATCGGTTCGAACTCACACATACATATAGGATGCTTTGAAACGAATGAATATCGATTTTTATTGATATCAGAATTCAAATACGGAATGTGTTCCAAATTAGAATTTAGAACACATTCCGAACTTTGCTTTTTTTCGATGTATGCGCGTAAAGCGTTATTATGTATTAGTCATTTTAAATTTGTTTTAACGTCGCGCCTTTTAGACTTTATGTTGAATGCAAAATTATTATAATTTTCGTCATCAACATTGTTGAGAACATAGTTCTCGTTGCTTAGCAACGGGTTGATTGTTAGCTTGTCAGTTTGTAACAGATTTGAAATACAAGAATATACATAATCTCACTTATTTAACTTGCTGCTTATTTATCTATGTTCTTCTGAAACTCTTTCTCTCGTTAATAAACATTATCATTAAAGTGGACACTTACTTGTAATATTTGCATTTACTTGTAAAAGATTTTATATTTGCATTTACTTGTAAAAGATTTTAAAATTATCTTAATTAAATTATTATTGTTTATTGCCATGCTATTTATTCATTGCTGTCAGAACATTTAACGACAACTGCAGTAAAAAACAACGCAATTTACGTTTTTAGCAATAGTGATTTGCAATAAAATTTTTGTTCTACAAAAATATTAATTTTTTTTAATAATCATATGATTTAGATTTTGAAAAACATATTTTCTTATAATATACGATGTTATCTTAATCTTTGTAGAATTAAACTATTCCTGAATTATAATATATAACAATTATATCAAAAGCGAACTGTCACAATGATGGCGTAAATGCTCACATTTATCACACAAATATCTACCGCCACCGGGACTCGAAACCGGAAGCTTAGAGATGGCGACACCTTTTAAGCCGGATACGAAAATCGTCATAGCAAATCAGAAAATAAATGATTAATATAATATATACATGAAACATTAAATAAAATGTACATGGTTGGTTGATGTTATTAATATTATGACAAACCCGGTACCAGAAATAATGTTTTCATTCCTCATGCTCGGAAAGGAGCGTTTCCTTGATCTGAGTATTAGGAGGAAAACGCTAGTTGTCACCAGCGGGCGGGAAATTCTCATACTATTTACTTCCCTCCTTAGGGCGGAAAGTAAAATTTTAAAAATAGAAGGAATTAGGTTACGTACATACAATCTTTGGTACAATGATAATAAGAGTATTTGGCTGAATGGCCAGTAAAAGGTAACGCGATGTGTTCCAAATTTAAAAATACCTGTGAAACTTTTTAACATTCAGTTCTCGAATTGTACTAACGTTACAATTAATTTTAAATAACATGAATAGAACCTCTATTCATGTTATTTTTATTAATAAATTTTATTTAATTTATTAATAAATTTTATTTATTATATTTTTTTTATTTTCCTTGCATTCGAAATGAAAACTAGAGTGCTACACACGGGTAAAAGGAATCAAACCCTACTCGGACTATAGCCGAGCTCTAACAACCTCGTAGGGATTGATTCCTTTCCACCCTTATAAAGCAATATACTATTTCAGTCTTTAAAATGTTATTCTGAAAAGTGACTAAAACCCATTTTAATTACGATATTATCAGCTGCAGACAGAGAAATTATACGAATGTAACTAAAACAACTGATTCCTATACAATGAATTATTGTTTTTGTTTAGAGCGGCGGCTACGGCCAGGGGACCTTGTTTTCGTTGAGATCCAGACGCAGAACGGGATCGTTCCTGTCTCTGGAACTTGCTGGTCGAGGAGCAGCACGGTTGGTGCATGCGGGCGCAGGATCTTCAAGATCCATTTACTTGGCGGTCCCACTGTACGATTTTCGATGGCATCATATTGCTATCAGGTATGATCTGCTTATTTACTTACTTACCTTATCTACTATAAAAAAAATATTGTAGGGGATGAAATTAACATACACATTTTGATTCTTCATAATATCTCTATTAATAATATACAAGATAAAAACTCAACTTAAAACATTACAAAAACCCTCGCCCTACAATTTCCAATACAACTATCAAAATCTTAATGCCGAACACATTTTCTTTTTCTCAACTTACCAAAGTCAAATTTTCAACCTCTTCAACAAAAATAAGTTGGGTTTTCTTTCCCTTTCCACGGTTCAGCATTCGTTGGAAAGGTCTCGGGCTCCGTGAGGTTTATAGCAAAGAAAATTCAGGAAAAAATTCAATATAAAAGCGGGATAATCTTTTTTTACATACAAGAGACAACATGACATTTGACAGGACAACGTCTATCGGGTCAGCTAGTCTTCTACTATATAAAAATAAGTCGGGTTTTCCTTCCTGACGCTATAACTCCAGAACGCACGAACCGATTTCCACGGTTTTGCATTCGTTGGAAAGGTCTCGGGCTCCGTGAGGCTTATAGCAAAGAAAATTCAGGAAAAATTTCAACAGAAAAGCGGGAAAATCTTTTTTTACATACAGCGAGACAACATGATATTTGAGACATTTGACAGGAAAAAGTCAGCTAGTTTAAAATAAATAAATGGTCTATTAACTTTTACACGAGTCGTATTCGCGTTGACAAAACAGTAACAGCTGATAATGATCCTTAACGTATTGTAAATAAAATCGTTTATGTATGCTATCAAAGTTAAGTACTTAACCACCTTTCGAATTTTAGTAGGCACCAATTAATTTCCACATGCAACCTTCTTGTCACTCGTACCCATAAATGGTGTTGAGCTGTGTTTCCTTCCTTTTTTCCCTGAGCAAAGTGGGTAAGGGGTGTTATAAATTTGACGTGTCTGTCTGTCTGCGGCATCATAGCTCTCGAACGGATAAAGCGATTTTTGTATTTAAGGTGATTACATGCGAATGTTCTTAGATATCTGTAGTGAAAATCTTTTGAACCGTTCAAAAGTTGTGGGGGTGAAAGTGGGGAAAAAAAAAATTATTTTCTTATTTTCCGGATCCTTTAAGGTTGTACTGTAAGTTTTATTTTATTTTTACAATTTTTAATGTTATAATAATTCGTTTCTCGTACTTCTAACAGCGTTCACGATGACAATACAGTAAGGGCATACGTCGATTGCCGCTGGCTCAGGACAGACGTCTTAGAGAAGGACGCCCTAGACACACCAAGGGACGCAGACCTTATAATTGGCTACCTATTCTCGGTAAGTTTTTTAAGGGTTATCATGTAAAGCAAAAACTCTACTAACGCACAGCAAATTACAGACAAACATACATAAACACGCACGTTTGAGTTCATATTAGTATACACTTTGACTACATAAGTCCAAACGTCTGTGACGTTAAAGACGTTGACACTTTGTCGAGTTTGACAACCTAATGGACCCGGCATAATAAATATATACTGTTTTTTTTTTTACGTAGAATATAATATATTTGGGAATCGACAAAAAGCATAAGATCTAATAGTTTATCTCCTGTTTTTATGTACTAATAATCTAGCAAGTCACATTGGATCAGTAACCAGCTGTGAGAGCAAATATTTATATTGGTCAACAGTTTTATCAGGAAATATAGGAATATATTATTGTGTAGGTAAAAATTGAGCGACATATATTGGAAATAGTTGTGTGTCGCGGAAAATGACAAGGAAATCGTGAGCTGAAAAGTTGAATACACGGATTAGTTTTTTTAAAACATTAAGCCATTGCGACGTGATAGCTACAATACTACCCATGTATATTTATTGATTTTGCATAATCTTCGAGTTGTATTATTGCAGCTAAATGTTTCAATGATGCAGGGGCTGTTTTAAGATTATCGACTTCCCATTCGGAAATGACGAAAGATGAGAAATATAACCACTCTTTACTTTGTTCTCCTAACTCCCAAACATATCTTAGATCCCAATTTCAGTATTTAGGTACATCTCATTATAGAAATATCTGCACCTCGTACTCTCATATATTTCACTCATCATTTTTCATTCAAGCATTTGTCATATCGGACACGCTTCGACCTGATATCAAAATGTTAGTCGCAAGCCTTTAAGAAACTAACACGGAACTGGCTATTGAATGAATGTTGACTGTAAATTACAGATACATTATACTTTTTACTCGGTTCCCTTATTTCCCTATATACTTGTATATATATGTATGATATTTATTGTACTTATTTATACAGCTATGTATTAACAATTTTGTTTGTTTCTGATTAACAATAAAAATCTTTATTTTAGATATTTATTATTATATAGATATAT
Organism: Scirpophaga incertulas; assembly: GCA_036419045.1. Lineage (NCBI taxonomy): Eukaryota > Metazoa > Arthropoda > Insecta > Lepidoptera > Crambidae > Scirpophaga > Scirpophaga incertulas. The sequence goes on along the minus strand of CM071631.1, from coordinate 5,025,778 downwards.
ATTGAGTATGCATATGTGTATTGTAACTAATGTTGTACAACATCTCAACAACCCTAAGGTCTACTGGTACTGGTGGTAAAGTTTACTAAAATCTACTGGCTGAAAATGCCTAATGACACAAAGTCCGCGTTTGTTTGTATGCATAAAAAATTAAATATGTTATTATAGCTACGTTTTTCTTCTTTATTTATATTTTAGTACAGTTATCTATTGATTTTACTTTAATTTGTAAAATTAATCTATTTCGTAACTTAGATTTAAAAAAAAATATAAAATAATGTTAGGACTGAAATGTTAACTAATTTACAAATTACACGAAAACGTGACCTCTTATAATAATAAAAAAGTAGCACTAAATAGAAAATTATTTACTGTAATTGGTATCTATATTGTTCATGTCGCAAATCTTGGGGGTTCATATTTTATATTTAAGTTATTGCTTTTTCTTCATAAAGTGGTAAACTTTAAGCTTAATCGACGATAAAAACAGCAATTTTTTATATAAGCAGTTCTTTAATATTTACTACGGCTAAATATTTAAAATACAAAACTTAAAAGCAAAAAGCAAAAAAGATTTTCAAATATCGTGAATATTTTTTTTCATTTTAATCCTGCCAAATATAACTTTTCAGAATCGTCTGAAAAAAATAGTATTACTAAAAACCTTTACGTCAATATGATGTAAAAGTTAAGAAAATAGTATCAAGAAATTAGTGAATTTGTTCTTATTTCTTCTACATTCTTCATAAATGAACTTATTGTAGATCGAATTGTATCCAAAACTTCAGACCTCAGTTCTCCACCCTTGTGTCCATTAAGACTTAATTAATGTCTATTATCTGGCAATAGTGATGTGTCCAACTTCTTAATGAGTTTTGGATGGACTAATAATTTCCATTTCTTGTGCAATATATTTTAAAGTACCCTTATTGGTTTTTTTTTTGTATATAATTTAGTCATATACGAATATTACATATCGCCCTACTGGTAAAATGGTAACCAGCTAAAAACTAAAAAAGTATGTGATTATCCTTATCTATTAGTTTCTGAATAATAGCAACAGCACAGGCTACATGATGTTTGATATTTTCTCTTGCTTTTGATAAATTGAATACGTTACATTCAAAATTACATATATTCTAACAGCTCATACCTTAAATAAGTTTTAAATAAGATTTAGACCTACGAGAGAAAAAACATCTTATACGTTTGATTAACTTTTGTTTTTAATAAATTTCTTTTCATTTTATCGCGAAAATAAAAATAATATATTTGGTGGAATATTGACCAAATTATATGTGATGGTCTTAGGACGTAATTAGTTTATATGAATATAAAGTATCGTATTACTTGAGGTCTTGAGGTATTTTGTTCGTATAATATATTAATATGTCTTTTTCTTGGAAAGTAACTGTTATTATTACCAGCGAAACTAAATTATGTAATTATGATAATAACCTGAGTATCAAAAACAATTGTGTTCTTCCAAATAAAAGAATTACTTATTAGTTTGAATGTTACACAATGCACTCAAATGTTGTATAGAAAGTATTTGATTCTATAGACTTCCTATTGTCATTGTAATAAATAATAGTTATTAGCTAAATAAATATCAGATATTTTACTTGATTTGACACTTGACTTATTAGTTTTAGTTCTTAGTATAAGATATTTAATAAAATCATATAAATCTTTTAACATAGTGCTTAGACACGGCAGGGTTCCGTTTGACTCCCTTTCCTTTTGGTCAACATGTAAATATAATTCATATGTAAATAACAATGATATCTAGTAAAAGTTTGAGTTAATCGTTGAATAGGTTGACGTTAGTATTCTTCAAGTGGCGAATTCTCAGAACAGCATCTCGTCTCGCATTGCAGTAACAACATAACAATCAATATAAAAAAAGTTGATATTTTAAGTTTAAATATGTTGAACTATGTTAGTTTTCTTAAATAAATTTAATGTTAATTATTAAGTATTATTTATGTTTGATGGTTGTTTGATAGATATTGTTATTTTGCTATCTTCGACCCTAAATTAAACAGCAACACAGCTTAACGTCCAGTTGGAGCTCAATTAGCAAGCGCACAGAATATAATCCTTCAGTTTCACCGCTCATGGGTTAAACTCCAGCCCACACGTAATCCGATTGCTGTTGAACAACTAACTAGAAATAAGCCTCTTAGTTTCGTGGGAGCGCTAAATATAAATATTGAACATTTTTACATTATGCGTTTTAGTTTTCTTTACTATAATGGCTATTTTTAAATAATTAATAGCTTTGGCGATAGATAAAATGGGAACAGTCGCGTGTTATCTTGGCGACACTTGTTAATTAATATTATCACAAATTTGTTATTGACAAATCTTCAGTTTCAGTTTATGGTATATTTACAAAGCAGCGACACGGTTTTTAAATGTAGAACTGTTACTCAATAAAGAGACTTAATACGTTTTACAAATAATAAAAATTTCCACGGTTACTTAAAACTGCTACGCTTTGGGTGTTAGTGTTTTAAACCATTTTTTTTATTTCAAGTCCAGGCTTGCGATTTAGATTTCCATGTTCCATTTTAGTTCTATCCTTTAAATCGGGCAAGTACATATATGGTACTGAAATCTTCCACTAATTGTTTGGTTGTATATTATTGAACAGTATGTTTAAGTTATAAGGGTTTTACTTATTAGGTGTATTGCGTTACGATTTCAGAGCCGTTTTGTGTTAAATATTGGAGCAATTTAAAATTTGTGTAAATCTGTTTTCAAATATAACTTTCACTTCTGCATTGTTCACTTATAAATTATTCAATTTTTCATTAGTCTGAAGGCACATTGCTCCTACAATTAGACACTGAAGGCTCCATAGCGTGATAAGACACGTGAACGTGGGTAGGCGGGCGAGAAATTTGATTAAAATGCTTACGTAAATATAATAGTCGTTTATTACAATTATAACCAATCACTATTAATCGAAAATGTGAATCACATTTATTAAATTACTATTCAAATATCACGAAATCAGTGACACTCCGCCGAACACGTAATTTGCGCGCGCGATGCGAATCGATTACCGACTGCCGTTGTCATCACTCGGTGCACACTAACGCTCGGAGTTGTGTCAGAGGGATAGTGATCACACAGCCATTTGTCACTCCCTCTTTACATTTGATACACCGCGCCATAAAGTCTTTATTTTAAGACAGCAAGTTTTCAGCAACAGGGGAACCGCTTAACCTCGGCTGCACAAGTTCAGTTTCCTGATCAGAATTTAGATTTGACCTGGCTAATTAATATATGTGTGTTGTCAAACGTGGGAGATAACAGAATATACAAATTGATATTATGTCATCGTAAATATGTTAGAACATTAGATGTTCTTTATTACATTCTAACAGCCCTGCTTTCTTCTCTCTCGATCAGTCTCTCGGTCATAGTCGAGTGTACATCTGAAATTTCTGTCTTACCGCTCCGAAATAGTTCAATCTTCTCTTTTTCTTGATTTTATTCATCTCTGAAATACTTTTTTATTACCTGATCTAACAGCATATTAAGTTTTAAAAATCTATGATAATACTTATCTATTTAGTTGATTTTGAATTTTATATTTTGCCAAATAATTATTAGTATATTATTATTAATGCTATATATGTATTAAGATGTATAAATTGTAGCAGTTGTATTAATTTTATGGCATAGATAAACCTATCTATCACATTTTTTTCTGCACCACCTAAAGGTTGACTAAAAAAAATGTATTAGGAATTAAATCTGCCATTTTACAAATTGTAGATAAAATAGATTTAAAAATTAATAAAATAGTTATCTTTATAATCTTTCTCCCTGCTATTTCTAAAATTTAAATAATAATTCTCCTATTCTTGGATGGAAACACGAAATCAAATTATAATGAATCTCTAAATCGATTCAGCCGCTTTAGCAGTTGCAAGTGTTTAAATTACAGTCAGCAATAAGTCAAGCTTTGCATTTGTGTTAGGAAATTCATCGCTATTTTTAACGATATAACAGTTGCCTCAAGGTCAACATATTAAGTCTATGAGATTATGACGTATATACAAATGAAACTCGGCCTATTGGCCTAGCTATAACGTGTAGTTTTATGCTATCACAAAGCATTTTAATGATAAAGTGTTTTTTTAACAGGGCGACTTAGAGCAACTGGTGTTAGTACCCAAAGCTGGGCAAGCACAGAAACAATGTTCCAGTCAAATCACAGGATTGTCCACACCGTATGTCACTCTGCATGATTCTTAATTCCCTATTCTCCACCTGATGACTTAAATCATTTTTTTCTTGATTCATATAAATTCATAATATATTTTACTACAAAATTGAGTAAATTATATTATATTTGATTATATTATTCAATATCAGTTTAATATAACGCTACTGACGGAAATGCTTATATCGAAATAACACCCTTAATTGTAATGATACAGAATGAAGGCTATCAATAAAATGTAATTACAGCCGATTCGAATACCTGTAATTGCTTATTGTTAATATGTGAATAACTTGAATATCAGACGAGTACCAATTACCCAATGGATTGTCTGATAATGCTAACAGGTACTCGTCATTTAGTTATCGAGAACACGATGAATTAAAAAAGTATTATTAGTATACAAGTAAATAATATACAAGTAAATTAGTATAAAGTAAATTGTATAATGTATAGTTAGGACTATAAACTTAAGCGTGTATAGATCAGATAATTTCTATTTCTATTACTTCATAATAACTTAATGAGATTTCCATGAATATCAATGAATCTTCAAGTGTACCTAAGCAAAGTAGTTAGTAAATAAAAAGTGTACTTGTAAACATTATTAAAATAACTAAATTTAAGTATCCGACAAATATGTTTCAGTAACTGAATGCCGTTTGAGTGTCTCATGTGTTTTAACAAAAGATATAAAAAAATGTTTAACCAATACATAGTAATGTAAGTTTTTCTTTACTGTTAAGTCTCGACTTGTGATAGCTTAGATTGTTAACGATAGATTAATTAGTAGCTATGAAACATTTATTTTATGGATATATTCTAAAACCTGATCTACTCTTTCTTTTGTTAGCCAATTTGGATTCTTAAACATTGAATTGTACAAGTGTCTACGCCACATTGCAATCATAAAACAAGGGTCACCCGTCTCAATCTTCCAATAAACATTTATTGTTCTCTCAGTCATTCCATCAATATTATTCAAAGCTCTTTTTTGTTACACTATCCTTAGTAAAACCCGAAATTGTAAATAAATGAAAAGATAGAATCTTCCATTTTTGTTCAACATACCAAGTAATATGGATTTAGCTAAAGACATAATATTAATTGTGAGAGGCTTGAAATAATTAAACAACTTGATTCACAACATTTTATATATCCTTAGCAAAATGCTGAAGTAGCATTCCGAATGTTCCAATCCAGTAATAAGCCAATAGTAGGTAATTAATTTTCTTGTGAGCCTGAAATAAATATGTTTGTATTGGAATAAGGAATAATCAAAATGGGAAATTTAATTGCATTAATTAAGTTGACCGGAAGTACTTTGATCTGCTACAAGTACCATTAATTAACTTTCAATAATGCGATAACATCATAAAACTTAACACTTGCTGCGTTACAGTTTTCCTTCAATTTAGTTTGCATGAAAAATGTAGCAGAAATTTTCATCTTCATTGATTAAAGAAATATTTGACAACAACGTGTTTAATTTAATTAAAGCCTTATAATATTGTGATTTGGTATTTATTTTCATGTTTCTATGTTCTATCCTTGACTAGATTTATAATCGTCGTACTTATATTAATTACACCATTACTATTAATAATAGAACTCGATTATGAGTACATACAGAATAATAATACAAGCTAAATAGATGTGTGTTTTCATTATTACAGATATTATTCATAAATTGTTCAATAAATGTTAGTCATGAAATGGCTGTATAGTATTAAAAATTCAATATTTAAAATTTGATTTTACACCTGTTCGGAAATTAAGAGAGACTTTTTATAGACTTGTTTATTTATTTTTCCAGTCATTTAAATTGCTTTCTTACTTTATGTGAAATTTACCTTATGATCGGAAATAATACTAATTACTTGTTTATTTATAGTGCTATAATCCCTAGTAAGATACGTCAATATTTTTTAATAAATTACTGGACTGTCTTAAGATATTAAATTATTTCTCTATATTCGTTAGATTCTAAGAAATCATTTTTTATATGTAATGATAATTTGTAATGATTAGTTCGTGTAAAACATTGACAGATGGTAAAGTTATACTTAATTTCATTTTAAGTTCTAATAATTATATGAATATCATTTCAATTGTAAATGTACAGTACTTTAAGAGTTATTGTTTCATTTGTATAATTATGTAGAATTACGAAAGACTTGTTGTTTATATTTCTCTTTGACAAGTAAATAAATGGGGTTACTTGTATTTTGATGTTTTATTTTTATACATAATAAAGTTAACAAGCTTACTTCAAGGAATGTTATCATAATATGAAGTTTCATATTTATTTTTTACGGTACGTTTACATGTGGTTCCTGAAATATATTCAATTAGACAAGGACTCATATAAAAAGGAGAGTTAATTTTTATTCTATTTATTTATAGTGCTGTGTTATTCATTACAATATTACACATATACAAAAGATTACTGTCCAAAATAGAACCACAATTATCAAAGCGTGCATGGAGAAAATGGTTAGTTGGAAAAAGAAATAAGCAGAAGTGTCGAAATTGAATAACAATTTCGTGAATTTATTTAGTGAAATGCAAACTTGTGAGATGCAATATTTTAAGAGAAATATCCCTTCAATCACTCGGAGTTTGTTACCATCCAAACCGGAACACAAGAATTATTTAAGAAGCACCCCATGGTATAAGGAAAAAATTGGGTGGGGTTGTGCCAGGGTACACGGCCGTTGGTTTTAACGTGAAACGTGTATGTTATATAGGGTAAAGTAAAAGATTGAAATAAAAAAAAATAAGATTGACGGTGTTTTAAGTAATTTAATAAAAAACTCAATATCACAACAGCCACCTAACTATATAAGAGAAATAGTCACAACACATTTTTGTTTCTAAAACTAATAGTTTTTTAAATATTAAGGTACGATAATATATACCTTTTCGTTACGGTCCACTTTTTAAAACCGTATGTTTCGGGGCGATTTTCAAGACGTTTCACGTCAAAAAGTTAGGATTCTGATTCAAGTATAATTTCTAACTTGAATTTATTATTCATACAGATATTTTAACATCTATTCTAGAAGATATATATACCTTAAAAAATATTTTAGTCAAAAATAATAAAATAAGAGTTGGAAAGCGGCCGGCCCTATTATAACTTCGTAGCACAAATTTTAACGTTTCATTCATGCACAAGGAAATAAAAGTCAGAAATATTATATGTGAACCGATAAGTTTCTCGGTGAAGTTTTACGAATAGCGAGGCAAACTTGACTGCGAACTAGGACACAACAACAACTAACAGCTTCGATAACAACGTAAACGTTGTTGGAGCTTTCTCAAAGTAAAGGTATGAGTCATTCAGTCTTTCTCTGTCAATCAAATAAAATCTATTATTTCTTTTTAAAATGACTAGCAATAAAACTAATTACCGTTTATAAAACAATAATTATAGGTATTTAAAAATGAACTACCGTAGGTTGGGAATTGCGACAGTGACTTTTTTATTTACAAGCTTTTATTCAACTTGCAATGTATGTATGTTCGGGTCAAATCTTACAACTAAATTTTAAGTAATGAAGGAAAAAAACGTAACTTTGTCAAGATTGCATCATTTGTAAAGATTCGAATCAGTAAAGTGCTCCATTTGCATCATTTGTATCAGTGACTCTGAACCGATTAACTTGGCTCAGAATCCCCGATACAAATATTTTGATATCTGATCTGATATATAATACAAATACACTGATATAAATATTGATATTGATTCATTTGTATCAGTGAATCCTGTAAGCGTCGCGTATCGAATGAAACCGAGATGCAATTGAGCGACTTGATCCGAAGCGCTCCGACTCTGAACTATTTAATTATCTCAATCGTGCGAGTGCTGCGTGCCGATTGAAACCGAGATGTAATTGAATGAATGATTCACTTGATGCGCTGTTAGAGATTTGAATCGGTGAATCACTTGGAAGAAACAACTCACTGAGTCGTTTCTGTAAAGATTGACACATCCCTAATTTGAAGGCACTTGCCCTCAACCGATTGAGTTGAAATTTTGTATACACGTTTAGTTTGGATGACAATCCATGATTAACTGTGTGACGTCATTCTAAATCCAATATGGTGGCGTACTCAAGATGGCGGACCAATTATTTTTAATGCACTCCTACAATATTAGATAGCGTGGTCATGTTCACCTTGTAGTCGGAAAAAGCTACTTGACACCTATTTATACAGGTTGTATCGTATTGAATATAGTACCAATTCATCCGCGACTAATATGACACTATGTATACACAATAAAAATGCGTGATATGAGTTGCGCCCGCCCGAAATTGCTGTCTTCGGAAGTGATGTTATACCTTTTCAAAGTGCTTAATACCGCTAGCAAATCATTTATTACATTGTATTAAAATCGCAGAATTTCGTTATGTCTTGTACGATGCACGCGTCACCGGCTGCCTATTCTGGTCTAATACGGAGATTTAATTTTTGCATTATTCTATATGTTTCATACGCGTATCCGTCGCCCGGATTTATTCCGGTGCCCAAGCTACACTTCTGCGTTTAAGATGCCGAACGAATTAGGAGGTGTAGCCGAAATAGGAGCGAATAAAGTGATTAAGCGAAACACATTTATTATGGCACGAATGACCCGGTTACTTTACTTGGCCTCGGTGACACCCTACGCGGTGCAGCTGGAACGATAGAAATCCACTTGTTAGACTGCAAAGCTTGAGAATCCATCATAGTTCTTGACTTGTTTTTCATAAACAGATCAAGGCTTATGCTGAATATAGCAATCGGCAACGGCTTTGGCGTAGCTCTATCGAAAATAAAAAAAAATCAATCGTGTCATATCCAACACATTATTAATATGCACAAGGAACAATGCAGGTGCCAGCACACTGCCTTGGGGGACACGAGCATTTCCTCACTTTAAGTCAGAGCAATTACCATCGACTACAGCTGTAGACGCAATGACGCTCAATATATGTTTACATAATATTCCTCGTACGCTAAAGTGAAACTTTAAATAAACAAAATAAAAAAATATTTTAAATAATTAAAAGGGAGCTTAATTAACGATAATATCTTTTCTACGGAATGGGTATCCATTAGAAGTGAAAATTCTGTAGAAAAGTTACACCGTCTTTAATATTATTTCTTGACTTTGAAACGTTTTATATCATAACAAATTAATAGACCTAATGTTTAACTTTATGGGTAGTTGGAACTAAGAAACGTAGTAACGACAAGTACGAGTATCTACAAGCTATTTATAGAATTGACTTGGTGCCGGTCCATTCAGCCAAACAATAGAATATTCTCTCTCATTCTCAATTTATATAATATTAAATAATATGACTCTTTTTTTCCTCAGGAGAGGAAGGATGAGAATCCTTACAAGGAGCACGAAACGTGCCCAGGATACCACCGCAACGGCAAGTGTCACGGAGGTGAAGTCCGACTCCACGCGGCCTGTGCCTAAGTTCTGAAAACCATATAGGCAAATCGTATAGGCAATAATAAGGCATTTATTCTACTTTCCATTTAGAATAATAATTTATTAGTTGATGTTTCTAATGTACTTTGTAGGGTGTAAATCCTACAAATATAAAATATACTGGTAATGAACACAGATTTGGTCAAAATATAATATATTGGTAAAAATGGTAATGTATGGTTATGAGCACACGCGGCGCGATTGGTGTCCGATCGTGAACTAATTAATTACAGCAATAACGCTGATCGCGCGGAATGTTTGAAGCTACTGTACTTCGTACATATTCCCGAGGGAGGAAAGATAAGTGATGGTGCAAGGTGATACAAGATGATTTCACATAAATAGTGCAATTAACAAGATGATAGTAACAAAAATCTTATAAAAATTATTTACTAGTAGTGTCTCTATTCCACAACACTAAAATTAAATTTATTTGGTAGTTTTACTCTGTTCACTTTAGCATACACTACACCTTCACTGGTATTAACTTGATTACTAAGTGAGTGGGGTATTGGTCTGTTACACTGATCACTAGCGTTAGAAGAGCACTGAATACTTTCATTGTGACTCTGGTGAGGTGCATCGCGAGCTCTAGGTTCAATCACGCGTTCTGTTGTCGGCGGCACTCGCCACTGGACTCGGGCGCGGATCTTCCGCATGGAAAGCGTTAGAAATATTATAATAATAACACTTGCTAGCACGTAAATTACTATATAGTGGTGTATATGATGGTAATTAATAGATGTTTCTTCATCTAAATCGTATCTGGTATGGTTTTTTTACTAGATCTATTTTTTTATGTATTTCTTTTAGTTCTCTGTGTATATTTGATTGGTTTAAGTGCATTTCATAAACAGTTGGTACTATAGTAACATTCATAATATCATTGATCGACGGAATTTCAATGTGCAAGATATCAGGTTTCACACTTAAACTGCTTGTCGATTGTTTATGTGATAGTAAGGTTACTCCGTCGTCCTTGATGACGCATCCACTTCCTAAGGCGATTATCCCGACCTTGTTTAATCGTTCGACCGTAACCTGATAATCACATATGATTTGAATTGAGCATTGCCCGCAACATGAATACAAGTAATTGTTTAGCGTGTGCAATTGCAGCCAGACATTTTTTGCAATTTAGCTCTACTGTTTTACAGTTTAAGGAGTGATTTTCTTTAGCACAGTAATTTTGGTTAAGTTTGCTTATCAACATAGGTAATTGATGCGCACAGAGTAAGGTGTATGAGTCATAATTGATACATTTTTGCAATTGTAAGTCAGTTAATGTTATTTGTAAATCTTTTTGAATATTTATTGCCAATAAATCTGCTGATAGTATAATTTCATGCATCTTTTCTCCGATTTGAGTAGGTATAGGAATTAATAAAAATAGGTATATTTTGATAGGTATATTTTGAATAAAAGTAGGTATAGGTATAGGAATGAATTAATTTTAATGTTTTAACTGAAAAGTGGGAATTTCAAGATATTTTAAAAAATATAGAGTCAAGATGGGCTGCTATTGACTCCCTTCACTGGGAAATTGACAGCTGCTTAGATTTTGAAGATAGTAAATATAATGAGACATTTAGTTGCTATGAGAATGAGTATAATGATATCAAAAGAGCATTAAATAGTAGAATGTGGGATGCAAATTATAAAGATAAATCAACTCCTAAGATAGAAATACCAATATTTAGTGGCAACTACCAGCAATGGATATCATTTAAAGATCTTTTTGTGGAGTGTATTCATAATAATAATTCAATTTCCAAAGCACAAAAAATGCAGTTCTTAAAAAGTAAATTACGCGGAGAGGCCGAAAAGCTTATACAGCATATTCACAAAAGTTCGGAAAATTACCAATCCTGCTGGGACATACTTAACCAAAGATATAATAATAAAAAATTACTTTTTAATTCTCACATGAATGTACTTATGTCTCTTCCAAATATACAGCAACAATCAGCAACTAACATAAAAAAGCTTCATGACGTAACAAATGAATGCTTAAATGCCATTAAAAATCTAGGAGTGGACATCTCCACCTGGGATCCAATTATAGTATACCTCGTCTCCCAGAAACTTGACCCGGAAACGTACAGCGATTATATTAATTCATTAGTGGAACCACGAGATTTACCATTTTTACAAGACTTTTTATCTTACTTGGAAGGAAAGTTTATAGCGCTCGAGACCACCCGGAGAAAAAGTGAGATAACCAAATATTCTTCACCATCCAGTAACCAATTGCAATATAACCAGCATTTTAATAGTACAAACCAGTATAAAAAACCAGAAAAAGGATATTCCAAATCAAATTTCAAAAATAAATATACCGATGTTAAACCATTTATTAATCATTCTTCTACCAAGTTTGAACAAATACACCAAAAATGCTTATTATGCAATGAAAAACATGCGCTGTTTCTATGCTCTAAATTTCGCCAATTAAATCACCAAGACAAGCAGAAATTCATATTGCAAAATAATATATGCAAAAATTGTTTAATTAATCACCAAGACAAAGAATGCAATTCAGTAAAAACATGTCGTCATTGTCACGAAAAGCATAACTCACTTTTACATAATGTTTACGTTGACACAAACCAAAATAGGTCAACTAAGTGTGTCACACATGTTTCAAAAAATTGCATGACTGACATTTTGTTAGCGACGGCTCGTGTCTATGTTTTGGGGGCTAATGGGATATATCAAAATATGAGAGCTTTGATCGACCAAGGGTCACAAACCTCTATCATATCTGAGAGTGCCGCACAGCAACTGGGCCTCCCTCGTCAGAGATGCAAAGGGGTAGTTTTTGGCATTGGTGCTAAAGAAAACAATTGCAGAGGTGTTATTACCATTCAAATAAGCTCATTAGATAACGACTTTACCATGAACGTAGACACATTTGTAATGAAAAATTTAATTAAAAGGTTGCCAAGTCAGTCATTCACAAAACCATCCTGGCCATATCTTTCTAACATTCAACTTGCTGATCCTAATTTTAACCAAAGCAGCCCGATTGACCTCTTACTAGGCGCAGATGTATATTCTGAAATTATTATGCATGGCATCATCCGAGAAGATAAATGCCAACCGATAGCCCAACAAACAAAATTGGGGTGGATTTTATGCGGAAATATAAAATCCTATTACTGCAACGTCGTGTTGAACAACTATGACGTAATACAAAAATTTTGGGAAATTGAAGATTTGACTGAAGACATTGATCACCATTCCACTGAAGACTTATTTTGTTTACAACAGTACCAAAATGAAACCATACGCCAGCCAGATGGTCGTTATGTCGTACGATTACCATTGAAGCCCAACTTAAAAGAAAAATTAGGAGAAAGCAGAAATAAAGCTATTGCCCAATTTTACCAATTAGAAAGAAAACTTATAAAAAATAGCAAAATTGCAATCGACTACAAACAATTTATGAATGACTATTTTACCATGGGTCATATGAAATTAAGTCTTAATACACAACCAATAGAGTACTTTTTGCCACACCATTGTGTCTTACGCGCCGATTCTACTACGTCCGCAATCCGAGTTGTGTTCAACGGGTCAGCAAAAACATCGTCTGGTTATAGTATTAACAACCTAATGTACGGTGAACCAAATCGATGGAAGCTATTTGTGGCAAATCGTGTTGAAAAAATTATAAATATTATACCACCAAAAAATTGGAATCATATTAAGTCAGACCAAAATCCAGCAGATTGTGCAACTAGAGGGATAACATCAGAGCAACTTCTCAAGCATCCGATTTGGTGGACTGGACCTACATGGCTTTACACATTTAATGAGACTTTCTTACCAACGAACCCTTCATACACCACTCTAGAAGAAATCAAAAAATATTACCAAGTAAATATTGTTACCAAACCATATGAGAATGACGTCATCGGTGACCTGATTAGTCACTATAGTAGTTTCACGCGAGCGTCTCGAGTCCTTGCGTGGATACTACGCGTCTTCTCACGTGACCAAAACAAACCATCGTACTTGACACTTGCAGAATTAAATAGAGCAACCAATATTTTAGTCAAGCATGTGCAACATACAGAATTCATAGACGACATAACCAACATTAAATATAAAAATAAAATCAACCAAAAAAGTAGATTATTATCATTAAGTCCGTATTTAGATTCAAATGAAATTCTACGAGTTCGTGGCAGAATAAACCATGCCAACATAAGTGATGAAATGAAACACCCAATAATATTACCAAAAAATAACCATTTTACAGATATTATTATTGACCATGCTCATTCCTTAACATTCCATGGTGGACCTCGGTTAACATTAGCGTGGCTGAGAAAAAAGTTTTGGATTATAAGTGGAAATAATGCCGTTAAAAAACGCTTAAGACAGTGTGTAAAATGCCGACGAGCGAAATTTGAAATACAAAACCAAATGATGGGTGACTTACCTGCAGCACGGACGAATTTAATACGACCTTTTTACCATACGGGTGTAGATTTCACTGGCTATGTAGACGTGAAAACTAACAAAGGTCGTGGAGTTAAATGTACTAAGGGTTACATAGCAGTTTTTATATGTTTAACAACAAAAGCGGTGCACTTGGAACTCGTCTCTGATTTAACATCATCAACGTTTATAGCTGCTTTAAGGAGAATGTCTGCAAGAAAAGGAACCCCGCGACATATATACAGTGACAATGGCACTAACTTTGTCGGAGCTAATAACACTATACAAAAAGAATATTTAAACCTGAAACAAAAATTTGATGATTATACTTACCAAAATCTTACCGACCTGCAAATAGAGTGGCATTTCAATGCTCCATCTTGGCCAAATGCGGGTGGCATCTGGGAGGCTGCTGTCAAGAGCCTAAAATATCACCTTCGTAGGGTGCTAGGTGACCAAAAATTAACCTACGAAGAATTTACCACCTTGTTGTCTCAATTGGAAGGCTGTTTGAACACACGACCATTGTGTGCTATTTCCGAAGACCCAGATGACTTAGATTTCTTAACACCATCACACTTCCTCCCTAGTGGACCTATACTAACATTAATTGAAACGGAGAAAGACGAACGTACCAGGTGGCATTTGATACAAAAAATTTACAATGATGTATGGAAACGTTGGAAGTCTGAATATTTGACACAAATTAACCTAAGATCCCATTGGCATCAAACACGAGAGAATATAAAAGTAAATGACATAGTGATCTTACAAGATGTGTTCACATCACCAGGTAAATGGGCTTTAGGGCGAGTGGTTGAGACTCACCCCGGTAATGACGGTCTTGTGAGAGTTGTCACATTAAAGACTAAAGGAGGTTTATTGAAAAGACCAGTCAATAAGTTATCAAAACTTCCAATTCACTATGATAAAACCCTCACCACTATTGCATGTTGTCAAAGTAATCAAGAACAAAACGAAATCAAAAATCCACCACCACTTCATAAAATAAAGAAAAGAAAATCATTTAACTTTCTAACAATGGCTCTTCTATTTTTTATGTTTTTAATATCACCAGCATTATGTAACTTCAATGTAACCAATATAAAAAATAACCAAAGCATATATTTTGATAAGATCAGTAATATGAGACAGATAAGAGACGAATGGAAACTTGTTGTATTTTTTGATATGAATGCTTATTGGGAAGGTACTACATTAGTTAATAAATATATAGATTATTTAGATAATTTATGCAGCAAAATACAGAAAACGCACTGCCAACTTGTCTTAATGCATCTTCACCATAACAAAGCTGAGTTAGAACACTACAACCAAATGTTAAACAGTCATGACCAATTACCAAAAAACCATTTTCGTCGACGTCGTGGTCTCATCAATGGCATCGGCTCGATAGCACACAGTCTATTTGGAGTTCTTGACGATGAATTTGCTCAGCAATATCAACAAGACATAAAAAACCTAAGAAATAACCAAAAATATTTACATGAATTATTAAAAAACCAAACCTCAATATTAGAGTCAGAATATAATGTCATAAAACGCATGGAGAATACTATTACACTACAACATAAAACTTTCAACCAACATTTAAATAAAATAGATAAAATGGTAAATACCATGGAAATACAAATACAAGAAAATGCATATACCAATGAATTTGCTTTAGCGTCTATCACTGCAAACGGGATACTAATGAATTTAAGAGATATTCAACAAATGCTATTAAATACTATCACCGATATTTTTCATGGATACAATACTTGATTAAAATTAGTATTTCAATATCATTGGTTACCTCATTTCTAAGTCTTATAACGAAAAATATATCGATAGGTCTTTAACCTTAATATCGTGTCGAGCATTTCTTGTATCTTTCGTAAGCTGATCAATACATCAATTTATACAATCCACACATCTTTTTTTTTGACAAGATTTCCTCATCTCTCTATAATATATGTAGAGAAGGTCACGGGCCGCAATATAATTGATTTTTTTTTATCACATCGTATTATTGTTTGCCTTGTTTATTGGATGTCTATATTAATTCCCACCGAGGGGCACGAGCCTATCCAAAATATATTAGGGAAATTAGGCCTTAACCAAATACGCTGACTCAGCGCGAATTGGTTGTCTACATACATGTTTGAATTACTTCGCAGATGGTGATGGAATTCATGTGTCAGGTGAAGGAATGAAATGACTTCCTTCACTATGAGAGAGTCAGATAAATTATCGGCTTGGAAGAGACTGTCTAACTCAAAAACATGCTGTTTTTGCGTTTTCCCGAACGCCCGTTATTTGCTTATATTATTTAATTATATAATAATATTGCTTACCGGTCCGTAGTTCTGGCTTGGCTTGAAAGTGTGTTTTGTGTGTACTAATGTGCCCTACCGTATGTGGTTATAAATATATATCATATACTACAATACTTGTAGTGTATAAATAGGAGAACGCGTGGCCGACCACTTTTCCTGTAATCCCGTCGAAACCGTAATATGCAAATATTAATCCGCCGTAAATAAACTCAATAAAAATGCCGTGAAAAAATCCGAAGTGACAGTCAAGTACCGAAACCGTAATGTCAAAATCTTTTTTTTTTTATTACTTTTTTAAATTTCCTTTTCCGCGGTCCGAAACTCATAAGTCCTAAACAATCCCCCACCCCGAGATGAGCAACCCTCATCTCGCTAGTCTACCGGTAGACGGGACAGGGTTGCCACCGCACGGCGCATCACAGAGTCGCCGATCGAGACCTCTGCGAACCGAGGTACACCGTCAGAGCCTGGATAAAGCTTCAAAATGCGTCCTCTACGCCAACGTAGAGGAGAAAGATTTGAATCCTTAATCAGGACAAGATCCCCTACCCGTGCAGGAGCCGTTTTATCTGTCCATTTCAGCCGCTGCTGCAACATGTGCAAATACTCCGAATAAAACCGTTTATTAAAATTTTGTGACATCTGTTGCAGCATTTGAAAGCGAGAAAGTCGACTCAGTGGTACATTCTCAAGGGATACTCAGGGAGAGCTGCAAGGGGCTGGCCGATGAGGAAATGACCCGGTGTCAAAACCTCCATATCGTTGGGATCCGAAGAGAGTGGGCATAAAGGCCGTGAATTTAAAGTTGCTTCCACTCTGTAAAAGACCGTAGTAAGTTCCTCGAACGTAAGAACCGTTTCCCCAATAACACGTCTCAAATGTGTCTTAGCCACCTTCACGACAGCCTCAAAGATGCCTCCCCAATGAGGACATCCAGGAGGATCAAACTTCCACGTAATGCCCTGAGTAGCCATTGCTTGTCCCAAGTCCGTACTATGTTTCGTTAAAAAATCATGGACCTCCTTAAGATATCTGTCAGCACCCTGATAATTTGTGCCGCAGTCCGACCGTACCAAACTCGGTAACCCCCTCCGTGAAACAAAACGTCCGAACGCCGCGATAAACGCTTCCGTACTAAGCGAAGATACTATTTCTAAATGTACTGCCTTCGTTGACAGACAAACAAATACACATAAATAAACTTTGTAAGTCTTAGAGGTCCGCAAGTGAGAAGCCCTGACAATAAAAGGACCAGCGAAATCCGTACCGACACCGTGAAAAGGTCTGGTGACACTAACCCGATCGCTAGGTAGGTCACCCATCATAGGCTGCATGGTGTTAGCCTTTAACCGATAGCAAGGTATACACTTAAATATAACCGATCGGACGCACCGTCGCGCCGATAGTATCCAAAATTCCCGCTGAAGAATAGCAAGCAGTGCCGTACAACCTGCATGCGAGTTAGTAATGTGCCGATCACTTACTATCAACTGCGTCAAGGGTCCGTCCTTGGGCAGCAAAAGGGGATGCCTAGCCGAATACGGCAGCTTCGAGTTGCGCAGCCGTCCGCCAACACGAAGTAATCCCTCGCCATCAATGAATAAGTTAAGTTTCTGTACGGCACCCTTTAACCGACCCGTCGTCCGTAACGATTTAAGCTCGTCAGAAAACCGTTCCGATTGTACCCGTCGTACCCAAAACATGAGAGCAGCACGCCGTTCGCCTGCCGTCAGAAACAAAGATGTATTTCTTACAACCGTTTGCGAGTATTCGTTATAAACCGACGCATCCATCCCGTAACGGCCAGTAATTTATTAAGAGAGCTAAACCGCAGTAAAAGAGGGTTTGTGACGATTTCTTTCTCCACAGCCATGACACGCACACAGGGCAGCGGATCCGATCCGATTAAAACCGTAGGGGGCCATGACGACTCCGGTGCCGTCAACCAAGCAGGTCCCCACCAAAGGTTATGACTCACCAACGAGGAGGCATAACAGCCGCGAGAGGCCACGTCGGCGGGGTTCAACTCGCCGGGTACGTGCCGCCAATTCAGATTCACTGACGAGTTTTGAATTTGCGAAACCCGATTCGCAACAAATGTTTCCAGCCTATGTACCGAGGTCTGGAGCCACGCCAAAACAATTTGGCTGTCAGTCCACGCATAAACGTTGCCTATGTTAATGTGCTTCCCGAGTGTATCACAAACATGATTCAATAACCGAGTAAGTAACGCAGCTCCCGAGAGCTCCAATTTGGGTATGGTTTGGCGGTTGCGTATAGGAGCCACCTTGCTCTTCACCGTGATTAGATGTAACGCTACTGAACCATCTGGCTGTATCGTCCGAAGATATACGACTGCCGCGAAACCCGATTCCGAGGCGTCACAGAAACCGTGAAGTGACGCATGATACTTCCCCGGTGGAAGTATTTTACGAGGTATAACAACCCTTCCGATAGTGGGTAACTGATCAATAAATGCGAGCCAGTCCGTTAAGAGTTCAGTAGGTAGGGTCTCATCCCACTTAAGCTCAGCCAACCATAACCGTTGTAGAAAACATTTAGCCCAAATATTATAGGAGCGATCCACCCGTTAGGATCATAGATACGAGCAACCGTAGACAGGACTAGCCGCTTAGTCCATATCTTTTCCGTTATTGTTAAAACCCGAAAGGAAAAGATGTCAGGAACCGGTAAATACTGAACACCTAAAACCGATGTTGAACGAGGAGAGTCCGGATTCTCAAATAACAATGGATCTTGAACGTGATCCGCTGGTAGTCCTTCTAAGAGACGTGGACTGTTCGAAATCCATTTCCGTAGTTCATAGCCAGCCGTTGCCAATAACGCTATGAGCTCGTTACGTAAAATTAAAGCCTCCTGTTCCGAAGATCCACCCGTGATAACGTCATCGACAAAAATTTCCGACTCTAAGACGTCCGCCGCACGAGGGAATCGAACGCGTTCCCGTTGAGCGAGTTCCAACAAGCACCGCATAGCCATCCAGGGGCTAGATTTCAAACCGTACGTGTTTGTGTTCAGTTCGTAGACGCGTAATGGGTGAGACGGGTCCTCGCGCCAAAGAATCAGCTGATACCGTCTATCAGCCTCATCAATCACCGTTTGCCGGAACATCATGCGTATATCCGTCGCGAAGACCACCTGGTGTCTACGAAAGGCCGAAATAAGATCCGAAATATCTTTATGTAGTTTAGCACCCGAGTGCAGGATTTGGTTCAATGAAACACCGTTAGAGGAAGGGGCCGACCCGTCAAACACGACCCGTATCTTACCGCTATCCGATTTAAAAACCGCGTGATGTGGTATGAAATAGTGTTCTTCCGATGAGTAGTCCCTCCGTGCCAGGGACATGTGACCTAATTGTTCATATTCCCGCATGAACTCAATGTATTTGTCGCGAAACTCTGTATCTCGCTTCATGCGACGTTCCATAGAAAGCAGGCGTTTCTCAGCAGTGAGGTAGGACTGCCCCAGCGGTTTGCGAATGCTCACAAAGGGCAACCGAGTAACGAACGACCGTTCGGTAACCGATAAACATTTTCGATAAAATGGCGCTCGCATTCTTCGTCGAGCGGGTCCTTCCGTGAAACCGTGGGTACCTCTTCTGTCTCCCAAAAACGCTGTACTAAATCCGAAAGAGAAACGCCCGTAAAAACCGTATCAGAAACCGTATCATATGCTGGGCCCATAATCATATATCCGTAGTGCGATGGTATAGCAACCAAGCCATTATTATTTAAATTTATAGTGCGTCCGGTGCACAATAATTGACCAAGCACATCAGTACCAAGCAACAAATCAATTTTTCCAATATTTAAAAATTTTCTGTCAGCCAAAGACAGGTGAGAAGCCGAGTTCAAAATTTCCGAAGGTAATTCCACCTGTGGATGTTCTCCTAAAATATCATGCAACACTAGTGCTGTAACTGTAATAACAGGTTGAGAGACCGATTCTCCAACAATGTTAAAGGTACATTGACCATAAACATGTGACACGAGCACATCACCTATGCCACGAACCGAAATATTATTATTAAATATGTATAGGCCTAACCGTCTCGCCAAATTAACTGTTATCATGCAACCTTGCGAACCCGTGTCCGCTAGAGCCCGTGCTCTAACATAAAAACCGTTAATATCACAAATCCTTACCGCAACGGTAGGCAATAAAATAGTATTTAAAAGGTTGCATTTGGCGAGGCGGCGGCGACTACCTATTCTTGAACGTCACTATGAAATGAAGCATTCACCGATTAAAAACCTGGGCTGCCGACAGCGCCAGAGGGTTATATGTAGGGGGTCTCGAGCGCCCCAATGGTGCCCGAGTCAGGTGCCAACTGGCATCCGGTGTCCGGTAACCAACCGGATGACCGAAAGATGGCGGCGTGTTCCTCAATCGCGGCCGTTCCGCGAGTGGTGGTGAGAAACCCCTCGCTCTCGCTGCATACGAGGCCGCAGACGCATACTGTTCCGCAGTGACGTCACGAGATTCGTCCGCTTGAATATGCCCTATGCCCGCTGCATAGGGTGCTTGTACCATAGGCCCGGTGCCTCCCCCACCCGTATGTGGAGATGCCTGTGAAGTAGGCCTAAAGCCACCCCCACCCGTATATGGAGGTGTCGCGCGCACGTCCACCCGTCGAGGCGACGCTCGTCCAGAATGAGGAGGTGAAGTCCGTACTTGTCCGCTTTGACCCCCTCCTGAAGGAGAACCAATCCGTCCCGCTGCAGGCCTAACTCCACCATTCCTATTCAGGCATAACATCCCGTGATGTTTGCCGTTACAATGAATACATGGCCGTGCCACTGCACAACTATTAACAAGATGATCCCCTAAACAAAAATAACATAACTTGTGATTTTGCACAAAACGCCTCCGCTGTTGAGGGGAACAATTTATAAAATGTTGGCATTTAGATATAAAATGGCCTATGATGCCACAAAAGGTGCAACCAACCCGCTTGGATTGCAACCTATTATTAATAGTATGGTCCGATGTAGCCATACCTACCCTAGTCCCCCGAGTGGGTGGCCTAATCCTACCCTGACTGAATACAGGTCTTCCCTGACTGGACACAGGCCTCCCAGATGGCCCTGAGGTAGCCGTTGCAGGAGGTGAGCCTACATTGTCAACAATCCGTGCTTCTTCCTCCAAAAAGGTCAAAAGGTCAATAAATTTAGGCAACGGGCTTGCCTCATCTCCGCTTCCATATTTTTGTTCAAATCTTAATTTTAAATCAGAGGGTAACTTATTCAATACAATATGGAGCAACAAGAATGACCACTCCGTTACTGGTAAATTTAATTTCTCCAAACAATTATAGGCCACCTTTAATGGATTTAAAAAATCATCCCTTATAAACATGATATTCCTTAAATAAGGCAAATTTAATATCTTTGCCACATGGGCATCCGCAATTAACCTAATATTTTGATATCTGCCCATCAATAGCGCCCTTGCAGTCTCATAATTGTTATCTGTTATGGTTAAATGTGAAATAACCTGGTGAGCGTCTCCCGATAGACAACTCAACAGATAACTTAATTTTTGTGAGAGTGATATATCCATCCGACAATGTACCAAAGAATCAAAAATGTTAATAAATGACATCCAAGTTTCATACCACCAGAATACTTGGGCAAATTTAAATCCGGCATCTAGTATAAATTGAGGCATTACTACTTGACTGACCCTTAACCGTGGGACTACTGGCCAGATCCAGTGTCCTTACCGCCTGAATAATGCTGTCATAATATTCTAAGCATTGCTTGTAGTCTGCCTGAGCTTGAATCAACCTTGCCTGCAAAGTTTCATTGTCTGGATTCATGTCAGCCCTATCATAACACATTTGTAAAGCTTGATCCAGATCCGCCATGTATCTGTTCGCATTTGAAGCCCGCTCTTTCAAGGCCTCAACCCTGTCTGGTCTACTCACCAGAGAAAATGCGCTTACCAACCATTGCAATATGCGACGAATTTCGTTGTAACCGTCCGACATTTAATAATTATAAATACCAACCACCTTTGCTACCAAAAATTGTTGGCGTTTTCCCGAACGCCCGTTATTTGCTTATATTATTTAATTATATAATAAAATATTGCTTACCGGTCCGTAGTTCTGGCTTGGCTTGAAAGTGTGTTTTGTGTGTACTAATGTGCCCTACCGTATGTGGTTATAAATATATATCATAACTACAATACTTGTAGTGTATAAAAAGGAGAACGCGTGGCGACCACTTTTCCTGTAATCCCGTCGAAACCGTAATATGCAAATATTAATCCGCCGTAAATAAACTCAATAAAAATGCCGTGAAAAAATCCGAAGTGACAGTCAAGTACCGAAACCGTAATGTCAAAATCTTTTTTTTTTTATTACTTTTTTAAATTTCCTTTTCCTGCGGTCCGAAACTCATAAGTCCTAAACACATGCATTGTTATGTTTTTTTGTTTTTATCGCGACTCACCTACAGGCGACCAAGGGATGGACCACGCCCCTTCCGTGGCCGGGGGGCGTCGTCGGTGGAGAAGACCGAGGGGGTAGTGTTAGCCTCCCCCGAGAAGGGCTCCCCTAGAGTTCAGGGGAGCGTAGGCTTGGGGGTTCCCGGAAGAGCTTGAATGTTTACCGGTGCTCCCTACATGCCTGAGGAAGGCCATCCCTGAGGTTTTTAGTGAGTAGGCCTCCCCATCTGGGAGGAAGAGCCCCACAAATAACGGCCGGCTCGCCACAGCCGGGGTATGCAATTTAATGCATTTTCCTCAGGGGAAAAAAAAAAAGTTTGGGCAGTAAACGAGCAAACGGATCACCTGAAGGTAAGCGATAACCGTTGCCCATGGACACCCGCAACACCAGAGGAGTCACAGATGCGTTGGCGGCCTTTTAAAGGGGAATAAGGGGGGAAGGGGGGGTTGCGCCTCCGGTACCCCCACTCACTCGGCGAAACACAGCGCAAGCGCTATTTTGCGCCGATTTTCGCAATGAAACAATTTCAATTTGTCTATAATAATAATATATATCTATATAATAATAAAGCTAATTACTTAATGAAATCAAGATCTGAGTACATTTTATCCAGTAAAATGTTTACAGACTTCCCCTGAAAGTTTGTGTATTTTGAGTTATGACAGTCTTCTTCCAAGCCGACGAAATGTACAAACGAAATTCTATAAACGAAAACCATTGGTACTTACCAAGATCGACCCTGGATCCCCCGAATCACCCCATTCATAGACCAGTGCTGAGCGAAAACCACAGCGAAACCTACACTCCATTTTAATTAGTTACAATGTAATTAAACACAATGGTTAAATACACAAAAATATTGATCTTCAATATTAATATTTTTGGCTTGTTTCATGTAAGTTTTTTACCTATATCCAAATTATTAGTTTGTACGGTTTACTACAAAATTTGCTTTAACACGGACACACTCAAGGCTTTATACTTCGTAATAAAACCTTAAGATTGAAGAAATAAAAAATAACATTACGTAAATGTAAGGCGTTGTTAGGCTACTATGTACATCAGAGTTTCCCGCTTAAAATGTAGGCGCCAATCTTAATTACTTTGTTCATTCCAAAGTTTTGATCCATAATTCTTTACGAGTGCCATCCATCTTTGTTTCCGGGGCACAAAGTGTAATTAGCGGTAATCTAATAAGTATGACATAATCTTTCCTTACAGACATTCTCTGGTATATTATAACAACGTTAGGATGAGTGCGCTCTCTTTTAAGCATTATCGAATTGATTTATAGCTCATATTTACTTAAACTATTTTTTTCTCATTTGACACATCATATATATGTCGTGGAGCTTCTGCTACAAAATATATATATTTTACTTGTAATGATTGAAGTCAAACTATATTTATATATTTTTAATCGTAAAAAATATCATCTGCTCCACCTAAAGCTAATTTGTCGGTGGTATGCTTTTTTTTTTTTTGGACGGACCTATGCTGAAGCCTCAGATGGCTATGTTCAGCTTTGCAATGATGTGTATTTGTGGAAGGCGCACGAACTGAAGGTTCGACACCTAGCCAACTAACAACACCGGCAACCGTTCCGGTGTCGTTATGGTCGAAGCAAAGGGAGTCGGCGCAGCTTGAGCGCGCCGTCTAATGGCTCGAACGCTCAAGATCGCCGTGTAGTGGGGGGTGAGAATCTACCCGGTACGTGACGGTACCGGGTATATGTTTGACGTATGCGTGGCCCGGGTCTTCGCGCTCGCCGACGAGCGCGGTGAGTGAG
The DNA here is from genome assembly GCA_036419045.1 of Scirpophaga incertulas. NCBI lineage: Eukaryota > Metazoa > Arthropoda > Insecta > Lepidoptera > Crambidae > Scirpophaga > Scirpophaga incertulas. The sequence continues at coordinate 5,000,983 of CM071631.1, read as the reverse complement.
AGAGAGACGTGGGTGTGTGACGTGAGGGACGACGCGGTTGGTGGCCGGCGGGAGGGATTGATTTGCGCGTGTGATGGGGTCGGGCGGGTCGGACAAGATGTTTTTGGGGCGGCGGGCTTTAGCCGAGACGCTATCGGTCGGGGTGTAATCTATCATTTTGCGAATGATACTATTGGGGTGGGTGCGAGCGTTTGAGAAGTAGCGAGTAGCTAAATCTTTTATATGAGACTCGATCGAGTGAAGGTCTAGATCGTAGTGTAAGTCTATGCTGCGTGAGTACCACGGGGCACCCAGAGCGCGTCGGATGAACCGGTGGTATGCATGCATATGTTATTATAAACGCCGGTGGATGGATAAAAATGGTCGTTCTGTAATAATAGTTCTAAAAATTGACACGATAAATCACAAAATAAAGTGTGCAAGATAGCTGAAGTAGTGAAGATTGCAACTGGTAACGTTTTTAATACTTTCGTCGAAGTTGGTCCATTAACGAGATTTATTTTACTACTGCTACTGCGTTAACTAACTACTGACCAAAAGCTACAACGTATCCATGATTTGAGTGCTGTTTTTCATTGTTTAACAGAAATAAAATTCATTTTTCAATTAGGTATGTGCGTATATTGAAAAAAAAATACGGCTTCTAAGTAAGTCCGTGATAAAATTCGTCGAACACGACCTAATTAACGAAACAGAAGCTGTCTACTATTGAAGCAAGAAATGCCTTGCAATTTCAACTAACACTTTGACGTTATTATTCTAAAGAAAAAATATGAATACACTGAACAAATAGCGTCTAAAATAACTCCACATTTTTGTCATTATGCTTTTACGTGGAAACACGTGATTTATTTGACGTTGGTATGCCTTTCCAAGATCACAATCTCGTTGGGAATTCCAATTACCGAATCCGCGAGCAACAGAGCTTGCAGGCGAAGATCGGGAAGTAAAATGTTTTCAATGTAACATCACTTCACATCGCTCATTTTCACTTACTTATGATATCTGATCGATTCGATTTAGTCACACGAGTCATAGACAAAATCTAGTTTAAATAAATCGAAAGACATCTAGTTAATATTAGCCATCATTATCCACATTTAACTATGAAAAAATTATTATCCTTCCAACTATATATTATACGATGGGATGACTGTACAGAAGATTAAAGTGGAAAGTCAAAAGGTATATATTTGTTTCTTTTATATTTCTTTTTTTATTACGAAGGATTCCTCAATTATTAAGAAAGACGTGCAAACTCCTGTTTATTTTCTACCTCTTTATTACTGAGATGTTTGCATAAAGAATGTAAAAATATTATAGGCACGCAGTAGATTCTTGTTTGTTTTAGAAAAATTCGGAAGTGTATATAGGTAGTTATGGCTGTAGATATTTACGATTGATTATACCAATAAACGAAAAATGAAAGATAGAAAAAAAACATTTACTCGACATACATAAAAAGGTCCTTCAAATAAAAAAAATACATGACAAAAAATAAAAAAATAAAATTAAATGATAATAATTACAATATCGAATCCGAAACCGAACCTGACACCAACAGAGCATTATGCTACCGTCGGGAAAAACAGCAGCCCTGGTATTCAGTTGGTGCTGTCATGTTAATTTCACAAATTATATATAAATTAAACAATAAAAAAATATTTGTTCAATTAAATTCATTGCATTGAATAACAATTAACTCAATTTATATAACCCCCGGATTTATCAAAAGTGGTATTTTATAACTAATAAAATGTCACAAATGATAAGTAATAAATAACTTCATAATATTCCAATTCAATAAAATTCAGTATTATATAATTATTTTTTTTATTGTAATTAGGACCAGCAGCAAATGTTATATTAAAACACCAAAATATTACGAATCCTTAACCTATAGAATATATTTTTTTAAGGTAGCTACAACAGACACCACAAAATACACAATCAAACATACATATATTAGACTATTAAAAAAAAACATAAATAGAAAATAACATAGAACAACTCAGATGATTTATATTATACTAGCTTTCTGCCCGCGGCTTCGCCCGCGTGGATTTCGGGATTGGGTGTATAGAGGGTTAAGGGTCATAGCTTTTGCCCACGGCTACATATACGCGGAAGTCGGTTTATGGTGCGAAGATTTTATCGCGCTTCCCGTGGGACTATCCGTTTTTCCGAGATAAAAAATGCCGCAAAACTCCTCAAGAATCACTCTATCTATTGATGAAAACCGCATAAAAATCTGTGCAGTAGTTTTTGAGCGAAGCCTTTATTGCGCATCCCGTGGGATCTGTCGATTTTTCCGGGATAAAAAGTAGCCTATGTTACTCGGGGAGAATGTAGCTTTCCAAAGGTGAAAGAATTTTTGAAATCGGTCCAGTAGTTTAAGCGTGAAGAGGTAACAAACAAACAAACAAACAAACAAATAAACAAACAAACAAACAAACACACTTTCGCATTTATAATATTAGTTGGGATATGATGGCATGACGAATTTTAATTGTAATAAAACACACAAAATATCATTAAGTAAGAATGCCTCTATACTAACTGCAACTGTAAAAGATGCTTCTTGAGATATTGTTGGAACATATTTAATGAAAAACCAGAACTTCATTTATTACTCAATATTATTTTATTAATACTGTATATACGGATAAGTTAAGTACACACAGCAATATCTGAACCGAGACACAATTAATATCGGCAACGGCATCGTAATTAATAACGTAATCATAATCTCCTTTCATCTAGATGTTTCTCATATAATGAACTACGCCGAGAACTAATACCAAGTTTTCTCCTGATACTATTGAGCGTTTCTTCGGTTACTTGTAATATGGTTATTTCATGGTAATTCTAGCTAAATCCATTTCTTAGGGTTCCGTAGCCAATTGGAAAAAATGGAACCCTTACGGATTCGTCATGTCCGTATGTCACAGCTACTTTTTCCAAAACTATAACTAAAAAACTATACTGTTGAAATTTGTTAACTGTAACACGCATTAAGAATTTCATACAAAAATAGAAAAAAAAACGTAAATTTTTGGGGGCCCCCAAAATTATTATTATTATATTCGTTTATTTTTTTACTCCTCTTTTAGAGAGTTTACACCAGATACGCGGGCCAAGCCAATCGTATATGGGATTAAATGAAATAAGTTGAGTTGAGTGTTGACGCACTTATAAACTTGCGTGTAATACGACATGTATTGAGAATGATGCCTTTTTGAATCAAGGTAAGTGTATGGGCGGGTACATCTATTGTATCTAGGCTTTGTTTAAGTGACTTTGGTTTAACTTTGTATTATTATTATTCATATATTTAATTAATAATCTCAAAGGACATTGTTCCGGCTCCATACATGTTCTGCCTAAGAACCGTTCGAATCGAAAGTGACTTATATAAACTCTTAAAATTATATGAAATCCTATGAAATAAGATTTCACAAACGGACACTTCAGGAAACTAAAATAATTACGAAAAAAGTTAATATTTTGAGGTTATAAATAAAAAATAACCTTGCGTGAAATATCAGAGTAGTAATATCAAAGTAATATTAACAATACTATGTACAGCTATATATGTTCTCTTCTAGAACAAGAAAGGACTACTTTACTAGATACTAGGAAAAAAGATAGTACCTAGTCAAGTTTAAGATAATTCTTTGACAATTATCATTTTACAAAATTCAGTCCTTTACACACAGCCGAGTCTACCAAGTACGCAATGTAATCGGAGTCCGTAATCAAGCCAAAATTGTTAGAATAAAACCATGAAACGCATAGAAAACCGCAAAAGAAACGATAGTCGCAAAGCAATCAAAAATTAAATGAAACGGACACAGGTATGAAGTACACCAGTGTTGCCAATTACGAAAACTAAAACTTAAATGCCAAGCTAGAAACTCGCGATTTCGCTTAAAAAATATATAATACTACTTAGTTTTTTTCTAGCTAGTAATTAAATTAGGTATTTAAATGAATAAAGTGTTATCAACTAATTTTAATAACCGACTTCAAAAAGGAGGAGGTTTTCAATTCGATCCGTATTTACCGAAATCGCGAAAACTTCCGAAACTGGCAGCACTGGCTGACGGAAAACATTTTATACGGCATCAATAATTGTGACCCAACTTTTTATTTGGAATTTATTTATTTGAAGTGTCCGTGGAATACTAAAATATGTTTCAAATAATATAAAAATAAATATAAATTATAGTATAATTTATATTCACATCGGTACTTAGGCCAAAATTGAACAATGTCCTTTAATCTATACTAATATATAAAGCTGAAGAGTTTGTTTGTTTGTTTGTTTGAACGCGCTAATCTCCGAAACTACTGGTGCGATTTGAATAATTCTTTTTTTGTTGGATAGTCCATTTATCGAGGAAGGCTATAGGCTAAATAACATTACGCTATGACCAATAGGAGCAAAGACAGAGCGGTAAATGTGTAAAAAACGGGGAAAATTATTCATTTTTGAAGGCTTTCTTTGCGTGCGCTGCGAAAACGGTTCAAGATACACAAAAAATATGTATGAAAGAATTATTCCTCTATACATGATCTAAAAAAAAGTCCGCGACGGCATATGTCTATCTTTTAAGGTTTAGTCACAATGACCGTTTTTATGGTACCAAATTTGGTCGAAATAATTTGTTTAAGTTGTATCAACATAATAATATTAATCTTTATTCAAATATAAATATAAATATGTTGTTGGTTAACCAAAAATCTGCCGGAAGTCACTATTCCACGCGGACGAAGTCGCGGGCAAAAGCTAGTCTTATATATAAAAATGAATCGCAAAATGTGTTGGTAAGCTCATAACTCAACAACGCCTGGACCAATTTGGCCAATTCTTTTTTGTTAATGTTCGTTGAAGTTCAAGAAGGGTTTTTACAATGAGGAAAATTCGAATAATTATCGGAAATACCCTAAAAACAGCCCTTTTATTTTCCCATGCAAACGTTTTCAAACTAAAACGTACAGTCGAATTGAGCTTTATTGTTATTGTATAAAGTTCATATTGCAAGCACTCACTGTTGTCTAAGCAATGAAGGTGTGTTCCTGACATCAAAGAGTCAATTTGCGCTTTATTAACGCTACATATAGTTGAAATTCAATCATATCTATCAAAACAGTGTGCGTGCGTGTGTTGGAGCACAGAATACATCGTTGGAGGATTTAATGTCACGTTCCAAAATTGAATAGCCACAAAATGTAATAGGTCATTTAGACTTTTTTGCGATTTGGTTGGCTATGCAACATTATCTATAAAATAATTAGGAACAAAAAACTGCCACTGTACAAATCTTTTTGACAGGACGAAGTCTGTCAGGTCCGCTAGTAAAAAAACTTAAACCTATGCCGCCGGTAGCGAGGCGAGGCCCAAACAAACCGGTGGTTAGGGTTGCAGACAGAGAATTCTCTGGACAATACGTGCCGTGTCGAGAATCACTGCATATTGTATCTTTATATTATCTTTATTTTTATCCTTTTATCATTATTATAATTATATTATACTTAGAACTGAACATTTTTTTCATCAAACCCTATTTAACTATATGTGGGTATCTATGGACAAGTCTTCATTAATGATATTAAGGTTTCTAATGTCATTTTTTTTTCTAAGCTTTCTACGAGAGTTACTCGAGAGGCATTTTCAAAGAGGTAAAATGTAACTACAAACAATATATGATGTATGTACTTACATCATCTTGCAAACGTCCCCCTAAACTCGATTTGAACGAGATCTAGTAAGTAGTTTTTTTTTTCAATACGTCATAAATCGTAAACCACAATTTACCTTTCATTCAATAAACTCAAATATAAAAAATGCACTATTATTAAAACATCGATCAAAGTAACAACGAACTACAAGAACTTTTATGTTACATGCTACGAAACCCTTTCTGGGCGAGTCCGATTCGTACTTGGCCAGTTTTTTTTTAAAGCTTGGTGAGTATTTCTGGAAATGGCGACGTTTGAACATTGATTAAAAAATATCAAAATCCTATGATGAATTATCATCATCAACAGTAGATGTGAACTGTGTAAGTCCATCACATCGACTATATGTACTAGGGAAGATTTGAGTTCCAAATATTGTGATGGCTTAAGTGGCACATAACTTTTTGGATTATTTGTACAATCTCCGTGAACAGAAATTGTTACTAATGATATCTAATTATAACGACCTCCGTAGTTAAGTGATTCAAGGTGTCTCTAGTACACCGGATTCGAATCCCGGTGGGGGCAAATGTTATATATATATATATATAGAATTTCGCATATTCTTTAACTACTGTTATTGGATGTATTTGGATGCGATGTGAATTTCCCAATCTTAAGCGCCGGCCATGTTTTTTTATGATTGGGAATATAACAATTGTACTAATGAAATCATAATAATGTCATTATAATCTGTTTATAACATTAAAAAAACTTATTCCTGACACAACAGAATGTGATAAATTACTGATGTTTTTGTTAATGATTAACATTTTTATTAATTTACTTAATTAACAAATAACCAACACTAATTGACACTGACTAAACACTTTGCAGTTCGCTCTTATATAGCTTCGATGTTTATTCGCCGAATTGTATTCAAATCGTCCCTTGCGGTCCCTTTTTTTTTCTTTGCAGAGGAAAGACTGAGAATCGTCATTGATGCCACCACAACCAAATGCCCCAGTGCTTATGTCGGACTCGAGACGAATCGAGACGGCTCGCCTCGAAAGATCCATCGAATAAACTCAGCCGGAGTAGTTGGTTTTAACTTGACGGTTGAACTTGACGTGACAAGTCCCTATCGACTGACTGACCTACTAGAACAAAGTTCTACCAAAATCGCGATAGCGCGTCTGTAGATCAATCTAGACAATTCTATCTTTTACTGCGCTACTCGACACTAGAGGGCATTACCGATTGTTTGGTAATTTTCCTAAATCTATACTAATATTATAAAGAGGAAAGATTTGTTTGTTTGTTTGTTTGTAATGAATAGGCTCCGAAACTACTGGACCGATTTCAAAAATTCTTTCACTTTTGGAAAGCTACATTATCACCGAGTAACATAGGCTACTTTTTATCCCGGAAAAATCGACAGATCCCACGGGATGCGCAATTAAGGCTTCGCTCAAAAACTACTGCACAGATTTTCATGCGGTTTTCATCAGTAGATAGAGTGATTTTTGAGCAAGGTATTGCGGTATTTTTTATCTCGGTAAAACGGATAGTCCCACGGGAAGCGCGATAAACCGACTTCCGCGCATATGTAGCCGTGGGCAAAAGCTATGACCCTTAACTCCCTATAGACCCACTCGGGCGAAGTATTCTATAATTTTCTTAAGCTTTCTACAGTCTTCCTGAAAGTTCGGTGTGATCGACTTGCTTATAAGCTGTATTATAAAACTCACTTTATTAATTAATTCCTACATACTCGTAGTACTAAGTAATAAATCAATATAATAATGTAAATGGAACTATTTAAAAATTAAGTACGCTTAAAGCTTAACAGAAGCATCAAAAACTATGGCTCTTTCAGCTAGTTTATAAGCCCATAGTTCATATAATTCAGACAAAAAATAAAATGGTAATGAGATGGGAGTTGAAAATGTAACATCTGAACTTTCAGAGTTATGACACTGCAGACTGAAAGCCCCAAATGCGTTTGCAACGTGGGATGCATGTTAATGTGGCTAAAATATTGTCAAATACTACGACTTTAACAATATGTTGCAGTGAGATTACTTTAGCTTCAAATTAAGAAATGGCTTTCATTATTATTATTTTAAAGCGTTCGAATGTTTTATGTATTTATTTATATATCACACAACTTTAACATGATCTAGCTGGTATATAAAGCCTTAAAATCTCTACAAAACTAATGAATAGATATCTACATAAAACGGATTCGTATTTTAGTAGCTATATTTTATCATGATTATTTTGTACTTGAATTTCGAGTTGGGGATGATACAATGAAATCACAGAGCTCAATAGACTTAACACCCATTTCAGTTCACAAACTTTCCAGTATCATAGTAAACTTTTCATATAATCAGCCCTTTAGAGCTAACTTTCTTCTGTTTCTGCTTAAAATTAATTAATAGGATTAATTTAATTATACACTGAGAGAAAATTATTGTCATTGTATCAAAAAAACTTTAACCCCACACAACCGTTTAAGGCAAATTGATATAGATACAAAGTTTTTATTGTCAGATGTTTATTGTGATTATAACAACATTTATTAGCAATGTTAAACGTTGTTACAAATACAATTTTTATTAACAATGTGAACTTTGTTCCGGGTACAAGTTTTTGTTGTCAATTTAACAACAAAAACATTGTTAAGTTCCCCCCCTACATTTACCCCCTAAATTTGCAGTTGCAATCAAGTGCAGGTACTAGACCTGCACTTGATTATACATTTTGACTGATTTTGAAAAGTAGTTGCAGAAGGTTACAAATCTACCTTTTAACGTAAGTTTCTTTGCTCAGGTTGGAAAGTTTGCTCAGAGCACATATTTAGCAAATAATTTAGGGTTAGGACCGCTGAGGTAAGCAAACCTTATGGGTAACAGGATAACAAGGGTGGTACTTACCCAACATTTTATTTGTCAGATGACTAAGTCCGGCATTTATTAAAAATACCCTTAGAGCCTCGTCGTCCATATTGAATATCTCGCAATTGTCACTCATTAAAATAGTTCTCAAAGTGGTTAAAAACCTATGTGATTTTTGATTCGTAGCACGTAACCGGTACCGGTATACTGATTTGGTCCACCAAAGGAATTATAGCAATTTATTGTAATCCTGTCAGGTGTTTAAACCGCTAAAACGAAATGATATATTCACACGCGCTCAACGATCACAGGCAAATGAAACAAAATCAAAATAAAACTTCGATCAACTGACAAAGTTCGTTAAATCATTAGCTCCCCCCGCCGCCAATTCATGCCACTTACTTTGTCAATACGCCAAAGTTAATAATTAAAAATGTATCTCAGCACAAAAGGCACTTTGCTATTATTTTCTTTTGTGAATCAAACAATTTTAAATTTTGATAGATCTACAAAATATGGAAATCGTTGACAACGTAAAGTTGCGACAGTGTTAATAATACTATAACTTAAATAAAATGACAAATAACGTATTGTCCACAGATTCATAAAAGTTTGACAATAAAAACTTTGTGGCCATAGATAAATTAATTTATATTCTTTACCTATGTATTTTGATACAAATACAAAAAAATATTGACAACGTTTTTATTGTGGCTTTGTTAGCTATATTTTTCCTCAGTGAAGCTTACTGTGATACAAGTCAATCGTATTATTATTATTACTACTTGTAATTTAGTTAGTCTAGTTGTATGGCCAAATCTTGTATAGTACTTTTGTAAGCAACATACTTTAATAAGAAGCTATTGATTTACAAGTCCGTTTAAAATGTACTAACTTTTTTGGTTGCTGTTAGCTACGTACTTGCATTTGTAAAAAAAAAAAATATTACATGTACGTGAATATTGGGCAATGGTACACTATACAATATCAATAAACAAGGAAACTTAAAAAAAAGTCATAAAATAAAACGTCGTTGTAAGGTTTCATAGTAAACGGTTGTTGCTTTTATGAATTGCACGGCAGATTTAAAGAATATACATTCTAAATTATTTTATCGCTAACATACTACTCACCTGCCGCGATCATTGTGTTTCGCCAGAATAGCAATTTCGATTTATGTATCTCAAAGAAGGTTATCAAAATAATGTCAAAATTTCCAAGCACATTTGAGGAATGCTAATAAAAGGTAAATAATCAAAAGAAATGGTTGTAAGTCATGATTATAGCAATAAGAACGCTTTTCCTTAATTAATGTATGTTCGTGAAAGTATTTCTAAATTACTTAATTCAATTTTGGTTGCCATTAATTTTTTGCTCATTTAATATTTACGTCGAGAAATGAAGTGGGCGCGGTATTAACATTATGAGACGACTGTTGTAGCGTGACAATTGTAGCGTTATTGTAGCGTTTCGGAAAACATCGGTATTTTTTCCTTTATTACCATTTTTGTTTCCTTTGAATGTTTCAACTACATTTTAATTATTTAGTTGATATTTTAGTTGATTAGGGCATCTTTGATCTAGATTAATCATCCGTGTACTTGGAACTTATTCTGGACGATGGTAGTTTTTTATTAAATTATGCCTTCATTTGTTTCTGTACCATAACCTTAAATAAGTTTGCCGCTAAAAATTTTCTCAAACCTTAGATAACCATAAAGAAAAAAAAAACAGGTAAGATAAAAATAACAACATTTTTTATTCTGTTAAAATATAAATTGCGACTCTTTTGATTGTGCGTATGTACTATGTGTATATGTGTATGAAATGATTTTTTTTTTATAATAAGTCCACAACAGCTATTATTTTATGAGACTGCCTCTAAAATGTAGATCGCTACAGATGGTGATCTGAATGCGGTGGCATTTACTAAACGCAGGGAAAAAAACATCCTGAAACTGATGGTTTCAGGATGTTTTTTCGTAATTGCTAACATAGATTTATAGAAAGTTAGGGCAGATTCTAACACCTTATGGCCTCTATTTAAAGATATTGTGTCAACCTGAAAATGATACTTCAAGAGGTAAGTTTGCAGTGTCTTCGATGTTCATAAAATCAAATGAAGCTCGCTCCTATGTTCGGGATTACTTAATTTATCATCAAATGAAATTAATAATAATAATGTTTTATTAATAAACACCGAGTTACATGGCCCAATACATTTCAACTATGTCGATATTGCAGAAGAATGGGCCTTTAAATCAGGTACCAGCGGGACTCAAACTAGACCAAAGCCTGTATCTTGTCTAGTCCTGCAGGTGCTTACAATACTTCCAAAAACTTTCCAGGTTGGACGACAATATAACCTTTGTAAACTTTATTATTTAACAATTTTTCAGTATTGATTATATTAATTGTATATTTTTTTTTATTTTTTTTTATACTACGATGGTGGCAAACAGGCCTACGGCACGCCTGATGGTGAGCGGTTACCGTAGCCTATGGACACTTGCAACACCAGGGGTGTCACTTGCGCGTTGCCGACTCTTCAAAAACCTATTTACTCCCCTTTTGAAGAACCCCATACTGTAGCCCTGCGGGAAAACCTCGGCAGGGAGCTCATTCCACAAACGAAGTGTACGCGGGAGGAAATTCCTTTGGATCCGCACTGTGCGGGACCATTTAGGCTCCAGTGTGTGGGCATGAACTCCCTGTCGATGGCGACCGGTGCGATGATAGAAAGTAGCCGTGGGCATATTTTGTGTTTTGTATATCTATGTGTGTGTGTGTGTGAGAAATTAATAAAAGAGTTCTACTCATACACATAAATCCATCATTTTCTGAACAAAAAAAAACTGTAGCATATTGGCAACCAAAATTTGGACATTCTGAAAAAGGCCAATGCAGTACTTTACTTAAAACCATAGCGAGTTCAGTAGGTAACTCAAGGCCCGAGATCTAAACAATTAGATAGACTTGACTCCTGTGAAAGTGTGTATTTTGTATCGTTAGTGGTTCCAAAATTACAAATCTAACAAAGTTCTTGTAAGGGCGTAGGCGTTTGGTCCTTTCTGTATTCTGAGTATGTTTGTCTGTCTGTGTTTTTAATTTATCTTCATCAAAATCCACCAAACTGTCTATGACGACAGGAAACTCCATAGCACCCATTGCACTTAGAACTGACTTGTTCCAGCACAGTTAAGTTTCAATATGACCCATTTCAAATATAAAGAACAGGTAGGTGGTAACTAAATTATGATCCTGGTATGAAGATGTCTATCAGTGAGAGTTACCACCTACCATTATGTAGGTCGGTTCCAGTGCCACCAACTCTAGTTCAATGGTATTGGAATCACAATATCCTAAACTTTGTTCTAATGGTAAGTTTAGATCACAGCTATACATAACAATTTCTCATTTCTTACATAACATTGAATATTCGATTTAATATTCCAACTAGCGTGTTATTAATTTTACAAAGATGAAGCCTCTTTCAGGCTAAAATTTAACGGTTACCAATTTTACTATTTTCCGGGGAAATTGTGGAGGCTTCTCTAAATTAATTATGGTTACCAAGTTACGCTTAGTGATGAATTGGTTGTCATTTAAGTCATTAATTATTCATCGTTCTGTTAAAATTTAACGCGAAAGGACAACCGTTGCTTTAATCAAGTGGACAATTTAATTTTGCGAATTTCCATCTATCTATATTTATATGTACGTAAAAAGTCCAACTTAAGGGTTCGTCCATTACTACAAACACAACTCAGATTATAGTTTCGGATAATATTAAATCAAAATTTAAAGATGATAACAACGGACTGTTTAAACACTGTAAAATATTACCAATACAACTGCAAATACAATACAGTATATTAAGGGAAAATTATTTCAATGAAACTTATACAGTTCCTATAAAACAGGCTGTATACAGGGATACCTGGTAAGTCGTGCGAACCCCGTTACGGGGTCGTGGTTCCCACCATTTCTGACAGATTTCCCCTTGGAACCCCGCCCCTCAACTTAACCCATGCCATGTCACCCGATTTAATTAACAGTATCACACACAACAACATTAAGTTAAAATTGAAAGAATATTTTTTTGGTTTGTTGTGATTCCATAATGTATTAATTACCTATCCATTATATTCAATATATATTATTGTGTAAAAATAACACTACGTATAAATGACTGTTTTCATTTTGTAATAAATTAAGCAAGTATTTAAGTTTAAAATCGATTGCATAAGCGTATAGACCTCTGTGGTTTTTGTATGCATTGATTTATGTAAAATGATTGTAAGATTCTTTATATGGTAAATAAACGAAAAAAAAAATAAGATAATGTCACAAGACATCTTCTAATCGGGAGGTTCTGGATCAATACTGTTATGTACTAATGTGTTTTAAGAATTTCATAATCTACATTTATCAATAAAATCAATATCAACCTTGTAACAATAAATAGCCATATTAAAAATCAAAATCACACTCATAATCACATCATACAAACACGTTTTGGATTTTCTATTTATTTTAGTTGGAGAAGCTTTAAATTTATTCTATAAGCTTTAAATCTACTTTTTTATTTAGTGTGTTCTTATTTATTCATCGTTAGTTTAACCTTGAACTCCTCCGAACCGTCCGTTAAGCTCGTCCGAACTTCAAGAGGCAAGCCTAAGTTGAACTCCTGTCTTTTCATGTTCTATTATACAAGTTATCGTTATAATTGTTTTATAACAAATCACGATCACTTTTTTATTTGTTTTCAATATCAGATAACGTAAAATTTCGTCTTGTTCTATCAAATAAATGTCACAGGCCACCCTCTTGGTTGATGCAAATTTATATCTAACACTTGTTTTCGGCGTTGTTTTTCATAAAATCCTTGAATTTATCTATCATTCGGGGCTTTCTAGACCTTAAATTAGTATCAACAATGCGACAAATTCAACAATGTGTACCAGCTTTGTGATTCTAGGTTCATACCTTCTAGGTTCATACCAAAAGACAATAGTCGTTACTACCTTCATAGGTAGTAACGAGTGTTATGTCTCATGGCCTTACAAAAGACCAAAGTTAAACCTTCTATTTGAGTATCAGATGTAACTTACTCTGATGTCATAGGTTCTATTTTCAAATCAGAGAGTTTGATTTCTAATTAAGCACTTTATATGCACTATGAAAGGAGCATTGGTAGCGCTGTGATATCAGCACTAGTCTATGAATTTACATGATTCGCAGGACCCGCTGTCAATCTTGCTATGTACCACCGTGTTATTAGTTTTTAGAATTACATATGTAAATTTATCTGACGCTTCTAATGTGATGGAAAATATAGTAACTTGCTTACACCTGCGAAGATGTTCTAAGATGTATATAGTAATGATGGAAAAAACGTATCTTTGTTGAGATTTAATCATTTGTATCCAGATCAATACAAAGATTCGAATCAGTAAAGTGCTTCATTTGCATCATTTGTATCAGTGTTACAAATTCACATACAAATATTCGGATATCTGATGTATGATACAAATACACTGATATAAATATTGATATTGATTCATTTGTATCAGTGACTCTGAGCCAATTGTGTAAGCGTCATGTATCGAATGAAAATGAGATGCAATGAGCGACGTGATCCGAAGCGTTCTGACGATAAACTATATTCTTATAAGCGCCGCGTGCCGATTGAAATCGAGATGCAAACGAGCGAATGATTCATTTGAAGCGCTGTTAGAGATTTGAATCAGTGAATCACTTGGAAGAAACGACTCACTGAGTCTTTTCTGTTAAAATTGACACATCTCTAGTATATAATCAACTGTAATGGTTCAGCAAGATTGACTAAGGGGTATCGCCCTAACATAGTTTGGATAGGTTCTTACATATTTAATTGTAGCCTATTCTCAGTGTTGCACTGCTCCCTCTTTTTACGCCCTGCCTTCACCTGGAGAGTGATTGCTAACATTCCCAGTTGTATCCAGATCAATACAAAGATTCGAATCAATAAAGTGCTTCATTTGCATAATTTGTATCAGTGTTACAAATTCACTGATACAAATATTCGGATATCTGATGTATGATACAAATACACTGATATAAATATTGATATTAATTCATTTGTATCAGTGACTCTGAGCCAATCGTGTAAGCGTCACGTATCGAATGAAAATGAGATGCAATTGAGCGACGTGATCCGAAGCGTTCTGACGATAAACTATATTCTTATAAGCGCCGCGTGCCGATTGAAATCGAGATGCAAACGAGCGAATGATTCATTTGAAGCGCTGTTAGAGATTTGAATCAGTGAATCACTTGGAAGAAACGACTCACTGAGTCTTTTTTGTAAAGATTGACACATCTCTAGTATGTAATCAACTGTAATGGTTCAGCAAGGTTGACTAAGGGGTATCGCCCTAACATAGTTTGGATAGGTTCTTACATATTTAATTGTAGCCTATTCTCAGTGTAGCACTGCTCCCTCTTTTTACGCCCTGCCTTCACCTGGAGAGTGATCGCTAACATTCCCAGTCACAATGGCACTAGAACCAAGGCTTTTAGGCTAAGTTGAAAGGTCATATCGATCGGGCCGTCCCAGTCGATTTGGACTCCAACATAATTTCCGCGGCGTTGTTCATGTTTCGTGGTTCTTGTTATGTATTCTCAGTCTCTTTACTCCTCAGGAAAAAAAAATATAAGAATTTGTCTCTGAACACACAAATTCGATATATCGATATAATTGTCACGCTGTCTGTAACTTATATACATATAGCGAAGTTAAAATGTGACGTGTAGTGAAGTGACCATGATATATCTCATGTTTGATTTTAAGTGTCTTAACACCCTTAATAACCTTATAGACTTGTCACACGCGCCTTAAAGCACGTACGTAAGGTTAAAGTTTGAATATATTTTATATTTATAGTTTTTGAAAACAGTTAATTGTTTCTATTTATGTGGTCACTTATCAACAATTACTATATATTGTTTCTGAATTATATGAAAAAAAAAGAACATTTTCATTCATCCGACAATCAGAGCCTCTCATTCAAAAGTTTTAATTGGGTAAAACCTTTAAGGAAAAGTAGGAATAAAGCTACGAACAATAGCTACGGCCATTAAGATTTATTCTTCAAAAGCGCTATGCAGTAATTTACATTACAAAAGTCGGAAAAAAACACAAAAACCACTCGCTTACATTGTTCGATATTAAAGAAGTTTTGAACATTCCCGCCTTTTCCCTCTTACCAGGCGCTACGTGCGGACTGATGACGTGAATTAAATTAGACAACGTTCCAAAAAATCCCTTAATTTGAGTAATATTTGGAGTCAAACTGAATGATTGAAGTTTAAGGTGCATGGAGATCAGAGGTTTGATGGCTCAAATTTTCTGCTTAATTCGTTCGGTAATAATACATCTGAAACTAGTTGAACCATTATCACGCTGTGATGCAGCTTCCCTTGGCGTGTCCTCCCCCTCATCTGATGGGGGGGCGGGGGGACCCGCCGACGATCGAAGCTCTCGCGGCAAGGTGTCAGTGAGGGGCATTGTTAGGTTTTTAGTCGGTAGGCCGCGCACTTGGCTGGCACTCGGCCCCCAAGCGCATGGAGAGCCCGACATAACCGAGCCGCGAGGTATGCGTAACGCATTTTCCTAACATTAAAAAAATGGTTTATCGCCATTATAAGAATCTAATACTAATATTTTTTTGTCTCCCAATTGTAAATAGTACGCGTATTAATTTGTTTCGCCGGAGTCGCGTCGAAGCCATATCATTCGGAAGTCCCGAAATTCGCGACTTCCTGCGAAATGAAGAGAACGAATATGGCGGAGTTTTTAGTGGGTGCGAGCCCTTTACTCCCCCTCTTCCCTCTCCCGGACGAGGAATAGTGCGCCGGGGACCAACATCTTCCCCGGAATAGGCATTTCCTCCGCCTCAAAAAAAGGTGTTTCAATTTATTACCTCAACTTTTGTCATTTACAGGTAAATGGTAATATGTAAATCATGAACTTAATATATAAAAATATTAATTCAAAATAACAATACGTTGGACGACATCTACAGACCCAACGCGTAGATGCCATTTAAGCAAAATTTGATGAAAGTGTGCATGGAGTGTACCAATTGAGTATAATTTAATTTAATAAATTATACTCAATTGGTACACTCAAAATTAATAGCCAGTTAGATGCATAGAAACTATTGTCATTAATGGTCAAAACGTATGTGGTATTGCATTTGAATTTTGGTGGTAATAAAAACCAAGCTATGGAAGAGATTCCATTATTATTATTATTCATCTTTGTGTAATAAATATTAAACTCAATATTTCTAGCATAAACAAAATAGAGAAGAAATTATTCAATATCTTGTCCACATCCGGTTCTGATTAAGCGCTTACTTTCTAAAAAAAAGTCGTTTGAGCATACCATAAGTTTACATGAGTTCATCCAATTGGTCAGTCAGGGATAAATAGTCCAGCATATACTTAAGACGTCTAAAGAATACGTGTCTGTGGCGCAGACATTTACAAGTAGAGCCGAATACGTGAATAAAGTTGAGCTATGATCTCAATAAGCTTGTGCCAATTCGGAAACAAAATGCGTCACCGCGGTTGGAAATCGGCCAATATTTTATACGCCAACTATAATGCGAAATATCGACACCATGTGGAGTTGCGGCCTAGGTTTGATTTATCGGTCTCCGTTGAGTTTCCGTACATGAATCTGAACTCTATATCCTGCAGTTTGTAGGGCGAGTTAAAAGTTTTTGGAAATCAGAAAAACGTTGCGGTCGCGATATCACTTTGATTAGAGAGTATATTTTCTCTCGCTCTGAAATCACTTAAAAAAGTATTATTAAAGTATAGCTCACTGTCTTATCTCTTATTGTAACTTTAAGGAAGAAGTTCTTCAGCCTACAACTAATTGAGTACTAAAAAATAAACTGTACGAATAATTTATATAATAGATCTTGTTCTGAGAAAGATGCTCGCTAGTACCCGCAATTGTTATATTTATTTAATTGAGTAGTTTTGCTTACCAGACTGCACTTGCGCCGTTGCTTGTGTTGTATATGTGTACTAATGTGCCCTACCGTATGTTTTTATAAATATATACAATATATTTTGATACTTGTAAGTGTAATAAGGTGAACGCGTGGTCGTCCACTTTCTAATCCAGTCTTCAAGACACTACATGTTTCTTGCTTGATATAATCCGTAAGTAATATAGTTAGATAAAGCCGTATATTTAAAGTACTGTGATATATTTCCGTAAAAAAATATTAATCCGAATTAATACTGCTCAAAATGCGACCGAGATCAGGGGAGATATTGTAGACTCCCCCGATGAGGGCTCCCTTGTATCGGCAGGGGAGCGGAGGCTGGGGGTTCCCGGAAGTAGCTTCACGTTCCCGGGGTCTCCCTACATGCCTGAGGAAGGCCATCGCTGAGGTTTTTAGTGGGTAGGCCTCCCCCTTGGTAGGAGAGCCCCACATAACCGCCGGCTTGCCACAGCCGGGGTATGCAATTTAAATCATTTTCCTGAGGGAAAAATAAGACCACCATTATGATCAACCCAAAGCAGTAAATACTAGTAAACATTTTAAACATTGATCATTGTACTTTCTTAATCCTTTAAAGTTCTGATCTGACTGATCATACGGTTCTGCAAGCCTTCGTGATCTTCAGGTGAATATTGTCTTAAGTTTGATATTTTGATAAAGAGTTTAGAATTAAAGTCTCTTGTAAAACTATAAAATGCTTTTCGACATTGACGTGACTTAAATACTTGTTGTGACCATGTAATAAAAAAGTATTACTATTATTAGCAATTGCAAATAGCAATGAAACAAAGTGATTACCTTGTCTCATTTCTATGAAAACCTTCCTAAGTAATGTCCTCATAATTATTACTGTTTTAACACAAAATATGCGGACATCGTATTTCTCATAACAAGAAAGTAGCCACCTGTTATTATTCTGTAACGTAATCCATCGCTCGTGTCTCGTAAGCTTGTTCTGTTATAAAATCTCACGTTATTTATCTAATTGTATAATATTTTGTTTTAATGCGAATGAATACAATTTTGTACATCTGACTCACTAAATGTAAGACTTTGATCCCTTTGTAGGTTAAATGCGATGTATGCTGAAATAAATCAAACAATAAGAACTCCTGTGGAAGAGCGATAACCTTGTCTACCACTAAAAACCTCACCGATCCTCCCCCGATTGCGCCTGGACGCGAGCCCTAATCCCCAAGGAGAGCTGCATCACGCCGGGGCCGAGCGCTAATCCCGAAGGAGAGCAGCATCGCACCCCGACGCGAGCGCACCATCCCTAAGGAGAGCAGCATCGCGCCCTGACGAGGCCATGGGAACCCTTGCGATCACCACGACCCCCGCCGGTGAATATGACGACTAGCGCCCACTCCGCACCGTCACAAGGGCGGCCGTCGGACATCTCCGACTATCCACCGACCCAAAATGGTCCCCTGGACGACAACTACCCCTCTTAAAAAAGAAGGGGGGCTTCGCCCGTCCGCCACTGGCCGCTAGAAGCGGCCCGCCAGGTTGGACCCTGTCATCCCACGCCCCCCCTCTTTAATTTAACTAAGCAACACAATACTAATGGGAAAAGCGAATCGCTTTTCCCTTTAATAAATAGTTGATTATGGCATAGAGTTCATATTCGCAACATATCGTGTAACATGGAATCATGAGATAAATCACAAAATCTACTTTCGAAGGCATAAACTGATTAATTGAATGAGAAAAAGAAATTTTTTTGTGTTAACTTATGTGTTATAAGTAGAGATCGGATAATCGTAAGCATTTTTACCTAAAGTTAATTTTTGGCTCACAAATTATGGAAGTGGCTTTTTAAAATACATTTTGTTAAATTATAATCCGGGAAAATACGGGACTGCAAAATTTAACGTAGTGATATTGTTTGAAAATTACTAAATTAGCACGTGTATTTATTTTCAAAAGACCGAGACTCGGGTTCATTTATACAACTAAGCATACATATTTACATGAAGTTTAGTTTCAGTTCCCCGTGCGATTTATGAATGTACGATTATTACATGAAGAGTGTTATATGAAAGTAGTGAGCTAGTTTGACTAAATCATTAATAATGAAATAACTGTGAAAATTTTATTAACAAAACAATCCGTTTCCATACTTTGTCTTAAACTAACTTTAGGTAAATATGCATCCGATTATCCGATCTCTAGTTATAAGTTAACACAAAAATTTTCTTTTTTATTTCGCACCTCAACATTAGTTACAGTTTGGACTCACCTTAAATTTGTAGGTAAGCTTTATATTAATTTTGGTCCTTCGACTGTTTGTATTGTGTATCTCTCGACTCGATTCAAGTGGTCTTCAAGAGGTTTTTGAACGAATTCGTAGTTTGGAAAACAAATCAGAAGTACAGTGAACACCATATTGAAACTACTTTAAATAGTTTGTGGGTTTGTACAACTGCGAATCGATTAACTGATTTCCCACAAGCTTTCACTAGTTTGCTACGTATTCATTAACAGTTAGTAAAGTCTATTTTTAATTGACAAAACAAAATGTCAAGAATTCAGTTAAAATATTCGAACGCCACGGATAGTACTCGGTGGTTGGTGGTTGAGGATAAAGGGTGAATAGTTTATTGAAGACGGGGTTTGTCGAATCCCGCATGAGTCGAATATATTGTTTCCTTTTTACCAATTCTATTAAGAAGGCACATAAGAATAATTTGCAAAGACAAAGTGGCAAAGTGTTGCATTAGTGTTTTATTTCAAGAGACAATCGATGACACTCTGGATGTAAATTTCTCTTAGTAAGTTCCATTCCGGAAGTAAATAACTTGCGAAATAAAAATATAAAAGTAAAAAACTAACAGTTACTCTACGAGTGTGGAATTAAAAATGCAAACAATATCCTGGTAATTGCCACGACACCCTCTGATATCAGTACTATCAGGCTTGCGATGCGGGCAGCCTTTTGAGATATGCGACTGGCAAAACGCCAAGAGTTCTTACAACAACCCCGGCATATTTCACTCGTGTTTCAATTTACGACCATGGTGCAAATTGCATTTGACTATAATACGTTGTTAAGTAACTATTTTTATAGTATTCCTTAAAATATGTCAAAAAGAAAAATATATATTTTATCCTATTATGAACGTAAAAGTTTGTATAGATTAAAGTTTGTTACTCTTGTAACAATTATTTAATAAAATAGATATAAATATAGCTAATAATCCCAACTAATATTATAAATGCGAAAGTAACTCTGTCTGTCTGTCTGTTACGCTTTCCCGCTTAAACCTCGCAACCGATTTTGATAAAATTTGGTACAGACAATCTTTAGACCCTGAGGCAGAACATAGGCTTTATATTTCGAAAAAAAGGGTTGAAGGACTTTGAATAGAGGTTGAAAGTTTGTATGGGATTTCTTAATTTTAAAAGATAAAACCATGAAACTTTATATTTAAGCACTTGATAAGAAATCATTAAACATTTGTTCTAGCATTATTGAAATTTCGACCAGCTTGGGGGTGAAATAAGGGTTGAAAGTTAGTATGCAAGTTCGTCAAATATCACGTCACAAGTAACAAAAAATCGTTTGTTCTAGCATTTTGAAATTTTTACAAGTGTTGGGTGAAATAGGGGTTGAATTGAAGATAAGACCATGAAACTTGGTAGCTTAGACATAAGGGACCAAGATTGACAAAAACTAATTTCACGCGGGCGAAGCCGCGGGCGGAAGCTAGTATAACAATAATATAGCTTATTCATCAGAAATTATTCATCAGGTGATATAATCTACTCAAAATACTAACCCTGCGCAGACGAAGGCGCGGGCACTAGTTAGTCATAATTCAATAAAACAAAAACACATCGCACATAACAAATGTATTTACAATGAATAGACTGAAAGTTTTTAGCTATACAAAATTGCACGCCATTTCTTTTACACCTGATTTTTATATGCGTATTCTATAGCAAGCGTGCGCAGTCATGTCATGGTATATATCAAATCTCTCTATCTAATGGACAGCTTAAAAGCATTGTCAGCCTGTGGCTTTTACAAATATTAAAAAAAGATTTTAGTGACTTGTTTGCGTACTAGAAAGGTTTATTTAAAGACTAGATTTCCACCAGTGGCTTCACTCGCAACATATTGGATTTGCATTGGAAATATATGTTTTCCCTTGGTAAAAATTATCTTTATTTATCTCTAGAGTACCCATAATCGACGAGCTGGCACGAAAATATTAATAAAAGTCGAGGAAGCTAAGGAAGTCTTCTTTCAGTCTCTACCTACCCCTTTTTTTTTTGATCCCCTGAGGAAAATGCATTAAATTTCATAAACCGGCTGTGGCGAGCCGGCGGTTATGTGGGGCTCTCCTCCCCAGAAGGGGGAGGCCTACCCACTAAAAACCTCAGGGATGACCTTCCTCGGGCATGTAGGGAGCCCCCGGGAACATAAAGTCACTTCCGGGAACCCTCAGCCTCCGCTCCCCTGCCTAAAGGGGAGCCCTCCTCGGGGGAGGCTACTACCTCCCCCGGTCTCCTCCACCGACGACGCCCCCCGGCCACGGAAGGGGCGTGGTCCATCCCGGTCGCCGTAGCAGTCGCGACTTCCTCGCGCCCGCCGGCGACCCGCGGCGGCGACCCGCAGCTATGCTACCGAGCCCGGCGCCGCCTTCTTCGAGCGGGATCGGCCATCTCCCGACCCCGCTCGGCGGCCTCCTTCTGGAGAATCGCTGCTTCACAGAAGGAGGACACAGCCCTCCAACTCTACCTACCCCTATTGGAAAGAGACGTGAGTATGACAATCCATATATATATATATATATATATATATATATATATATATATATATATATATATATATATATATATATATATATATATATGTTATATCCATCTCCAGGTCTCCAACCAAATCCATAACAAATTACATTAATAAATATACAATTGTTATTTTCGCAGGAATATTTTCTAGTAGTAAATTTTATTTTGAATTGCTCTATGTTTTTTGCAAGGAACAAAATCAGATCAGTAGTTTCGAAGTCTATTCAGTACACACAAATACACAATCCTGTTTTCCTCTTTAGAACTTTCCTATAGTTAAATGTTAAAAAAATGTATACATTATCAATTGTTAAGCTTTTTGAGACCGTATGTAAAGCCAAGCGTCTAACGATATTAAGTGAAAGTAGTAAGTAAATATTGTTACAGGTTACGATGCATTAGAAACCTTTTTACATTGAACAACAAAAACGTAATACTTTGCTGTGCCAACAACTAAATAAACAGTCTTATTTTTTGGGGTACCTCGATAAATATTGATAAGGTATTTAAAATAAAAAAAAATAGTTTACGAGCTATATTTAATTGTTGGTTCACAGATAGCTGTAGACCCTTGTTCAAGAAACTTAATATTTAGAGATCGACTTGTATGTACAACTGCCTATTTGTCAAATCAAATTATAATTATTTTTTAAAACCTCAAAGACTATAAAGAGAAGATCAAGAGCTCAGTATACAAAAAATTACTTTACGGCCCTCCATGTTACACTGATTATATATGTTATACATAATAAGTTACCAGACGATTTGAAATTGTTGCATAGTATAATATTTAAGAGAAAATTAAATAAATGGCTAATTAGTTATAGTCGATATTAAAGAATATTTAGTTTACAAAAAATTAATAACAATTATATATTAATTTAATTGGATTTGTATAATGAATTTAATAACAGCAATGTGTATAATTGTAATAACATGCTTGTATAATTGAATTTAAATGTACAATAATAATTGAATTGGACGATAACAATAATGACATGTACCTATGTATAATTGTAATTGAGAAATTGAATTATTATAGTAATACTATGTCACTAATATATGTCATTACTATGTCATTTCATTAAGGTGATGTTTAATGACATAATTGAAAGACGTAAGGATCGTAAATAGGTAAATTATATGGACGGAAAACATATCTAATAAAGTCAATATATCCTATAAGCTATATAATACTACAATGTAAGAGAAATAATATCTTTCAATGTTGTTTTATAATGTGTTTATATCAATAATTACTATTAATTGTGAAATAAAAACTATAGATGTGTTGCTCTGAAAAGAGATTTATATTTTACATTTAACAAGAACAAAATCCATGAAACTTATAAAGAAACAATTAATAAAAACTCACCTGAAAAGAGAAACAAAGTTTGGGAACCTTTGATATAGATAGTATATATACGCATAGCTACATTAAAACACTGTCTCTCATCATATCATCATATTTTATATCTTTCATCACTGCATAACTCAACCACTCGGCTCCGATCCACAGATCCAATATTATTGGAATACATTTCCCTAAAACACCAGTAAAAATAGCATCGTCAATTTTAAATCAGAGAACGAAGGCTTTGTTAACGTTACATTTATTTATCAAGCCTTCGTTGAAAGCGAAGCTATGTCCGCTGAAACGGAATTACTTTTCACCTTTATTGTCTCCCAGGCAATATTATGAAGATTTACGCACTGGTACCATCCAAAGGTAATGCTTTAGTAACCTCCGAAGAGTATTAAACGTAAGACGATGGTGCTTCTAAAAGAACACAGTTTTCATTCTTTTATTTATTTAAATAAACCGGTTTAAAGTCGTATTTTTAGCAATTCGTGAACTGAATTATATTTGAACACATTGAGCTTTTGTTGCATCATTATTTACATATTTTTTTAAGTTATTTTATATACTACCTACAATTTTCAAACTGTAATTGCTGTATGTATATGATAAAAATAGCGTCTTATTTAATTTCTCGGTGAGGACTGAAAGACAGTGTTCTTGTTGTCAGACAAATATACACCGAGTAGTACTAGACCCTTTTTGCTGCTGCACATACGTCTATTATCACTTGAAATTTTGTCTCTTCTGTGTAAATGTGTGTTTTCTATCTAGCAAATAAACTCACTCTCTATCTTATAATTGGAAATAAAACGCACTTCATCTTATGATTGCCGCTGTATTACTGTTACTTCTGCCCCGTAGGCCTACCAATTAAGCTCCGCCTAAGTTCCTAGGTCCTACTGACCTAGGCTGGGAATGAAAGCGGTTGGTCCTCAGACGATGTATACCTCCCACAACTTACAATGGGTGGTTATGCTGAACTCTAACAGAAGGCCAGCCTACTAACTACATGTTCGGCACGAACTCCAAAATGTCTCTGCGCAATAAGCGCACTCTATATAAGGTGTGTATTCGGCCGGTGATGAACTACGCGTCTCCCGTATTCGCGCACTCCAAAACCCATATTCTACACAGCATGCAGGTCGTGCAAAACAACTTTCTACTCCGAGCCACCGGGGCTCCATTCTATGTTAGACGTCACGATCTCCACAGAGACGTAGACATACCGACCATACAACAACATCTAAAGGCATGCTCGGAGCGCTTCTTCAAAGCCGCATCCCCCACCCCAATCCGCTCATTAAAAACGCGATTACGCAGTTTCCGACCGCCCCACATCCGCCTACAGGGCAAAGCCATCCCATGGCAGCGCTCTGTCAAATATCTAGGCGTCACGCTCGACAAACGACTCACCTTCCGCCCTCATATAGAGAGAACCACCAAAAACGCCCGCTATTACCTCTACCGCCTAGGTAATATGATAGGCCAAAAATCTAAAATGTCATTGCGCAACAAACGCACTCTCTATAAAGTATGCATCCGTCCGGTGCTCACATACGCCTCACCCGTCTTTGCCCACGCAAACCCCAGAATCCTTCACAAACTTCAAATAATCCAAAATAAATTC
Organism: Scirpophaga incertulas; assembly: GCA_036419045.1. Lineage (NCBI taxonomy): Eukaryota > Metazoa > Arthropoda > Insecta > Lepidoptera > Crambidae > Scirpophaga > Scirpophaga incertulas. The sequence continues at coordinate 4,975,534 of CM071631.1, read as the reverse complement.
TTAGCCCGAGCCACCAACGCTCCATACTATGTTAGACGCCATGACCTCCACAGGGACGTGGACCCCACAATACAGCAAACCCTAAAACAATTCTCGGAACGCTTCTTCAAAGCGGCATCCGTACACCCCAACCCGCTAGTCCGAGAGGCGGCAAACTACTCGCCCTCACCCTCCCCTTCGTACCGTCGCCCTAAAAACGCGCTCACCGACCCTCCCGATCGCATCACGCGTAATGTACAAACCCTGCTGGACGCAGCATCTGCGCCGCCGAACAGCACGGGTCACTAAGTACCTTCTGTAAACAATTAAGATTCGACCGACCCACTCTGGGAACCGGCCTGTCCCCTAGAAGCGTATGCACCGTTAAGGGCTGCGCTGCCTCGCCCCCTCCCCTGAGAGGGCGAGCGCTCCGATGAAGCCGATAGGGCCCCAGGCTTTCTGTCCGGCCAAAGGCATTAGGCAGTGTTTAGTTGGTAGGCTGGCCTTCTGTCAGAGTCCAACATAACCACCCGCCGTAGACCGGGCGCGGGTGGTATCCGGTGCAAGGTCGTCCAAGCACCAGGGGGTTGTCATAGCGACCACCGTGGTGGCGCGCCCCCTATGAGGATTCACTGCCTCCTCCCGCGAGGAAAAAAAAAATTCCGACCGCATTCGCCGTTCTAAACACGCGCTATCAGACCCGCCGAACACAATTTCAGCTAAGCTCAACAGGCTACTCGAGGCGGCTTCTGCGTCGCCGAACTCCACAAGCATGTAAGTAGCAACCACACACCAACACCTGTGTAGTTAACTTAACTGTTATTAAGTGCATAAGCGCACATGTTATACTATTCGGACCACTCTGGTAACCGAACCCACTTCAGAGCGCACGCACTCTCCTGAGGCTGTGCTATGCACCGCCCCCGTTCTGGAGGGCGGGAGCGTTAGTTCAAGCCGATAGGGTCCCAGGCCTTCCGCCCGACCAAAGGCTGTAGGTAGTGTTTAGTTGGTAGGCTGGCCTTCTGCTAGAGTCCAACATAACCACCCGCCGTAGACCGGTTGCGGGTATCCAAGCACCAGGGGGTTGTCATAGCGACCACTGTGGTGGCGCGCCCCCTATGAGGATTCACTACCATCCCCCGTGGGAAAAAAAAAGCCTACAAACTGAACACTGCCTAATATCTTTGACCCGGCAGAACGTCATAGGAACTATCGGCTCTAACTAATTGTGATCGCCCCCTCAGGAGAAGGCGTAGCCCATAATGGTGTATACGGTCTACGAAGTAATCATATTCCCGAGTGGGTCGGTCGAAATCTGTGAGATGTATCAATGGTTTATTATTGACCCGTGCTGGGTGACATCAAATTCGAGATGAAACAATGTGATGTAGAACAAAGCAAAATCTAAAAATCATTAATTTGTAAATATCCTTAAATCAAAAAGAAATTCAAATTGGAAACTCGTAAAAGAAACAGTGTATAGGAACTTATATAGAGTGTTGTCATTCAATTTATCAATTGTCATTTTCAATAAAACGCACAAGCAAAGGAAAAATAAAAAATAGAGTACATTTTTAACTACATTACATTTTTTTTTATTTTAAACTTATTTTCGGAATCACTCACACTTATGCGGATTTTCGTAAGATTACTATAGAAAATATTCAAAGTTTTCTTGTCATATATAAGTTCTCAACTATGAGTGAAAGGAAAGTAAGCTTAGATAACTAAACAATTTCTTAATTTTCACAAGACATCCATAATCTTTGACATAATAAGAAAACTAAATAATTTTTTTCCCGTTCAAACTTTTGTCCTTCTTCCCAAAGATTTTCGTATCATATGAGAAATGTTACAATAATTTCGTGGATAAATAGTTTTTATTGGTCGCTTGAGCAGCAATAAATAACTGTCATGGATAATGTCAATTGGGAGGGATGTTTGGTCGTGATTTATGAAGATACATTGTTGGAGAAGAGATTTTTGCGTGAAACATTAATGAGTTGCGTGAATACGAACCTTGGATGGATCTAATAGTAAAAGGGGAATAAATAATATTAAATAAATAAATATTTCTTACACTTACACCATGTAGCCTAAAGGAAGCTCTGTAAGGCTTATGTTATGGATTCTAGGGTAACGGATAGACATACATTCTGCATATACAAGATTACTGGTAAGTCGACCCACATCCATCGTGAGGTGATAGTTTTGGTCAAAACAAACAATTTTCAGCCCATATTGCCTTATCCAAAAGTTACCCGTTTTCAAGATATTTGATATTTTAGGTGTTTTTACTAAAGGTCTCTGATGCTTAGGTTATGGCTATTTTTTTTATTTCCAGCCTTTAGGCTAGAATTGTTTATTAATTTTGTATTAAAAACATTCAAAATAAACTATTAATAAAATAAAACTATCAAAGGTTTACAAGACAACGGTTGGTACGACCCCAGAACTAAAATTTACATTGTCTTTTTCCTATAACCTCTAACTTCAGCTCTATCTCTCTTAAAAAAATTACTAGTAGCTATTCCTGCAAGTTGTACTAAAAACATCACTGTTTATCAAGCTACACAAAAAGGTACAATAGTTAGGTAAAATGTTTATAATTCTTAGAAAAAATGGTGACAAACAGATAAGCGGGAGGTGATTACGTTGCCCTTAACACAATAGGATTCCCTTTGTTATTGCCACCGCACTAATTGCGGTTTGATATAAAGGAGATAATGTTATTGTTTACAACTTTAGGTGGCTTAAAAAATCTGTCACTAGTTGATTCAAAGAATTAAAGAGATAAGTGCTTAAGAAAAATGCGTTATAAGAAGAAAGAAATAATTTGAAATAAAAGTCATAAAGTTATTAGAAACATTTTATTATTAAAGTTCATGTTCAATATGGGTACCATTATTTCTAATACAACATCGTAATCGCCGCCTTAATTCGCTTTTGACAACATTGCTTTTCAGCTGTCTTCTTATTTCATCAGCGGCATCAACTTGCACAACTTGCAGGAATAGCTCCTAGTGATTTTTTTAAGAGAGATAGAGCTAAAGTTAGAGGTTTTAGGAAAAAAACAATGTAAATTTTAGTTCTGGGGTCGTACCAATCGTTGTCTTGTAAAACTTTGATAGTTTTATTTTAATAATAGTTTATTCTGAATATATTTAATACAAAATCAATAAAAAATTCTAACCTAAAGGCTGGAAATAAAAAAAAAATAGCCATGACCTAAGCATCAGTGGCCTTTAGTAAAAAAAACCTAAAATATCAAATATCTTGAAAACGGTAACTTTTGGATAAGGCAATATGGGCTGAAAATTGTTTGTTTTGACCAAAACTATCACCTCACGACGGATGTGGGTCGACTTACCAGTAATCCTGTATAAATAAATTTGGTAGAAATATATTATAACAAGCATGATTAAGGTACACATATGCTCGCATTCATAACGCCTCGAAGTCAACCAGTATTGGTACCACTTGACTACGGAGGTCTTGAATGTACTCTATGTAATATTTAATAAGGTTTAATTTAGTATTTACTTATTGATTTGATGACATAGCTAATTTAGTTTTTTTCAATTATTCAGCATCATACTTTCATCTGACTTCTATCTGTTATATAAGTAAATGAACGCATTGGAAACATAGTCCAAGAATTGCAACGATAATAAGTCTGTTACAGTAAACCGACTATAAAGACCGCAGGAAGACGTTGAGCGATTCTAGTCCCAATTAGAGGAAGCGTATTTTCAGCAATGGGGGTATCCCAACTGATGTGATAATTATGACGATAAGTCCAGAGCCTTACGACACCTTTAAATAAGAATCAATACCAAAATTGCTTATAATTGCTATCCACGTGAATCCAATTAGGTGCTACCTCTGACACATATTCTGTTGAGATATCAAACAGGAATTTCAAAGGTTTATTACAATTCTAGTGATATCTGTGTCACCAATAATAGGTGGAAATTGAATATTGATACCGCTCGATACAGTATTAAAAGTGCGAAACGGGGCGAACAATATTACTTTGGGGCGAACATATGTTAAGTCACTAATAGTGAAATTAACCATTTATACGAAATTAAATCAACAATGATAACTATATACATATAGTTGCAATGAATAGATGGGGTGTTTTGTACATGTTGAGTATAAGATATTAGAGAATAGCTATATAACATTTTTATTTGGGGTTAACTTATTTTTCACCGTGGGAGAGCCATGCTTCGGCACGAATTGGGCCGGCTCGACCGGAGTGATACCACGGCCTCACAGAAAACCGGCGTAAAATAGCGCTTGCGCTGTGTTTCGCCGAGTGAGTGAGGGTACCGGAGGCCCAACCCCTCCTTCCCCTCTTATTCCCTTTTAAAAGGCCGGCAACGCATCTGTGACTCCTCTGGTGTTGCGGGTGTCCATGGGCAACGGTTATCGCTTACCATCAGGTGATCCGTTTGCTCGTTTGCTGCCCTATCCTATAAAAAAAAAAAAAAAAAACTTATTTTTCTTTTGATTCTCGTGTGGAACAGATATTTTCTATAGCTTACAAAAGTTTGTTCCGGTCTGGGTATATGGGAGATACTAGTTGTGACTGCGCTCATTGATACGGGATAAAATTTTAACTGTGTGGTGCGACGTTTTTATATTTTTATTATTTTTTACGACCTCCGTAGTTAAGTGGTTAGTACACCGGTTTCAAGGTGTCGACATCTCTAAGGTGCCGGGTTCGAATCCGAGTGGGGCAGATGTTTGTGTGATTTATATGTGGATATCTATCCGTTACCCTAGATCCCATAACACAGCCTGGCGTGCGCAGCTCGAATTACGGATCTGCGCGCGCCAGCGGGCCGTCGCGTCGGTGCCGTACTCCCGCACCTCGAAGCTTGGCTCCACGGGAAGGAGGAGGTCACCTACCGATTGACTCAGATACTCACCGGGCATGGCTGCTTCGGTGAGTATCTGTGTCGAATAGGACGGGAGGGATCGACACATTGTCACCACTGCGCATCCGACCTTGACTCGGCCCAGCACACGCTGGCGGAGTGCCCCGCGTGGGCCTCCGAGCGCCGAGTCTTGGTCGCAGAGATCGGGCGAGATCTGTCTCCGCCGGCATTGATTGCGGCAATGCTGGCGGACGAGGGAGGTTGGAGGGCTGTGGCCTCCTTCTGTGAAGCAGTGATGCTCCAGAAGGAGGCCGCCGAGCGGGGTCGGAGATGGCCGATCCCGCTCGAAGAAGGCGGCGCCGGGCTCGGTTAGCACAGCTGCGGCGCCGCCGCGGGTCGCCGGCGGGCGCGAGGAAGTCGCGACTGCTACGGCGACCCGGGATGGACCACGCCCCCTTCCGTGGCCGGGGGGCGTCGTCGGTGGAGGAGACCGGGGGAGGTAGTAGCCTCCCCGAGGAGGGCTCCCCACTAGACAGGGGAGCGGAGGCTGGGGGTTCCTGGAAGTTGCTTGATGTTCCGGGGGCCCCCTACATGCCTGAGGAAGGCCATCCCTGAGGTTTTTAGTGGGAGGCCTCCCCCTTCTGGGGAGGAGAGCCCCACATAACCGCCGGCTCGCCACAGCCGGGGTATGCAATTTAATGCATTTTCCTCAGGGGGGGAAAAAAAAAAAAAAAGATCCATAACACAAGCCTTCAGAGCTTACTTTGGGCTAGACTAATTGGTGTGAGTGTAAGAACTATATATCTTTTATATGAGAAAAAAAATCGTGTGGAGAATACACTTGTATTAACCCAAAGATATATTTGATTATGATTACTGACAAAACATCATATCTTCAACAAGACAGACTCAATTTTCAAATAATATGAAAATAAATATATACTATATTTAATACTTAGGACACGTATTCTTTATCGTACGCTCATAGCAATATCAGTTCCAATATAGCGAATGAAATTACCAGCCTACATAGTAACGGCTCCTGGGCCACGCTCTTGGTACAAATATAGCCTTAATGAAACTCATAAAAGGAGCAGATGGAGACACTAAAAGAGATGCTTTGCGAAATTGAAAATTATAAAGTAACTGTTAATTACATTACTAATACCAAATTATCAAGAAGCTTTTTGATCCAGTTATGGATTAGGTACTTTCTTGAATATGCTTTCAAACTAATACTTCTAATTATTTATTTTACCCTTCGGAGAGGAGAGGCTATGAAACCTCATGCATACCAGTGCAACCAAGTGCCTTGGTGATTATGTCAGACTCAGTGGAATGCACGTACCCAGCTGTCAATGGCTTAGCAACAGTTGTGAGTGGGACTCACCCAGCTCCTGCCGAAGACGAGAGGCAAGAAGAACATATCCACTAAATTGGAATCCCAATATCCCCAGATCACCTATGGATCGACTAAGAAGATAGTAGTCTAATATCCTCCTAAGATATAACTGTGTTCGCTGTATCAAATAATATGTGCGCACGTAGGTTCTATATAATTTACCACAACTATGAGGTGGAGTTAAAATCCAGTGAATCTATTTGTTTAGGACTTATGAGTTTCGGACCGCGGAAAAGGAAATTTAAAAAGGTAATAAAAAAAAAAAAGATTTTGACATTACGTTTTCGGTACTTGACTGTCACTTCGGATTTTTTCACGGCATTTTTTATTGAGTTTATTTTAAATATATTCTTTGGTTTATTTACGGCGGATTAATAATTGATCATTTACGGAAGTGTATTTAAATATACCATTGGACTAATATTTGCATATTACGGTTTCGACGGGATTGGATTGGAAAAGTGGTCGGCCACGCGTTCTCCTATTTATACACTACAAGTATTGTAGTATATGATATATATTTATAACCACATACGGTAGGGCACATTAGTACACACAAAACACACTTTCAAGCCAAGCCAGAACTACGGACCGGTAAGCAATATTATTATATAATTAAATAATATAAGCAAATAACGGGCGTTCGGGAAAACGCAACAATTTTTTGGTAGCAGAGCGTGGTTTACTTTTCGGTTACGGACCTGTTATTTTGTAAATTTGTACTTATATGCGTAACAAATATATTTGACATCGGTGTCAAACGGGTTTACATTCAATTTAATTTGGGGTTATATTAGGTATTGTTTTTTTTTTTTCTGTTTGTTTTGTATTTACTTTAATTATTAAAATGTCGGACGGTTACAACGAAATTCGTCGCATTTTGCAATGGTTGGTAAGCGCATTTTCTCTGGTGAGTAGACCAGACAGGGTTGAGGCCTTGAAAGAGCGGGCTTCAAATGCGAACAGATACATGGCGGACCTGGATCAAGCTTTACAAATGTGTTATGATAGGGCTGACATGAATCCAGACAATGAAACTTTGCAGGCAAGGTTGATTCAAGCTCAGGCAGACTACAAGCAATGCTTAGAATATTATGACAGCATTATTCAGGCGGTAAGGACACTGGATCTGGCCAGTAGTCCCACGGTTAAGGGTCAGTCAAGTAGTAATGCCTCAATTTATACTAGATTGCCGGATTTAAATTTGCCCAAGTATTCTGGTGGGTATGAAACTTGGATGTCATTTATTAACATTTTTGATTCTTTGGTACATTGTCGGATGGTATATCACTCTCACAAAAATTAAGTTATCTGTTGAGTTGTCTATCGGGAGACGCTCACCACAGGTTATTTCACATTTAACCATAACAGATAACAATTATGAGACTGCAAGGGCGCTATTGATGGGCAGATATCAAAATATTAGGTTAATTGCGGATGCCCATGTGGCAAAGATATTAAATTTGCCTTATTTAAGGAATATCATGTTTATAAGGGATGATTTTTTAAATCCATTAAAGGTGGCCTATAATTGTTTGGAGAAATTAAATTTACCAGTAACGGAGTGGTCATTCTTGTTGCTCCATATTGTATTGAATAAGTTACCCTCTGATTTAAAATTAAGATTTGAACAAAAATATGGAAGCGGAGATGAGGCAAGCCCGTTGCCTAAATTTATTGACCTTTTGACCTTCTTGGAGGAAGAAGCACGGATTGTTGACAATGTAGGCTCACCTCCTGCAACGGCTACCTCAGGGCCATCTGGGAGGCCTGTGTCCAGTCAGGGAAGACCTGTATTCAGTCAGGGTAGGATTAGGCCACCCACTCGGGGGACTAGGGTAGGTATGGCTACATCGGACCATACTATTAATAATAGGTTGCAATCCAAGCGGGTTGGTTGCACCTTTTGTGGCATCATAGGCCATTTTATATCTAAATGCCAACATTTTATAAATTGTTCCCCTCAACAGCGGAGGCGTTTTGTGCAAAATCACAAGTTATGTTATTTTTGTTTAGGGGATCATCTTGTTAATAGTTGTGCAGTGGCACGGCCATGTATTCATTGTAACGGCAAACATCACGGGATGTTATGCCTGAATAGGAATGGTGGAGTTCGGCCTGCAGCGGCACGGATTGGTTCTCCTTCAGGAGGGGGTCAAAGCGGACAAGTACGGACTTCACCTCCTCATTCTGGACGAGCGTCGCCTCGACGGGTGGACGTGCGCGCGACACCTCCATATACGGGTGGGGGTGGCTTTAGGCCTACTTCACAGGCATCTCCACATACGGGTGGGGAGGCACCGGGCCTATGGTACAAGCACCCTATGCAGCGGGCATAGGGCATATTCAAGCGGACGAATCTCGTGACGTCACTGCGGAACAGTATGCGTCTGCGGCCTCGTATGCAGCGAGAGCGAGGGTTTCTCACCACCACTCGCGGAACGGCCGCGATTGAGGAACACGCCGCCATCTTTCGGTCATCCGGTTGGTTACCGGACACCGGATGCCAGTTGGCACCTGACTCGGGCACCATTGGGGCGCTCGAGACCCCCTACATATAACCCTCTGGCGCTGTCGGCAGCCCAGGTTTTTAATCGGGTGAATGCTTCATTTCATAGTGACGTTCAAGAATAGGTAGTCGCCGCCCCCCCATTCGACATCCTGGCCGACATGTACGCGGCGACGTATGCGTCGCGGCGTGTCGACCGGGGGGGCGATGGGGGGAGCGCCCTGGAACCCGCGCACGAAGTGCCTAAGCGGGAGTGGCACCGACGGATTGTGGCGGCCTGGCGTGCGCAGCTCGAATTACGGATCTGCGCGCGCCAGCGGGCCGTCGGTGCCGTACTCCCGCACCTCGAAGCTTGGCTCAACGGGAAGGAGGAGGTCACCTACCGATTGACACAGATACTCACCGGGCACGGCTGCTTCGGTGAGTATCTGTGTCGAATAGGACGGGAGGGATCGACACATTGCCACCACTGCGCATCCGACCTCGACTCGGCCCAGCACACGCTGGCGGAGTGCCCCGCGTGGGCCTCCGAGCGCCGAGTCTTGGTCGCAGAGATCGGGCGAGATCTGTCTCCGCGGCATTGATTGCGGCAATGCTGGCGGACGAGGGAGGTTGGAGGGCTGTGGCCTCCTTCTGTGAAGCAGTAATGCTCCAGAAGGAGGCCGCCGAGCGGGGTCGGGAGATGGCCGATCCCGCTCGAAGGAGGCGGCGCCGGGCTCGGTAGCACAGCTGCGGCGTCGCCGCGGGTCGCCGGCGGGCGCGAGGAAGTCGCGACCGCTACGGCGACCCGGGATGGACCACGCCCCTTCCGTGGCCGGGGGGCGTCGTCGGTGGAGGGAACCGGGGGAGGTGGTAGCTTCCCCGAGGAGGGCTCCCCTGTATCGGCAGGGGAGCGGAGGCTGGGGGTTCCTGGAAGTGGCCTTTGTGTTCCCGGGGGCTCCCTACATGCCTGAGGAAGGCCATCCCTGAGGTTTTTAGTGGGTAGGCCTCCCCCTTCTGGGGAGGAGAGCCCCACATAACCCCGGCTCGCCACAGCCGGGGTATGCAATTTAATGCATTTTCCTCAGGGGAACAAAAAAAAAAAAAAAAAAAAAAAAAAAAAAAAAAAAAAAAAAAGGTAGTCGCCGCCGCCTCGCCAAATGCAACCTTTTTAAATACTATTTTATTGCCTACCGTTGCGGTAAGGATTTGTGATATTAACGGTTTTATGTTAGAGCACGGGCTCTAGCGGACACGGGTTCGCAAGGTTGCATGATAACAGTTAATTTGGCGAGACGGTTAGGCCTATACATATATAATAATAATATTTCGGTTCGTGGCATAGGTGATGTGCTCGTGTCACATGTTTATGGTCAATGTACCTTTAACATTGTTGGAGAATCGGTCTCTCAACCTGTTATTACAGTTACAGCACTAGTGTTGCATGATATTTTAGGAGAACATCCACAGGTGGAATTACCTTCGGAAATTTTGAACTCGGCTTCTCACCTGTCTTTGGCTGACAGAAAATTTTTAAATATTGGAAAAATTGATTTGTTGCTTGGTACTGATGTGCTTGGTCAATTATTGTGCACCGGACGCACTATAAATTTAAATAATAATGGCTTGGTTGCTATACCATCGCACTACGGATATATGATTATGGGCCCAGCATATGATACGGTTTCTGATACGGTTTTTACGGGCGTTTCTCTTTCGGATTAGTACAGCGTTTTTGGGAGACAGAAGAGGTACCCACGGTTTCACGGAAGGACCCGCTCGACGAAGAATGCGAGCGCCATTTTATCGAAAATGTTTATCGGTTACCGAACGGTCGTTTCGTTACTCGGTTGCCCTTTGTGAGCATTCGCAAACCGCTGGGGCAGTCCTACCTCATGCTGAGAAACGCCTGCTTTCTATGGAACGTCGCATGAAGCGAGATACAGAGTTTCGCGACAAATACATTGAGTTCATGCGGGAATATGTACAATTAGGTCACATGTCCCTGGCACGGAGGGACTACTCATCGGAAGAACACTATTTCATACCACATCACGCGGTTTTTAAATCGGATAGCGGTAAGATACGGGTCGTGTTTGACGGGTCGGCCCCTTCCTCTAACGGTGTTTCATTGAACCAAATCCTGCACTCGGGTGCTAAACTACATAAAGATATTTCGGATCTTATTTCGGCCTTTCGTAGACACCAGGTGGTCTTCGCGACGGATATACGCATGATGTTCCGGCAAACGGTGATTGATGAGGCTGATAGACGGTATCAGCTGATTCTTTGGCGCGAGGACCCGTCTCACCCATTACGCGTCTACGAACTGAACACAAACACGTACGGTTTGAAATCTAGCCCCTGGATGGCTATGCGGTGCTTGTTGGAACTCGCTCAACGGGAACGCGTTCGATTCCCTCGTGCGGCGGACGTCTTAGAGTCGGAAATTTTTGTCGATGACGTTATCACGGGTGGATCTTCGGAACAGGAGGCTTTAATTTTACGTAACGAGCTCATAGCGTTATTGGCAACGGCTGGCTATGAACTACGGAAATGGATTTCGAACAGTCCACGTCTCTAGAAGGACTACCAGCGGATCACGTTCAAGATCCATTGTTATTTGAGAATCCGGACTCTCCTCGTTCAACATCGGTTTTAGGTGTTCAGTATTTACCGGTTCCTGACATCTTTTCCTTTCGGGTTTTAACAATAACGGAAAAGATATGGACTAAGCGGCTAGTCCTGTCTACGGTTGCTCGTATCTATGATCCTAACGGGTGGATCGCTCCTATAATATTTTGGGCTAAATGTTTTCTACAACGGTTATGGTTGGCTGAGCTTAAGTGGGATGAGACCCTACCTACTGAACTCTTAACGGACTGGCTCGCATTTATTGATCAGTTACCCACTATCGGAAGGGTTGTTATACCTCGTAAAATACTTCCACCGGGGAAGTATCATGCGTCACTTCACGGTTTCTGTGACGCCTCGGAATCGGGTTTCGCGGCAGTCGTATATCTTCGGACGATACAGCCAGATGGTTCAGTAGCGTTACATCTAATCACGGTGAAGAGCAAGGTGGCTCCTATACGCAACCGCCAAACCATACCCAAATTGGAGCTCTCGGGAGCTGCGTTACTTACTCGGTTATTGAATCATGTTTGTGATACACTCGGGAAGCACATTAACATAGGCAACGTTTATGCGTGGACTGACAGCCAAATTGTTTTGGCGTGGCTCCAGACCTCGGTACATAGGCTGGAAACATTTGTTGCGAATCGGGTTTCGCAAATTCAAAACTCGTCAGTGAATCTGAATTGGCGGCACGTACCCGGCGAGTTGAACCCCGCCGACGTGGCCTCTCGCGGCTGTTATGCCTCCTCGTTGGTGAGTCATAACCTTTGGTGGGGACCTGCTTGGTTGACGGCACCGGAGTCGTCATGGCCCCCTACGGTTTTTAATCGGATCGGATCCGCTGCCCTGTGTGCGTGTCATGGCTGTGGAGAAAGAAATCGTCACAAACCCTCTTTTACTGCGGTTTAGCTCTCTTAATAAATTACTGGCCGTTACGGGATGGATGCGTCGGTTTATAACGAATACTCGCAAACCGGTTGTAAGAAATACATCTTTGTTTCTGACGGCAGGCGAACGGCGTACTGCTCTCATGTTTTGGGTACGACGGGTACAATCGGAACGGTTTTCTGACAAGCTTAAATCGTTACGGACGACGGGTCGGTTAAAGGGTGCCGTACAGAAACTTAACTTATTCATTGATGGCGAGGGATTACTTCGTGTTGGCGGACGGCTGCGCAACTCGAAGCTGCCGTATTCGGCTAGGCATCCCCTTTTGCTGCCCAAGGACGGACCCTTGACGCAGTTGATAGTAAGTGATCGGCACATTACTAACTCGCATGCAGGTTGTACGGCACTGCTTGCTATTCTTCAGCGGGAATTTTGGATACTATCGGCGCGACGGTGCGTCCGATCGGTTATATTTAAGTGTATACCTTGCTATCGGTTAAAGGCTAACACCATGCAGCCTATGATGGGTGACCTACCTAGCGATCGGGTTAGTGTCACCAGACCTTTTCACGGTGTCGGTACGGATTTCGCTGGTCCTTTTATTGTCAGGGCTTCTCACTTGCGGACCTCTAAGACTTACAAAGTTTATTTATGTGTATTTGTTTGTCTGTCAACGAAGGCAGTACATTTAGAAATAGTATCTTCGCTTAGTACGGAAGCGTTTATCGCGGCGTTCGGACGTTTTGTTTCACGGAGGGGGTTACCGAGTTTGGTACGGTCGGACTGCGGCACAAATTATCAGGGTGCTGACAGATATCTTAAGGAGGTCCATGATTTTTTAACGAAACATAGTACGGACTTGGGACAAGCAATGGCTACTCAGGGCATTACGTGGAAGTTTGATCCTCCTGGATGTCCTCATTGGGGAGGCATCTTTGAGGCTGTCGTGAAGGTGGCTAAGACACATTTGAGACGTGTTATTGGGGAAACGGTTCTTACGTTCGAGGAACTTACTACGGTCTTTTACAGAGTGGAAGCAACTTTAAATTCACGGCCTTTATGCCCACTCTCTTCGGATCCCAACGATATGGAGGTTTTGACACCGGGTCATTTCCTCATCGGCCAGCCCCTTGCAGCTCTCCCTGAGTATCCCTTTGAGAATGTACCACTGAGTCGACTTTCTCGCTTTCAAATGCTGCAACAGATGTCACAAAATTTTAATAAACGGTTTTATTCGGAGTATTTGCACATGTTGCAGCAGCGGCTGAAATGGACAGATAAAACGGCTCCTGCACGGGTAGGGGATCTTGTCCTGATTAAGGATTCAAATCTTTCTCCTCTACGTTGGCGTAGAGGACGCATTTTGAAGCTTTATCCAGGCTCTGACGGTGTACCTCGGTTCGCAGAGGTCTCGATCGGCGACTCTGTGATGCGCCGTGCGGTGGCAACCCTGTCCCGTCTACCGGTAGACTAGCGAGATGAGGGTTGCTCATCTCGGGGTGGGGGATTGTTTAGGACTTATGAGTTTCGGACCGCGGAAAAGGAAATTTAAAAAGGTAATAAAAAAAAGATTTTGACATTACGTTTTCGGTACTTGACTGTCACTTCGGATTTTTTCACGGCATTTTTTATTGAGTTTATTTTAAATATATTCTTTGGTTTATTTACGGCGGATTAATAATTGATCATTTACGGAAGTGTATTTAAATATACCATTGGACTAATATTTGCATATTACGGTTTCGACGGGATTGGATTGGAAAAGTGGTCGGCCACGCGTTCTCCTATTTATACACTACAAGTATTGTAGTATATGATATATATTTATAACCACATACGGTAGGGCACATTAGTACACACAAAACACACTTTCAAGCCAAGCCAGAACTACGGACCGGTAAGCAATATTATTATATAATTAAATAATATAAGCAAATAACGGGCGTTCGGGAAAACGCAAACACTATTAGTGATGGCTACTGGCGGTTCTATAGTCCTTTAATTTTTTTTATTACATACTTTCAATATATGGTTTAGTGTGATTCATTTGACACATCGGTTCGCAATCATTATTTCAAATCTATACGCTATCTTAGCGTATATACGGCGGCGAAACATATTATTTGCGTTGGCAGATAGACATATTTTGAATTTTGACTGACAGACCAAAATCATAAACGAAAAAAAATAAAACCGGCCAGGGTTCCTAATACCATAGACAATGAGTACTAACCATAGGCAACATAAGGCATGTAACAGCTCATACAACTCTATCTATGAAAAAATCCGCATCCAAATCCGTTGCGTAGTTTTAAAGATCTAAGCATACATAGGGACAGACAGACGACTTCGTTTTATACTATGTAGTGATATATACAGCTATAATTTCGTGGTTAACACCAACCAGACCAACCCATGCGGAGCTAGTTCATATTGTCCTTCATAACCGGAGCTCAGTATTAATATTTTCACCAGCAATCTCCGCGCCGCCGATAAATCACCGCAAAGCCTCCTTCCAGTGGACACCACGCGCGAACGTGAGTTATTGCCACTGTTATCTGATATAGCTTTCTTAAGGAAACGGCATTATGATGAGTTTTACCGGATTTGTGTTGATCGCAATAGTGTGTAATTCATGAGTTTCGTTGAGGTGCCAAAATAATTAACTAATTACAGTTGTTTTATTATTTCGAAACAAATTGCGTGAAATCGCATTGTAACCATCCGTTGGCTAGGCGGGGGATGTGTGTAGGGCTCTCCTAGTGAGAGTGCCAGGTCTATCCACTAAAACTCTGCGGTGTTCTTGCCCTTTTAGGTAAGGGCCTCATTGTGATGCCACTATTAACTAATTACAGTCAAGTACAAGTAGGTATTATGAATAAAAAAACACGGAACCCAGTTATAGAGAAAGGAAATTCGCAAAATTATTAAAACTGAACATATCTGGATTTTTAAAAGAAAAATTACAATTTTCATATTTTTTTGAAATAACATAATTATTATTATTGTTTTCGAGATTGACTATAATATATTATTATAGATAAACATTTTTTAAAGTACCAGTGGTTAATTAGATATTAAATGAGTTAAATGACATTGGGCAAAAATAATGAAATCATGAATATAGCCTAAAAAATATACTCGATACTAGACCAAATATTAGTATACTGACAAATCCAGACTCCATTACTTAATCTTAGTCCAATCCATTGTCGCAAGTTTAACAACTTTATTTCGGACAGACTCGATACATTTTATATGTTAGTAACAAATTAAATACCTACTTATAAAACTATAGTATACAACCTATCAGCAAACCTACCCAATGTTTTTTATAAGGCACTCAACTCAATCAAAAAATCAAGTCAATTCAGTTGATAATTTAGTTGAAATAATCGGGATATAACAGCATATTTGTTCTATACTAAAACATTTTCATGCACAACTTGGGCACGTACATTCTGATATTATCGCAAATTAAAATCGCTCTGAGTAACTGTTTCACCTTTGAGCACAACAAGCTCGACTTAAATCTTCTACAGATGAAGGAGTTTCTCAAACTTCCAAGTTCTACTCAACATCTTCAGTTAGTCCAATATCCAGGCAATTAAACATTTTATTTAAATTTTATTTATATATATTTGGGAAACAAACAGTTAAGAAAAACTTAAAGGCTATACATACAATTATTTGTCATACACCAATGAAAATTCCACGTAATTACTAAAACAACGTGTTTTAGTAGCCAGAAGAAGTAGATCGCTGAACATTTTAAGATATAAAATAATATTTAAAACAATAAACATGGAGCGTTATAGGCACGAATACTGCTCTTAAACTTTCAACCAAAAAAGATCGACAGACCCAAAATTACTCGTATTATTATAAAAAAAACATGAATGATCGAAAACACTGTTCTTAGAATAATTTGATTCATTTCAACACTTTCTTATAAACAAACACATTTCAAAACTGTCTCATAAAATTAATATTTCATTTTTACCGCTGGGAAATAGTAAAGTAACATTTCAACTATTAATTACTATTAGTTATTTATAAGAATAAAAAAGGTAATTATACTGTTAAAGATTACTTAAATGACAACAATAGTTATATTACATAACTTACATAATAAGTTGGGTTCAGACTGTTTATCTGAATCCAGCTGCTAATTGAAGACTCGGTAAAAAAAAACAGGAAGATAAAAGTTCTTTCCAATACAACGTCTTCCGCTGTAGACTTGAGATCCAATGGCGTAGCATCTTTGACGAGCAAAAATGATTGTAAAAATCCTATTTGAATAATTTTTGATTTTGATTTTTAAAATATAAGCGCTGCCATGCTTATATGCATGTATTTGTAGAATAAAATTGACAACATCGTTGATTAAGAGCCCCCGCAGACCACAGACTTTTTATCGGCCGATAGTTTAGTCGGTCTCTTAATCAGTACGCAGATGTAAGCAAGTGCGCATACTATGAAAATTTGGTATCGGCCGATAAACAAGTTTGATGGGCTTCCCGATTCAATTCAAACTAAACTGTCGGCAAACTATCGGCCGACCATATAATCAGTATTGGCTCCATACCACACGCGCACACATGACGATTTTTTAGTCGGCCGACTAAGCCGATAGTTCAGTTCGCTCCGAGCTTTGACAGCGAATGGTCGGCCGCGCGTGTTTTGTAAAATGGCGTCGCCCAATTCTCAGTCGCTTATTTCGGAATCTTCGATCGTAACTTTGATCGAGCAAGTCGAAAAACGCCCTGCACTTTATAAGAAAAACTTAAAAGAGTACTCTGACGTAAATGTGAAGAAAAAACTGTGGGAGGAAGTTTGTGAAGCTGTTGTTCCTGATTGGAATGAGCTTAGTGCCCAAGAAAAAACAAATCAAGGTACGATACCTTTTTATTTATTTACATTACACTTTATTATATTGACACGGAATTGAGCCTGCAGGAGATATAAAGTATGACGACATGTATTGCCGCACATTATTCATATTATTTCTTCCTCGGTTATTTCCATTTGTATTAAAGTTATTCATGGTAGAACTGTAGAGAGTGTCTTTAAAATGTATTCCATCTTTGATTCGTACATAATTGTGTAGGACACAGCAAGCTTTAATAATTTTAACACAAAAATTAATATTTACGTCAATTGGACGGTGAAATATGCGCCATTTGTTAGTTAGAATCCCGAAAGTACATTCAACCATGCGTCGAGCTCTTGTATGTCTGTAGTTGAAAATTCGCTTGGCGTAGTTTAAATTTCTTTTTGCATAAGGGCGTAATATATGATTTCCAAGTCCAAACGCTTCATCGCCTACGACAGAGAATGGAATAAAATCTCCAACATCATCATTAGGCAATTGTCTTCCAGAAGGAATATTTAGTCGATTCTCGGAAAGCCGTTTACCCATTTCTGATGTTTTAAATATTTCCGAATCACTGGCTGTTCCATAAGAACCAACATCAATGTACACAAATTTATAATCGGCATCTGTCCAAGCCATCAAAACGCAGGAGAAGAACTTTTTGTAGTTAAAATATGATGAACCGGAATGTTCTGGCTGTATCATTCGTATATGTTTGCCATCGATCGCTCCAATGATGTTTGGAAAATTTGTGCGACTGTAGAATTCGTCTGCTATTTTAATGCAGTCATCTTCTTGTTTGGCTGGCATATATAACGGTTGAAGCATATTCCATATTTGCTCACATGTACTTTTTGTAATTTCTCGTATTGTAGAAGCTCCCATCAGATAATCAAAAGACAATGAATTGAAACTAGCTCCAGTGGCCAGATACCTGTAATGAATTAATTATATTTTATTATTTTTCAGGCCGCGATATACAAAAAAAATGGGCCAATTTACGGACTTGCTTTCGAAGAGAATTAAATGCACAAAAGAACACAAAGTCGGGGCAGGCTTCGGTCAAGAGGCGTAAATACGTATACTTTGAACAATTATTATTTTTACTGCCATGCATGGAAAATCGTCAAACGGAAGGTAACCTAAACCTGGCTCAGGATACTACAGAAAATGAGGAAGATGATGAAGAAACTGCTCCATCCGCTTCCGCACCTCCTCGCCAGAAGAAAACTCGTGTTTCGAAGAATACGGATTTGGACGAAGCAATATTAAAAGCATTAAATCAGACTAATGTTGATGAAGATGTAAACTTTGCATTGTCTCTTGTCCCATCACTCAAAAATTTAACCGCAGACGAAAAACTCGATGCTAAGATTAGTATTCTTAACGTATTTAAACAGATAAGACTTGGTAGGCGTGTTCAGCCTCATTCTCAACCAACATACACCATACTGCAACAACCTATGAACTCTTTTCCTGTTTACCAACGAGAGACTAACATCTTGCCGCCACAACAACAATTACAGGCTTATGCATCCAGTTCTACACCATCCCCCACTTTACCACAAACAACCATTCAAAATGTTTCATCACCAGCTGATTCCAACATGTCAGCCCAGTCATATTATTCAAATTTTGAAGATTCCCAAATATACGACTTGTAAACTTGGTATTTGAATTATAATAAAAAATTAAAAGTATGTTTTGTGGTTTATCTTACCTTATCGTAACGCTCAATCTCTCCTCCACAGGTATAGATAGTCTTAAATTTGTATCCTCCTTCGCTATTCCTGGTCCAATTAATTTGACAAGTTGGTTGAAGCTAGTTATGCTCATTCGATAAAAGGCGAAAAATTTTTTCGGGTAATCGAGTAATTTGGAATGAATCGTATAAAACTTCCCTTGCAATAATCTATTACTGTAGATGGGATGTACCCAATATTCTCGATTTCTCTTCTTGATCCTTCTCCTTTGTCTCAAGTATAAAGCAATAATAATATTTCTGTGCAACATTTTACGCAACTGATCTCTTCTTACCTACCCAAGCGAATGTGATCAATCGGCAGACTGTTTTAGCTAGTCTGCGCACTTACATCCAACCCAACTGTTTTGTTGGCCTAGTGTGCGCACTAACAGCCCAACCCGACTAAACTATCGGCCGATAAAAAGTCTGTGGTCTGCGGGGGCTCTAAGAGTATTTATTTAACTACACTTACGGCCTAATTTCGTTTACTCATTATTAGAATTATATTCTGTGTAAGTACGGAATCTAAACTTCTATATCAAGAGGAAAGATTTGATTGTTTTTTGTTTGTTTGTTTGCATTGAATGAGCTCCAAAACTACTTGACCGATTTAAAAAATTATTTACCTGTTAGAAAGCTACACTATCTCCGGTAAATATAGGTTATACAAGTATTAAATAGGGAGTATGTTTTTGTAAAAAAAATATAACTTTTGAAATGTTTGTTTAATCTCCGTACGAAGCCGGGGATTGCTAGTCGCTTATAAAATAGTTCAATAGTTTTCGCGGTCACCATTTTTAGTGTGTTGTTATGTAGAAATCTAAATTTTCTCTGTCTGTCTGATGTCTGTGTGATGATGTGAAGCTGATGAACCAATTAAGAGAGTTTACCACAATTATATTTCTGCAAATTTTGCGAGTGGTTGAAAGGTTTCCTTCAAATTTACACTACGGGTATTCCTTACATATCTGCTTAAACCTTCGGAACAAACAGAAAGGATTATATTTATATCTAAAGTTCACATACATAATATAGCATAGTAAAGGCATAGGTATATATTGCTGCAATATTTTTTTCCTATAGCATAATATAACACTTTTTGCTTTAACGCGTTTTCACAAAATTTTCCACTGTCAATGATTTGCATACTTTAGAAATACTTGCACACTTGCAATTACGAGTATCATGACGCTTACAGACATTAATATAAAATCATTAAAACCAAGCTTATTCGAAACGGTTTTTGTTTCGAACCTTTGGTTACAATACAGACCCTTAAGCGTTGAAGCCAGTTATCATTAATGCTGCCAATGATTGGCTTGCCTTAAAACTCCTAATTATCATGACACTTAGAATCATACTCTCTAAAACTATTCATAAATCATGATTCATCATTGATTTAAGACCAGGAGACCTATTTTTGAATTACGAATGCGACTTCGAAATCACAGATGTGACTAATAATCACCGATTTTCAATCATTCTTATTTTTGAATATCACTGATGTGACTACCTTAGTCACAGGTGTGATTTCATTACGAGTGCCCTCACCCACTCGTAATCAAGACATACTTGTGGAAATGTTATCTGTGTTTTGTTTGATTTTTCAGTCTGTATATACAATATATATATATGAATGTAGCATATATATATATATATATATATATATATACATATATATATATATATATAACCTTTATATACCTATAATATATACATAGATATATTTGAATGTAGCATATATTGTATATATATATATATATATATATGTGTGTGTGTGTGTGTGTGTATATAATAACCGCAATGGTTAAGCCGGCAATAACCGGCAGCGATTACATTCATATATACATATATATACCTATATATATAAATCTTTATATACCTATAATATATACATACATATATATATGAATGTAGCGACAATAATCGGCAGCGGCTACATTCTGCGTGGAACCGAACTCTTATATTTATGTGTGTACTTTATCTATGTTGGCAGCTCTGCGATCGACTTTCAAAAATTGGATGTTTAGGAATCCGTGACCTCAAAGTCACCGCTGACTATTTAGTCAGCGGTGATTTCGAAATCGCATTCGTAATTCAAAAATAGGTCTCCTGGATTACATAACGGCCAGTCTTTGACGAAGGCCCGAACGTTTGTTTCTAACCAAGCTTGTTTGGGTCAAGCTTTATGACCCTACAACTAAATTTTTTTGAAAAGACTATTCTTGGTTATGAAACATGGTGTTGCAAAGTGGCTTTATCCACCACATTCTCTAGAATGGTACCTTGATACACATGTGCAAAAGTTTTTATACGTGTTTTACAAAAATAAGGCATAGTCAAACATTTACTGTTTTGTTACTTTTACGATAATACTTTATATTGATTTGTTTGTTATTTTGCTAAAAGTGCTTATAAAGACATATCTTTTACCTTTGTTTTGTGTTTTTTTGGGAATTGTCGATAATGTATCTTTATTAATAAATAACATATTAATTAATAGTGTAATATTACTTATTATGTATTATTGTGTGATACTACTTAGAAATGTTATTCAAGTTCATTTTACTTTTATTAAGAACTAGCTGCTGTCCGCGACTTCGTCTCTGCAGGATTATTATGTCCAGTAGCTTATATTAGCGTCGCGTATATCTTGTTAACATATAGTCTATATTAGGAGTGGGCGATAAAAATCCTATATAGATACAATATCTATATACCGGCACAATATCTGATATCTATATATCGCTCTACAAACAAACTATATATTGGATATCGCGCAACTTCACACCTATAACGCATAACGAATGAGAACGTATAGTTTTAAATGTGAATGTTATAGTTAACAAAATAAGGTTTAATCTCAAATGTATTTTTTCGAAAACAGTATGGTATTACTTTGACTCGAGTGTTCTAAAAGTACTTATTTATCACCTTTAATTCTTTTACAAATGTCAAATTATTTTAGACCTTAATTTATGCAACGTAGGTAAGTAGACTTTAAAATCAATG